>WOVY01004807.1:0-97875 GCA_013436015.1 Rhipicephalus annulatus | reverse complement strand
TAGGAAGTCAGGTAATGCTGCTGCAGCCGTCCAAAAGGAACAAGCTTGAGGTTGATTGGAAGGGCCCGCCAAAGTATTATCGAAGCCTTGCGATACAAATTATGAAGTGAAATTAGGAAGGCGGCCGGACAAAATTTACAACTTGATGAAACCATACGTTCAACATCAAGCGGTCGTAAATCTGTTGTTGAATGCTTCAAAGGAAGAGGAAGCAGAAATTTGAGTTCTAGTGAGGTAATCGAAGGGGGATCGAAAGTAATCCGGGAGCAGATAAACCTAGAGCCTAGGTTAAGTGAGTCCGGAAAGAGGACCTGAGAAAGATTGTTTTGGTGTTTGAAGATGTGTTTTCGAACCGTCCCGGAAACACGAGGGTGATCGAACACGATATCGAGCTAAGCGGTGAGGAGTCAATCCGTAGCAAGCCGTATCGTTGTTCCCCTGTGCAAACGTCGAAAGAGTGAGCCGCTCTGGTGCCGCATAGGTATCGTCGCCTAAAAGTGGCCGGGTTACTGAAGTGGAGCATGTTGCTCCATAGCGCAACTTTGACGTTCGCTAAAGAAAAAAAAAAAGGAAAGGTGAACGCTAATGCAGGTGCATTGAGCAGTGCGTTCCAGCTAGTACCTTCTCAACCTTTCGGTTTCTCGTTGGCGATTCGGGGAAAAATTTGACCATCATCACGACCTGGGCTGAGCGCTCTCGTTTGGAGTGATCTCAAGGGCCAACTTTGTGGTATTCTATTCGTTGCGTTGTTGTAATTGTGAAAAATTCAAGTTCTTACTTTAAGAGTCTTGTGTCCCACATGTGCCTCTTGATGTAGAGGGAACAAAATTCCGATAGACACGTAGATAGGTATATGTTGTACTATACTTGTCTGGTGTTCTGTCGGGTGACCGAGGGCACTTGCTTGTGTCGTGTGTTGTCTGTTGTCGAACCGTTCTTAGCCAGTTGCAGAACCATCGACAAGTGCTGAAACCGAAGATGGTCAGAAGAGACGAGTGAAGCTGGTCAGCAAGTTGTGGCGACAAGCCAGTGGAGCTGGGATCCGTCGTCAAAAATGGGATGTGTTCCCGGAACAGTCTGGAGCTGTATTCTCCCCATGGCCCTGGAGGCGAACCTGGAGGGACTTGGCGGACGAGCGCACCTGACATCCGAGCCCCGTGGAAGCAGCTCGTCTTTCCGGTGCATTGTCTGGCGGCGGGGGTGCTGTTATGCCAGCGAGTCCTCGTCAAACGTCCGTGCCTCGGAAAAGGCAATCTGGGTCAAGGCCAGCCGCAACCCGCCCGACGCGAACATCTCAACGGCGTGAACACGCGCGGCGCCCTCTGGCCAGGTGCAGTGAGTCAGCGGCGCACGTGACAGCGAGCCGGCGGCCGCGTGCCTGGTGGTCTGACGCTTGGCGCGGCGCGCCATTGGAGGAGTCTGCCCTGACGACAAAGCGGCGCTTCTGATTGGACATTTTGGTTGGACCCGGTGTAAATAAAAGAAGCCCTGCGGCGCGTCGCGATCGGCGGTCCTATGTGAGTGAGAGGAGGCCCGTGTCGGAGAGCCGGCATGTGTGTGAGTCGGCGGTTTTAGGCGAAAAGCTGACCTATGTGTTAGAGAGAAGAGCTCGGCTTTTCGAGTCTCTGTCGGCCCCAGTGCCGAAATTGTAACGCTTCTGTATATATGCTGTACATAAACCTTGTTTAACTCACCATCGTCTCGTCCGCTCGTCTTATCAGCTCTGCGCAGAAGCAGTCGCGAGCTGATAAACATACGCTACGCACAGTGGTGGCTTCGGCGGGATCGGCCCGTCGTTCGCAACAGTGGTGGAAGCGGCGGGATCGGTCCGTTTCTCAACAGTGGTGGCATCGGTGGCAGCCTCGGAAGTGGCTTCTCAACAATATGTAGAAACGTGTTATTTAAAGGTCGAATGTCCGACTGTATTTTCCCAACCGCCGGCGTTCGGTCACGGCTCTCATAGCTGTCGCGGCCGCAAAACCTGTGCTAAGTACCGTTCGCATGTTCACTTTGCACAAAGACGCAATGAAACCTTCCGTGTGCAAACTGCGAGGTTGCACACCCAGCCTACTCTTACACATGTCCAGCGTGGAAAAAAAGCAAAAGAAATAGTAACACTAAAGTAACCCAAAACTTTTTTAAGAAGGCACGGAGCGTTTCACTTTTGTTCAGGGTCCTTCATTTGTGGAAGTGGCACGCACGGGGGCGTGCCACAACGGTTTCGCGGTATTTTAACCGTACCACACACAGTGGACGGGTGGCCGTGTCATCCGCCCCGTCAGCGGAAGCAATAGCCAGTGCAGCTCCCCCACCAAAGAGTTAGGAGCCATTGAGACCTGTTGCCCAGGGTCTTCTGTTCCAACAGAAAGCCCGAAAAGACAGACAACAGATCGCGAAACCCGCGAGCAGACATCCATCGCCTTTACTGAAGCAATGGACGTAGCGGCTAGTCTAACGGCTTCCCATACGCCGAAGGGTAGGCGAAGCTCACTGTAGCCTGCCAGAAAAGTGAAAACTCCCGTAACGGGGTCCCTGACTTAAGTTTCCATCACACACAGCACTACTTTACAACCATCATGGAGACACAAATTCTCCAATAAAACATCAGAGGACTGCTCATGAATATTGATAATATCCTGAAACTATTACACGAACAATTACTAACAGTGCTGTGTGTAATAAAAGCACATTTAGGATCCAAAACATGAACTTTCTACACCATTTTGCTATACCTAGAAAGGACAGAGATGATGCTGTAGCATCATCTGGTGGTGTTGCCATTATTGTTAATTGAGGAGTAGCATGTACTCATGTACTGCTACTGACATCCCTAGAGGCAGTGGCTCTTCGAGCAGTTCTAAGCTCGTCACCACTTGCTCTTTATACATACCACTGCGACACCACCTAGAAAAATATGAATTCCTGTCTTAGTAGATGAGCTACCAAAACTGATCTGGTTTCAGGGGACATGAATGCGCGCAGCAGTTTATGGGTTGACTGCCGATGTGATGAACACGAGGTCGTCTGATTGAAAGGTTCATCTTTTCATCAGGTGCTGTCTGTTGAATAGGGAAGAGGCAACATATTTTAACTTTGCCAACAAAATTTACTCGTCCATTGACTTTATTATTGCATCTCCTTCACTTGTGCCATTATTGTAATGGAAAATTATAAATTTACCCAACAGAAGGGACCATTTTCTTGTCGTCTTGAGTTCACCAACATCATGCAAATGTCCTTCATGAGTTCTCAAGTGGCCTACATACAAAGCTGACTGGGAACAGTTTTACAATTATACTTATTTAAGTTGGACAGACATATGTACAATAAGCATAGATGAATCTGTGCAGTACTTCACAGCTTTCCTTGTTGACGCAGCAGCCAATTGCATTCCGCAAACGTCTCTGCTGCCCAGCAAGCGACACGTCCCATGGTAGAACACTGAGTGTCGTAATGCGTGAAAGAAGCAGAACAAGGCATGAAGGATGCCTCGGAGCTCACCGACAGCAGAAAATCTTGACAGCTTTAGGAAAATAAAATCTCAAGGCAGGAGAACGCGTCGGCAGGTCAGAAGAGAAAGCTGGTACAAGTTCTTGACTGGGTTCAATATATATATATATATATATATATATATATATATATATATATATATATATATAAAAGAGGCTAAAGTCTGGAACATGGTTCGTAGAGTAGCAGGAAGACAACTACATTCACTCCCACTTGTAAACACACAGGGTGACAGCCTGGAAGATCTGGCAAACTTCTTCAGTGCCCACTAGGAGCAGGTGTCTAGCTCATCACACTATAATGAAGCTTTCCATAGATCTAAAACACAGATATAAAAACGGAAGCTCGAACACAATTGTACGAAATACGAAGCATACAATCAACCTTTCAACTTAGCTCAACCAGAAACATCTATAAACTCTGCAGTAAATCTGCCCCAGGCTGTGACCCTGTCGTGTGTGAAATGATGAAAAACCTGCTGCTCAAATCGCGAAAAACATTACTTTTACTGTACAATGCTATCTGCTTTCTGGAACCATCCCTACTTCCTAGAAAGAGGCTATAGATATTCCCAGTTTAAGAAAGGGCAAGGACCCTTTCTTAATTTCAAGGTATAGACCCATTGCATTGACAAGCTGCCAATGTAAACGTTTTGAAACGATGATAAACTGCCGGCTTTTTCATTTCCTTGAAACATACAATCTGCTCGACCGTTTGCAGTGTGGGTTTCGAGAGGGCAAATCCACCACCGACCATCTCGTGCGTATCGAGGCAGAAATCCCAGATGCTTTTGTTCACAAACAAGACTTCCTCTCTGTGTTCCTCAATATCCAGCCCTACGATACAACATGGCGTTTTGGCGTATTTAGAGTCTTGTTTCACCTGGTTGTGTGCGGTAGAATGTTTTCCATAATCGAGAGTTACTTTTCCAGTCTTAAATTTCATGTACGTGTGGGCAGTGTTCTCTCCCAAACTTTTGACCAAGAAACGGGAGTATTGCAAGGTGGTGTACTTTAGATGTATACTTTTTATTCTCAAAATGAATTTCTTGCACCTTTCCATCCCCTGCAATATGTTCTATTGTAGATAACTCAACAACGTTCAGCTTGCCTTCAAGTCATGCAACCTGGCAATTTGTGAGCGGCAGGTTCATCTATGTTTAAGCAAGGTCTCCAAATGGACAGAGAAAAAACCGATTCCGACTGCACCCACAAAAAGCAGGTGTGTCTCGATCTACCGAAACAGAGGGAAGCACTCAGGACCTGACGTTCAACTGAAAGGGCAACGTCTGTCTGTCAAAAACCGAGCTTAAATTCTTAGGCCTAATCTTGTACAACAAGTTGACCTTCATACCACACATTAAGTAGATATCTAAAAAACAAGTGCATCATAGCCACGGATGTTCTAAAAGTGTTATCACGCTCTACAAGGGGAAGTGACAAGAAGTTTCTCAAGAACTATTATAGGATTCTCATACGCACTCGTTGGAATATGAAGCAATAACCTATCAGACGGCGACACCTGCAACCCTAAAGATGCTTGACACCATTCACCACCTAAGCATTCGCCTCTCTATGGATGCCTTTCGCACCAGCCCCATCGAAAGGCTGTACGTAGAATCAAACGAATGGTCCCTCCACCTACAGAGATGCTATATGTCTTTGGTATATGATCTCAAAGTGAAGGCAGACAAGGACCACCCTTCACATTTCACAATATATGACATGTCTACTGCTGTTCTGTTTGTAAATCAACCATCTTGTGAAAACCCCATTCACTTCGTGTGAGAGGCCTTTCTGAGAAAACCGGTGTGTCACTCCAATATCGGCTGATGGCTCCCATAGCATGTCTGCCGCATTGGCAGTAACAGTTAGTAGATTGTGATGTGTCTTTTTTACATATTACAAAGCACGCACCTATTGAACATATGCCCACATACTTCTTAGAACTACAACAGAAGTACACAGGTTCTAAGTTCTTTACAGATGCCATAAAGTCCAATACTTGTTTAGTACGCAGCCGTTGGGCCATCCTTTTCGGAAGCCAGCGTTCTGAACCCTGATTCAAGCATTTTCGCTGGCGAAGCTATTGTGATCCTTGTGGATATTAAACACATTGTACATATAAAACTACAAAACCGGTAATTTACACGGACTCTCTGAGTATGGTGAAAGCCTTGAAAACACATAAAACCACTAAAACCCCTGTTCGTGCGTCCCTTTATTCATTGCTATGCACAGTCTACTCATCCAAACAGCTTGTTGTAGTCTACTGGGTTCCGGGGAACTGTGAGATACAGGGAAACTTTTTGGAAGACCCGCTGGCTGCATCCGCCATCAACGATGCCGCTAATGCATCAATACCAATCCCTCCACTTGATATGAAACCTTTTATAAAACAAACGCTCAGAAGTTATTGGCAAAAAACGTAGAACGGACACAAAAGTAATATACTAGATTTTATTAGGCCACAACCATGTCATCTACTGTCACTACCACAATCAGGAGACACAGAAGCAGCACTCACAAGGCTAAGGACAGGACGTACATATTCTACACATTATTATCTTCTGTCTGCCGGTGCTCTACCATTGTGTGAGAGATGTGGAGAACCCCTTACAGTTCTCCCAATTCTCGTCCAGTGCAATGAGTCAGATGCTCTACAAATAATTCATTTTTAATGTCCTACCAATAGCAGCTTCCACTGAACCTGGGATGCTTATTGGTAGGAATTCGACTTTTAAAACTGACTTGTAAAATTGACTCTTTGTTTACATTTTCGAGAGATATAGGTAAATTTCACTGCATATTTCAAGGTTATTCGTAGCAGGAACTCTGTACAGAGGCCGCCGCTGTAGCAATTGTGACTCCGCCGTGATTTTATTATGATCGTTCGACATCCACTTCCACTTCACATATTTCACGCCATTGTCATCATTTTAATACTTATGTTTTTACCTTTGGTAGCACGAAGAATTTTAAGGCCCCTATATAGCCACGCAGCACATCATTGTTGACATCTCGGGTCACTGAAATGGCACTCTGTGGCCACCAATTAGCCCTCGCGCCATAAATCACCACACATAATCAGTAAAAGAAAGGCACAAGATTAAAATAACAAAAAAAAGGTCGCAAACACCAGCTATTCTTCAGCATACATAATCAAGATGGGCGCCATGTTGAGAAATACGTAGCGCCGTTTGCTAGCACTGAAACACGCCCACTGCTTTCTTTCGAATGCACCATCTTGCTCCCTTTAGGATTTGAGTTTGTAACTCACAACCACAGAATTTGCGTTAACAATGCTCTGTTTTCTTACGTTCTTTATAGAACACTGTTCCACTCATGTATAAAAGAAAGCAAAAGAAAGCTGCGTTTTCAAGACGAAGGGAACAATATCGCTTATGCTGCATTGTGATTGAGAGTGGTATGTTGAAAAGCTAGCAACGGTGAAGGCCTGCCATATCGACAAGAAATTCATACATATAAAGAGTGCACACACTTTCATCAAATAAAAAAACTTATTTCTTTGGTATAAACAAACTACAGATATATTACTACAGGTACATCCACTAAAGCTGCTAGTCATAGCCCACTCACTCTGGTGGTCACATCTGTTGTAGACTTGTACGTGTGCTAGAGGCGACGTACCGTGAATTACTTTTGCTTGTCGTCGGTATTTTCGTCATCTGATGATCTAATACTATATGGTCGCTTCGTAACTGATGATGGAGACAAAGCTACAGGCCTAAGCACCTTTTTCCACTTGGTATTGTACCTAAACGCTGCTTTAACTACCGTGCAAATATTAGGAACATTTCATCTATGCTTTTTGCCGAGTTGAATGTTAATTGAATTGAAAAAATATTGAAGGACGTTTATGAAAGTAAATATAGTGATGCAGACAAAACTTCTGCGAGCACTCTTAGGCTTTGCGCGGAGCTCATTTGGTGTACCTGTATGCAATTTTCGAAAGATCATTAGTGACAAGTATCTTATATATGAATGGAAGATTGTGCATGTGGTGCCAATAAATAAATATGGTTCAAAAAGAACATTATTTAGTGTAGACCAATAGCCGTTACGAATATTATTGTAAAAAACTTGAACACAAAAAATAAGAACAAATAATAAATTGTTTAAACATGCACAAGGTACTCATCGTCAAACAGCGTGAATTTCAGAGAGGGCTGTCTTGCACAACACAATTGGTGGAATTTTATATCTATGCGGCATCGGGCGTGAATAGTGTAGAGTAGGTGAACGGGATTTTCTTGGATTTTTGTAAAGCCTTTGACCCAGTGTCACGTTCACTCATAATGCTTTAACTTACCACCTTACACATTGATATGATATTTTTTGGATTCAATGCAAAATTTCTCAAAGAAGACAAATCGTAGTAGTGTAGGAGAAATACTCTGAAAACGCAGATTTTACCTCTATGATACAACAGGGCTTCGTTGAGGGTCTGCTATTACTTTTCATTTATGTCAGTGCAATTTCAGCAAGAATTTGATCTCCAATTCGGTTGTTGGCTGGCGTATGTGTAGTGTGCTGAAAATTTCAAATCACCGTGAAGCATGATGACTTCAGCAATAGTTAATACTCAAATATACTTGAATGGGAAAATATTGAATGGGAAAATATTTAGAACATAACAAATTGTGTACATATATCAAGTACAAAAAGAATCAAACCATTTCCGTCATGTTACTACCTGATAATTTGCAGATAAAACAAGATGGTACATACAAGCACCCACTTGTGCTACTATATTTTAAATGTTCAGTGAGGCCACGGGTGGACACTCTCATAGCCAAAGCTGGCAAGGTATAAATCTGATTCAAAGAAACTTGTGATGGTGGCATGCCTATTGAAAACGTCTGGCGTACACTCTTGCATCTAATTGCTGCTCTAGAGTAAATACAAAATCGGGTACCAAGGTTTGTCTTGGGATGGTATGGAAGGAGGGAGAGCTGCACTGCAATGAAAGCTGAGCTAGAATGGGAGTGTCTTCCTGCACCAACAATATACGGAAATTAAAGTTTCTTTATACAATTTTCTATAATAAACTAGAATTACCAGAAAGTTTTACCTCCACAAACGTCAATTTATTTCAAAAAGCTTTGATCATAATTGCAAATTCCTGGAAGACATGGCTAAAAGCAACATGTATGTACACTCAATTCTTTTTCGCCAAAATGAAAATAGAAATACGCTAACTGAAAGGCAAGTTTATAATGGGAGCAAAAATGTATTTTTTCAGTGCTGTAAACTTGCACTCCAACCTGAACGATGGCACATTTATTTGGGAACAGAATGGTATCATGTGTGCGAACAAATGTGTGTTTCAGTTATTCATGTATGAACAGAGTTGTACTTGTGTGGGCACAAAGATATAATTCTCATGTTGATGTAAGCCCCCTGCTATAATGCCTTCGGGCGCTGCGTGGTGTCTTATGAATAAAAAATAAAGAATCAATAAACTGAAGACCACCATTGAGGATGCTTTTGTGGGAGTTGGTGACAATGACAAAGGTACAAGTATGGCGTCCGCGTGATATTTCGTACTTGCTGATCTTATGTAAAGAACACCTTACGCTCCAGGCTGGTGCACTGTGCGTTCTGTGTTATCCGGCGAAGCTCATGCAAAGTTCCCACTGCAGGAAATGGCGATGACGCTGATGAATAAGAGCTTTACAGACCGAGCACTTTTTTGTCATGAATGCAAGCGATCTTGGAATAGCTTTCACCGCTGCATGGCGACGCGGCAACGCCAACAACGACCTGCTACTCAGAAGGCAGAGCATGGCATACGGTAGTCAATGTACACGTTTACAGCAAGCAAACCCTGAGGCAAGAGCTCCGGAAACAGAGGTAAAGCAGCAACGTGCAACAAGCTGATCCCCGCTCCAAACTTTAGATCACGTGAAGCGGCAAGGGCACACTGTGTATAGTGTACGGGAGGAATGCTAAGAATACACCCCACCACTATGCGTATTATACATAGTTTACGAGAAAGCATTTTATTCAGTAGAGATATCAGCTGTCATGCAGATACTGAGGAATAAGGGTCTCGATGGAACACATAAAAACATCTTAAAAAGATCTACAGACAATCAGTTGCTACCATGGTGCTCTATATAGAAAGCGACAGCCAACAGGTAATGAATAATGTAAGGTCGAGAAGACACGGCTTACCCGATGCTATTTATCGAGTTGTTAAAGGAGGTTCTCAGAGATATTAAAAAGGCAAGAGTTAAGGAATCGAGGTAATGGAGAGTATTTTAGTAACCTGCGCTTCGCCGATGACATTGCAGAGCTGAGTAACTCATTCGACGAATAACAATTTATGATCAATGAATTAGACAAGGAGAACAAAACAGGCAGGCTCCAAAATTACTTCAAAGAAGGTGAAAGTAATTATTATTATCTTCGGAAGAGATTAGCGCCTTGAGATAGGTAGCAGTGCACTTGAAGTTGTAAAAGTGTACATCTACAAAGGACAGGTAGTAACCTTGCAGCCGAACAACGAGATAGAAGTAGCTACAAGAATAAGAATGGGTTGCAGCACATTTGTCAACATTCTAAAACCGTGGCTGGTAGATTGCCAGTATTCCTCTAGATGGAAGTGTATACCAGCTACATCTTGCCGATTCTTGACTGCAGAGCAAAAACTTGCAGATTTACAAGCAGGGGTCAGCTCCCACTGAGGACGAGACAGTGAGCGACAGACAGGAACATGATATGTGTAACCTCATGCGACAAGATGAAAGCAAGGTGGTTGAGGGAAATCAGATTGAAGATATCATAGTTGAAATCTTAAAGAAATGTACATGGCCCCGGCACGTATCACGTTGGCCGGAAAATCACTGGTCAGTAATGGACTGGATTCCCAGTGAAGGTGAAGAGGAGACAGAAACTTAAGTTGACAGAAGATATTATGTTGTGTGTGTTTACAATGTGTTGCCTGCTGAGAACCGAGTTGACTGGCGGGATATGGGAGAGGCAGTTGTGCTGTAGTGAGTGTAGTGAGGGTTCTTACTAATAGGATGATGACGTAATGCACAATCGTTGCCCCCTTCGCACATTTCATAGGTGCTGCCCAGTTCTTCGCGCAATTCTCAAGAATAACTACATAGAGAAGGGAGGTCGACTGTAGGCCACCTTGTTCGCATAAATGCATTTCTTAATAAGCAGTTTGTACTTTCGGTATCTCTAGACTTAGAGAAGGCGCACGATACCACATGACGATTCGGGATTCTATGCGATCTTGCCGCCATTGGTATCCATTGGAACTTGCTAAACACAATTGGAAGTTATCTGTCTAACCGAACCTTTCGTGTAAAAGTGAGAAATGCTCTCTCTCGATCATTTACGCAACAGACAAGCGTTCGGCAAGGGGGCGTGCTTAATTGCACACTCTTTCTTGTAAAATGGAATTCCCTGCAGTCAGTCATTCCAAGCACGATGGTTTTCTGTGTATGTTGATGATGTGCAGATGACTTTCAAATCATGCAATATGTCTATCTGCGAACGGCAAGCGCTTGTAATGGATGAATTCTCTAAATGGCCGGATGAGAAGGGTTGTAAAATAAACACCAAGAAAAGTACTTGCGTACTTTTCTCCAACAAACGAGGGGTAATGCCGCTGCCAAATGTTCCGATCAAGGGTGACCAACTCTCTTTGAGCAGCGAGCATAAATTTTTGGGAACCTCTTTAGATTATAAGCTCACGTTTATTCCCCATAATAAATATGTCAAAATGAAATGTTTAAAAGCGATGAACGACCTAAACCTCCTATCAAGTACAAGATTTGGTAGTGACCAAAAGTGCCTCTTGAAGTTGTACAAAAGCATTGTCGGGTCGCGCCTTGATTAGGCCTCTATAATGTATCATTCCGCAACGGCAAGTGCATTAAAAATCTTAGACCCCGTTCACCATCTTGGTATCAGACTTGCAACCGGTGCTTTCCGGACAAGTCCAATGCAGAGCCTCTTTGTAGAGTCGAATCAGCGGTCATTTCACCTGAAGCGATCCTATAGCAGTTTCACATATTTTATGAAGGTACACGCATCAAGCATCTTTCTTATTCAACTATAAATGATATTACCACTGCCACCCTCTTCCATAATCAACCCGCTGCGAGAATGCCGTTCTCTTTGCATGTGAGAAAATTAGGTGAAGAGTTGGGTGCTGCTAGAAATTTTACAACAAACTTTGCAACAAGCTAGAAACTTTACAACAAACAGAAATTTTACAAACAATACTTTTACCACCGTGGCAGTGGCAGCTTATACATTTTGCACCTCATTTGTCGAGATCACTAAACACGCTCCAGAAGCACATATTAAAATGCATTTCCGACAAGTCCAGTCCAACTACTCATGCGTAGAGTTTTATACCGACGCTTCTAAGTCGCACGCAGGGGTGGCTTATGCAGCCTTCGGACCATCCTTCTCGGAATCTGGTGTACTGCACCCTGAAACAAGTATACTTAAGGCTGAGGATTACGCACTATTGTTGGCCGTGAAACATATACGGAAATCAAATATACAAAAATCAATTGTACCTATAGACTCGTTAAGCATCGTAAATGCATTACGATTACTTTTCAGATTCTGAAATCTGGTAATAATTGAGTTGTACTCCGTCCTGTGTACTGCGTATATGTCCAACCAGCATGTTACTATTTGCTGGATACCTGGCCACGGAAGTATCGAGGGCAATGTGTTAGCTGACCAAATGGCCACGTCGGTTATATTGTGCGCTATTAACCCTATATCTACTGTCCCTGCAACAGACCCAAAATGATTTTTAGGTAAGAATCTGCGAAGCCACCGGCAACGCTTGTGGGACACAAAAATTAATAGTAAGCTTCACTTGATTAAGCCGCATTTTGGTTACTGGCCCTCCGCTTCGAGAACATGGCGAACTGATGTTCTATTCTGTCGCCTCAGAATAGGACACATTTATGGTACCCATAGCTTTCTGCTGACTGGCGATGAACCTCCTACTTGTGGTAGATGTGGCGAAAGGCCACCCGTCCTCCACGTCCTGAAAGAGAAAAAGAAAGAAGGTGAAAGAGAAAGAAAAAATTATTTTCCTCTAGCTTACTGCTATCATTTTCCTTTTCATCCTATTTTGTTTATCGGTGAAGTGTCCGCTTTTGGATGCAAAATCATTTCCAAGTTTTAAAAAGAATGTAGTATTGAATGTTTTTAGCCTATTACGTTCATAGCACATCCTCTCTTCAGAAGAGGCCGCTGTGATAGCAGATTTCAATGAGCCCAGGCCTTCTATGCTCTTGTTTTAAGGGCTCTGACGAGGCAATGGTGCTCCACGCCAATTTTTTATTTCATACACGTATCATTTTTAAAGCATATTATGTCTCCATAGCACACAACATTTGTCTTTGCCATACTTTTACTATATGTATATATTACGCACCTACAGCGACTCTTTTTAGGTCCCTTTAAAGCCACGTCACATCTGCTTTATCCACACTGCATATCGCACAGTTCATTATCATTGCTCTGGCACTCTTTGCTCACATGTGGTCCTTCCGCCAATAAACTCTACTAATCAAGAATAACTTCATAAGTATGCGCAATTTTTTTAAGTTCATTGGCTTCTGCATGGTGTGTATCTTGATGGTGTTAATACAGACGATTTGCGTTTTGCCTTATGCAACCTTTTTTCTTGAAGACAAGTTGCTAGAGCGAAATGTTAAGCTTCTTCATTCGAAAACCCCTTTTTTGCGATGCGCGCGTGATACCCTCTTATAAATTTGAAAGGACAAACTTATGAATATAGGATACTCTATGATACTTAAGTGTAAAGGTTTGATTATTTACAGCATTATTATCCCTGAATTTGGCCTGCCGCATGTGTTTGCGCTGCTAATAACATTTAGAACTTGTTGAAAATAAAAAACCGCTTGATCAAAGTCGAATACACACACAGGCTCAGTTCTTATGTTTAGTCGTATGTCTGCCACTTAGACACATATTGCATGATGTGTCTTCAAGAACTATGTTCATAGAGCAGTGCGTTAAATTCTTGAATTGTCAGAGTGGGAGCTTGTAAAAAATAATAAATATTACCTAAAGCATGCTTCTCAGGCTATATGTAATGATATACGAAACATTCAACCGTCGAACAAGGCTAGAAATAACACCTTGTCGGTAATAAATTGACGCGATAATGTCCTCATGCTTCCTCATTGTTAATCCTCTATAGCGCCGTGTATAAATACGGAGGATTCTAGTCCTCAAGCACTTAATCCACCGACTAAATCTCGAAGGAAGTCAACATGAAGCTTCTTGTACTCACTCTTGCCTTTGTTGCAGTTCTAGGCTACGTTAAGGGCGATAAGCCAGTTTGGGCGGATGAAGCGGCAAATGGAGCCCACCAAGATGCATTGAAGGTAAAATGATTTGCTCTGGTTGCGATATTTTTGCATGAAGAAATATAAGAGAGGTATATATTTGTTTCATGTGAGCGTAAAAGCCAGTGAATGTTGTTTTCAGTTTTACGACTCATTACAACTCAAGACAGTACCAAATATCCACACAGCGTTTTTTGTGCGCTCGCAGAAGCTTACAAACGATCGTCAAAAGACTTAGTAGTTGAGTTGGTTAAGGTGTAGGCAAGGCCCGTCTAGTTCCGACTTCTACAAGGATTGAACATCTTTCGTTGGCCAACAGCTTGCTCTTTCAGCGAATTCAACTTTGGGATTTGAGTTGAATATTTAGTGTGAATTTTTTACATGAGTAATAAATGCAGAGAAATGTATTTTATGCACATATGGCTAACATTATGCTTGTTGTACTTTTTTTCGAGGGTGAAGTTTTTCTTTCGGAGTGAAATTCGGAGTCAAGTCTCCTTTAATATCCGTAACGGTTACTACTTCATTATGCATAGAATTTATTTTCATTTTGCAGATTGTTTTACACTAACACAAAATTATAAACATGATTTAACAACACATTTATTGGCCGTATGAATGTTGCGCTGTAATCTACGCTTCTGTAGGAATTTACGCAGACCATTAGCTTCAGTACGCCTTCACCTGAAGTGTCTTCTTACGGCAAGGCCTGTGCTGCCAAAGTTGTTGTTCTGAACAATTGCGTCTGAGTAGTGCTTGCAAGTCTGTTTCGGGAAATCCAGGATCTAGACTGCAGACGAATCATGACTGGAGGCGTACAAAGTGACGTCGTTTTGTGCTTCTGGGAACAGAACTTCCGGCAACAGAACAGAAGTATTTCACACGCATGATATTCGGAACATCATTGTGCACGAAAACTTCAAAAAGTCGTACCCTTGCATTTGTCTAATGAAACCTTTTCGATTATGTCACCTTCTTCTCTGTCCCGTCTGTCATTGCACTAGCTTCTGACATCCAACGATACTTTATACTACTTTCCAGAACTGAAAATTTTGAAATAGAAAATACATGCTCTTCTAAGCATGTGAAGCCAAAGCATATAATAACAGAGGGAGGTCATAAGGTATTAAACCGTTGCAGTATGCATTTGCGCTCGACTCTTTTTCCGCCACCGTCGAAGTGGTGGCCACTACTGAAATTTTATGAGTCAATTACGTAATTGGCCATATGAATTTCAATGAAAATTAACAATCTATATTCTTATCTCGTGACACCAATCGAGAGGATGTAGGCAGACCCTGCAAAATTAACGTTTACGATGCTGCATAACTAATTATCAAGTATTTTGCTAGAAACTATAATTTTTCAGTCCAAGCTCTAGATTAATTAAGTATATTCTGTTTCAGCATCTCAAAAATAGTGCTGAGAATGGTTACGACATGGTAAAAGCGACCTATAAGAATGACCCAGTGTGGGGAAATAACTTCAAATGTCTGTATGCTGGATTTGATAGCTTCAATGAGAACGAGAAGAGCGTTGACGTATGGTTTATGTTTATGAATGATGCTGATGCAATTTAGTAAGTACAAACTTCTTTCTTATTTGATATTCAAAAAATCAACACATTATTGTCACGTGGTCGTCATGCGGACGAATATAGCAATGTCGATGTTTTGATGAAACTGTTTATTCGGCCATACATGTGGGTGATAAATGGGAAGTTAGATGACAGCCGCGCACACTGGCACTAATAAAGGCGAACAGAGCGTTAGCCGTCAATAAACTGACAAGTAGCGAAGCGCGCCGCTGCTTTTACATATGCCGGTGAAACTCACGGCATATCATTTGCATTCGCATAAGTGCTAAAATATTACCAGTGTTCGTGCTTACACGCAATCTTAATAGATCAATATACAGAGATCGCGAACCTTCTCGAAGAATTGAGCGCTGTATAGGCTGAGCATTGGTGGACCTTGCGGATGAAAACCGAAAGAAAACGAAAGGTAAAATAAGAAATTGTGTAGAAATATAAAATATATGGAGAGAATAATGTGTTGAAACCACCATATGATTTTGAGAGACCCCGTAGTGAAAATCTCCGGAAATATCCACAACGTGGGGTTTTTTACGAGCACAAAAGGGTGAACACATAGGCATACAGCCACTTCGCCTCCTTTGAAAATGCCACCGTTGAGCCAAGTTAGAATCCGCGACCCTCGGGTCAGCAGTCAAGTACTTTCCCCACTAGATCACTGTGGGGGAGGGGGGGGGGGGAGGGCCGGCTATATAGAAAAAAAACAGCCATCGAAGTCTTCAAAAATTTTAATAAATTCAGCGAACAGGGCCGCACACCTTTGCACGGGAGGAGAAAGTTTAGGAGTCGGCAACAATGACACGTTGACCAGCGTCAATGATATCATTTTTCTTTTCCGCTTGTACGAGAGATCAATACAAAATAAACTCAAAGACTTGACAGAAAATCTTGAAAACATTCTTTGCCTATTGCGAACGTAATCGGTTCCATATTTTGCTTAAGTAATCTTGTATACAAACACGTTTCTCGTTACACCAATATAAAAGTAGCGCGTTACCGCCCTACGTTACCAACAAAAAACTGTAACGGGTTACCGTTACAGTTACTGACAAAAAGTGAGGAACGTTACCTCTGCTGCTACTCAGCAACAATAAATATCAATCATTTTCTTTTTGCTGCCGGAACTTTCAGTAAGTATATTTTAAAGCTCACAGTTATTTTTCACACAATGCTTCTAAGCCAAGGTGCGATATTATCCGAAATAATGATTTAACTGAACCTTATGCACTGAACCTTATCATGCACTGAGCCTTATCAATGTCATAAAGCTTATAGTTAGTTGCCTCTATGGTTGCATGCGATATCTCTGAACTCTAGCCCATAGTGAAGCTCTTTGTCTTAACATCAACTAATGCACAATATGAGGTTCAATTATCAACACCTTATATGTTTCCACAAACTAGCCGAGTTAACTATTCTCGTAAGGATAAACGCTCTCCGCTAAGGACGCATCACTGGACTTTCAACAAGTTTACGGCAATTATTTTAGCTGCTTCTCCTGGCCAAAAAATTGCGCCAAGTTTGTAGAAGTAAAGGACTGTTTTAACGGCCTATTTGTCTGGGAGTATATATGTGCACAAGCATTTCTCGTTCATTTTAACCGGTTTACTTACCGCAAAAATTGGAAGCGTTTATGTGAAAATGTTCGAGATTAGCCTCGCTCGCTCGGGAGCTTTCTAACTAGAAACGTTAACGAGAACGCAGTCTACCATTGCTTAACAGGCTAAGTTGAGCATGCCAACAAATTACATGCTCATCATGCGGTCGGCAAGAAGGTTTGGCATACCATCGGCAACTTTCGTCTGACGAGACAGATTGGGGTTCAAAAGCGCTTCGTCATCTATCTACGCCTTCGCAGTAGAAAATGGTCTATGAAACCTTTTTCATGGAGAAAAGGATCGCTTTTTTTCTAGACAAAAACAGCCTATCGGCTCTGTGCCGGTAGAAAATTGTGGTGCTGTCGAGCACAGGGTGGCAGCCGCAGCTATAACAATGAATAGCCAGAAATCCGTCGGTGTTGTTCCGAGCATTATTAATGTGCTCTCGGAATAGAGTTATGGAACACCTGCCTTTCCAGCGGATGTGGCAGGCTCAACACGAAAGAGAATTTCTGTAGACTATCTCCCTCCTCCACGCACAAATTCCAGAAATCAACGACGATACCTTACCTGGCATCCAACTTCGTGTCTCGTGAACGGACATCTTCTCTCTGAGAACGACGCCAAACTGTGAGGGGCCGAAAAAACCGCATGCACACCAACGCGTCCGCCGATCTTTTCAACCTGTTTGCACTGAGAAAGCTGATTAGAAATGACCTCGACTGTTTCAAATCTGCCCATGCTTTTTTGTACGTCATAATTTGCAGCCCGTGGTACGTGGCCCTGAGCTCTGTAGGTGCTTTCAGCGACAGCAATCAGCAACGTCTTAGGATAGCCAGCTGTTCTAAGACGAGCCACAGTGCTCTATACTGTCTTACGTCCGCGCAGGGAATCGGTGCCAGCTAAAGATACCTCCCCCCACCCCCAAGTTTCTCAAACTACACTCCGTCCACGCTTTATTTGTCAATGTTAGTTAAGCGACAGCGGTCCGACGCTGCATCGAAACAATTTTCAGGGCTAATATCGGGAATGTACCTTTTTTTGAATGAAAAAGTAACGAGTAACCTGGCACGTCATGTTACCGAAAAATGTTACCGGCAGGCAGTACGCCACAAGTTACAGTTCCGAAATTGTTATGAGTATGTTAGTAAGTTACCTAAAAAAGTAACGCGTTACCGATAACGACGTGACTTCTAAAGCGTTTCCGCACACACGCATAATGCGGAACAGGTAGCAGCAATGTTAGGAAATAGAGGTTTGGAGAGTAGTTCGAGTGCAGAAGTATATACTTACCATCGGCGCATCAGCCGTGGCCACAAAAAAAGCAAGCCCCCCCCCGCCCCCTTACCAACCAAAAAATAAAATGTTTGAGCGGATTGTGCAACCTCACTTTTGACAGTGACAGTGCGGGGGAGGGGGGTGCTGAGCCACCTTCTTTTCGGCTGCACGCTGGGGAAACCAGGAAGTAAGGCAAACTGTTTCCATCACAGCAATAATCACTCCATTATCTTCTTACGCTTGATTGTGAATGTTACGAGGCAATGTTACAACAAAGTAATATTTTCCAACAACGCCGCTCGGATAAATTTTCTTCTAGGCGCTTTGTGGGGCGGGTCACCTAATCAACGCTTTTGCGTCTTGTGCTGTAGGCAAGCGCTGAACAGGGGCCCTATACTATTGCGCCATTTTTCATGCTTTTATTTTCGTGTGAAATGTTGATGCAGGTACGAATTGGAACTAACGAACTCTTTATGAGCCAGTCAAAGTACAAAGTATTTGCTGCTTCCGTAAAACTAGTTTTTTTATAGGATAGATCATTACCACTGCTCTATCGAAGCTGTTGTGAGCCGATGAGCTAAACGATCGTTTTCGATGCCTAAGTAGTTATTTGTGGGCCCAAATTTATATCAGTGTACGAGCGCGTCAAGAAAGTTCTCTTTCCTTATATATATAAAAGAAGGTAGCAATGATTAGAAGATGGAATAAACATGGCGTATGAGCCAGGCCACGTCTTCCATTCATTATAGCGTCCTGTATATATATATATATATATATATATATATATATATATATATATATATATATATATATATATATATATATATATATATATATATATATATATATATATATATATATATATATATATATTGTGATGTAACGGTGAAGGCAACCTTTATTAGGCCCAGAAGACACGATGAAGCGACCACGCCCAAGGCACAGAACTCAGACAAGCCAAGTCCCCACAACAGAAGAAGATGACGACCAATCATGATGATGAATATGTGTAAAGATAGATGATGTGCTTAATGAATGCCTACACTAACTTTCCCCCCCACGTGAAAGCGGTCATCCTGACCGCAGTTCCTGGCCGCATTTTAAAGCGAAGATGAACGCCGTATGAAAGGCTTCATGCGGGATACGTGGACTATTTCTGCTGCCCTGTAGCGGCGGTTCGTCGGAAGAAGAACGGGTGCCACGCGATAATTCACAGGAGACGTTTGCTCCAAGACAGTGTAGGGGCCAATAAAACGGAATTGAAACTTCTCGCACAGTCCCGGAGTGCGAATGGGTGTAAGAAGGAGGACTTCGTCGCCAGGGCTGAAAGACACCGCACAATGAGAGGCATCATATTCAAGCTTGCGATCCTGTTGCTTGGCTTCAGTGTTGACGCGAGCCAGCTGGCGGCAATGAAGTAGACGAGACACGTATTCTTCACTTGAAGATGAATATGGTTTGACAGGCGCAGAGAAGAACGAAACATCGAGGAAAGAAGAGGGGAAGCGACCGTGGACGAGGTAGAACGGCGAGTAACCGGTTGTGCGCTGTACAGAGGTATTATAGGCAAAAGTGACAAATGGCAAAATGGTGTCCCAGTTTCTGTGGTCGGGTTCAATATACATCGCAATCGTATCTGACAGTGTACGATGGAAGCGCTCAGTCAGGCCGTTCGTCTGAGGATGGTAACTGGAGCTTGTTTTGTGTGTAGTGCCGGCTGCCTTGAGCACTTCTTCGACGAGTGCTGAAAGAAATACTCTTCCACAGTCGCTCAGGATTACACGAGGAGCTCCGTGTCGAAGGATTATTGCTCGAAGGATGAAGTCGGCCACTTCCGAAGCTGACGCAGAAGGCACGGGAGCTGTTTCGGCGTAGCGGGTCAGGTGGTCGACAGCTGTAACTATCCAACGATTGCCCGTGACAGTCATAGGAAGCGGACCATACAGGTCAATGCCAACTACCTCGAATGGTTGCAGGGGACACGGGAGCGGTTGTAATTGTCCACTTCGAGTTGATGTAGGTAGCTTGCGACGCTGACAAAGGGCGCATGAGGCAACGTACTTCGCGACACAGGTGGACAAGCCCGGCCAGTAGTAGTGACATCTTATGCGGTCATACGTTTTCTGGAAGCCCATGTGTCCAGCAGACATGTCGTCGTGATATGTCTTGAGGACTTGAGCCCGAAGAGAGCGAGGTAGAACGGGCACCCAGCGTTGACCATCAGGGTGGTAGATATGACGGTACAGGACATGGTTGTTGAGCTTGAATTGCGTGAGCTGTCGGCGAAGACGGGCGTTAGGGGGCCGGCAAGTCCCGTCAAGACGGTCCATGATGCGGCGACAGTAAGGGTCAGCACGTTGGTGAGATAAGAACAAACCACACTCGCTTGGAGAAGTTGGGTCCAAAGTAGTTAATGACGAAACATGTAGGGAAGAGACGGCCGAAAGCTTCTCGTGTGCGGCAGTGGCGGGTTTGTTAAGCGGGTCCGAAGAGAGCGGGCAACGCGAAAGGGCATCAGCGTCTTGATGCTTGTTTCTCGACTTGTATGTGATGGTGAAGTCGTATTCTTGTAACCGAAGAATCCAGCGACCAAGGCGGCCGGACAAGTTCTTGATTGTCGAGAGCCAACACAAGGCGTGATGGTCCGTAACCACAGTAAAGTGGCGGCCGTGGAGATAAGGTCGAAACTTTTGTATCGACCATACGACCGCTAGGCACTCCTGTTCGGTGATGGTATAATTCTTTTCAGCAGGGGTCAGTGCACGGCTCGCGTATGCGACGACTTTCTCACGTGAAGATTTGTCTCGCTGTAGGAGAATTCCACCAATACCTCGACCACTAGCGTCTGTATGCAGGAGCGTAGGCGCGGTTTCGTCGAAATGGCAGAGGACTGGTTCGGATGTGAGTGCACACTTCAGTTGGGCAAACGCCGCTTCACATTCAGGAGACCACACAAAGGTGACGCCTGATCCGAGCAACTTGTGCAATGGTGAAGCTATTGAGGCGAAGTCTCGAATGAATCGGCGAAAATAAGAAGCGAGGCCGAGGAAACTGCGCAAATCTTTGGCTTTTCAGGACGCGGGAAGTGATGGACAGCGGAAATCTTGTCAGGATCGGGACGAATACCGTCCTTGCTTACGATGTGGCCTAACACTTTAATCGTCTTGCTCGCAAAACGGCACTTCTTGGTGTTCAGCTGAAGGCCTGCGTTTGCAAGGCACGTAAGAACTTCGTCCAGTCGTTGCAAGTGCTGAGGGAAGGTTGACGAGAAAATAACGATATCGTCTAAATAGCACAAACAAGTCTTCCACTTCAAGCCTCGTAAAACTGTGTCGATCATCCGCTCGAATGTTGCTGGAGCATTGCAAAGGCCGAATGGCATGACGTTGAATTCATACAGCCCATCTGGTGTTGAAAACGCTGTCTTTTCTTTGTCATCCTCGTGCATGGGTATTTGCCAGTAGCCTGAACGCAGGTCTAGGCTTGAAAAGTACTCAGCACCTTGCAGTGAATCCAAAGCATCGTCTATGCGCGGCATGGGGTAAACATCCTTGTGGGTAATCTTATTAAGTGCTCTGTAGTCAACGCAAAACCGCACGGAGCCATCTTTTTTCCTTACTAAAACAACAGGGGATGACCAAGGACTCGCGGAGGGACGTATAATGTTCCGTTGCAGCATGTCGGCTACATTTTGTTCAATGATTTCACGCTCGGATGAAGAGACGCGATATGGTCGACGGCGTACAATGGAAGTGCCATCGGTCTGGATACGATGCTTAATAATGGACGTCTGTCCCAGAGATGAGGAATGGGCATCAAACAATCTCCTATGCTTTTGTAGCAAGGCAAGCAGCTCATCTGTCTGTGAAGAGGTCAGTTCTGGACTAATAGTCGCAGCAAGAACAGAAACGCTTGATGAACGCCCAATAGAAGGAAGGTTAGAACACGCTGGCATAAGAGAGACAACAGAGACAGGTTGAGATTCAGAAACGCAAGCCATTGTGGTGCCTTTAGGAATGAGAATTTTCTTAGAAGTCTGGTTCGTAGCGTAGAGAAGTCCGAAGCCATTGTGGAATCGCGCTAGACCTGAAGCAAAGGCTATACCTCTTGCGAGACAGCGTGCAGATGGTTGGACAAACACGTCACCAGAGTCGATCACATTAGAAGTGATGGCGACTATGCGCTGATGACCAGGTGGTAGCTCGGTCTCTTCAGCTGCGAGCAAGCGAACGGGTTTGTCATCCGCATACAGGGCGTAGTCAGTTTCCATCATATGAACAACATTTTCTTTACAGCAGATGGAAGCGTTTGCCGTAGACAGAAAATCCCAGCCTATTATAATCTGGTGGGCACACGAATTCAGCACAGCAAATTGTACAAAATGAAGAATACCAGCTATAAAAACACGAGCGGTGCACATAGCGGCAGGTCTAATGGCGTCCCCTTGAGCAGCGTGCAGTGTAGGTCCATCATAAGGGGTGGTGACTTTCCGTAGACGTGAGCACAAAGAACGATCAATCACAGACAAAGAGGCACCAGTGTCTATTAAAGCGTCCACGTACACACCTTCTAATAAAACAGCTATCGTATTATATGGACGCACTGGAGGAATTTCTGTCTTTTCGTTCGATGCAGCTTTTCCTCCAAAAGCTGCAGAGGTTAGTTTTCCGGGCGTTGGTTGTTGAATTGAGAAACAGGTCGCAATGGAGACGTGGAACGGCGGAGGGGTGAGGGTGAGCGGCGTCTAGTAGAGCGGTAGGAACTGGTCGGCTCAGATGTCGAAGTTGCAGACGGTGAGCGGCGTAGCGGCGGATCATAAGGACGACGTTGGAAAGCGTACCAGTTTGTCCCATCATCCCGTCCGTAGGTGTCGAGTCCACGACGCTCGTCCTGCTGACGCTTCCGACAGACGCGTGCAATGTGGCCCCGATAGCCGCAGTAATAACAGATCGGACGATGCGGCCGACACGGTGGGTGAAAGGGCTGGCTAGTCACACTCGGAGTTAACGAAGCCAGCGGGACAGGCGTCGAGTGTGCGGGCATCGGTTGTACCACGGGTGGTGAGCCAGCGAGGACTTGTGCGTACGTCGGCTGGAGTCGAGGTACTGGAGAGTCTACAAACGCTGGCCTGGTCATGGACGCCCACTCCTCTTTGATAACATCCCGCAAAACATTGTTGGAGGGGGGAGGTGGACTCGGTGTCATTGAGAGGCCGAAAGATTGCAGCTCTTCCCGTATAAGCGCCCGGATCATGGCACGCAATGAGGCATTAGTCTTGGTAGTGTTTTCAGAGCTGTCCGGCGGTAACCGTTGAGATTCAAGTTCCTCCAGGCGTTGGCACGTGGCAACAACGTCAGCGACCGCAGTCGGGTTTTGAATGACCAAGGCATTGAACGCGACCGTGCCTATCCCTTTCAGTAGATGACGAACTCTCTCCGATTCAGACATGGACGTGCTGAAACGGTGACAGAGAGCAAGCACATCCTCTATGTACGATGTGTAGGACTCACCGCATTGTTGCTTGCGAGAATCCAGTGTCTTCTTCGCGAGAGCTGAACGAACCGCCGGGGTGCCGAAAATTTGGCGAAGCTGTTGCTTGAAACGTGTCCAGTCCGTAATGTCCGTTTCATGATTGAAAAACCATGTTTTCGCTACGCCAGTGAGGTTGAAAGAAACACGGCGAAGCTTGGTAGGATCATCCCAGTTGTTAGTGAAACTCGCTCGATTGAACTGGTCCAACCAATCTTCCACATCTTCACCTCGAAGTCCGGCGAACGTGGGCGGCTCACGCTGGTGTGCGGTGATAATCCACGATGGATAGGCCGTGGTAGTCGGGGCCGTGGAGGTAGACGCAGAAGCGCCGGTTGGCTCGTCCTGAGGCATGTTACCGGACACCTGGTACAAACGACGACCTGAGCGCAGCTCCAGGAGGCAGATCGGGCTGGGAGAGGACGGAAGATCGTAGAGCACGCTCCACCACTTGTGATGTAACGGTGAAGGCAACCTTTATTAGGCCCAGAAGACACGATGAAGCGACCACGCCCAAGGCACAGAACTCAGACAAGCCAAGTCCCCACAGCAGAAGAAGATGACGAGCAATCATGATGATGAATATGTGTAAAGCTAGATGATGTGCTTAATGAATGCCTACAATATATATATATATATGGTGGAGTGAAATTCAAGGGACCCGGTGGAAAATGCGGTAGAAAAAGAGGTCGACAAACGTGCGAAAAAACACTAGTTTTACTAACGTTTCGGCAGGTGGGCCTGCCTTCGTCGGAGTGAATGGTTACACACGGCACACAGGGCACATATATAAGCCGCTTCTTTGCGTATCACATGGCTAAGTCATTATCAGTAGTTTAGGAAACAAGATTATATATCACCAAAGGTACGTGGCTATAGTGCATATACAGCTGAAAACGCGTATCATGATACAATAGTGAATTGGCACGTATTAGATACCCTGCAACTTGTGTGGAATGAAACAGGTCAGCAAAATAACAGACTGCGCACGCAGTAGCTCACTTGGTCATATATTCTGTGGGATAATCGCAGCCTAAAACATTCAGTAAGCCTTTAAAAATGAAAAAGAAGTTTAGAGAGATAAACAAAATCACAAAGCAGCCAGAGCAAAATGAATGCGAGTAAATGGTGAAGCGACAAAGGCCACCTACATTATGTAGGTAATATTTGACAATAGGCCAACATCGTGCGAAGAATATACACTTGTCAGTAAAACAAAAAAGGGATTTACTAAGGCAATATGCAAGTAAGCGTACCCGGGCTCTCATTCATGCCGGCAGATAGTGTTTTGAATTTATGAATTAAAAATGACTCTTTTACTTCGCGTTCATGGTGTGATTTAAAACCCGATTCCAGTATTGTAGCTATCATGTTACTGAATGAATGACCTGCCTCGGTGACATGCCTTGAAATCGGTAAGTTAGGAAGGGCATGCACATGACCTTTTTGATTATTGAAACGGTATCGAAAAGCAGTTTCAGTATGACCTATGTATTGTACATGACAGATTGAGCATTCTAGCAAATATACGACATTTGCAGTATCACAAGAAAAACTGCCCTTAATTTTGAACTTGAAGTTCGTCGCAGTACTGGCTGCCAGTGTTGTTGTCGTCATGTGTGCACATACTTTACAGCGGGGCTTTTTACAAGGACGGCAACCAAGCGTCTGGTCGTTATTGCTCTGTCTGGTTTTAGAGGAAGTTAATAAATCTCGCAAATTTTCGCTTCGTCTGTACACAACGCGTAGTGGTTCCGGAAACGCTTTTGCAAGGCGTTCACTCTGCATAAGTATGTTGTGATGTTTACGAAAAATTGATGCGACGTTAGGTGTCGATGCGTTATGGGTTAAAACCAGGTTAACCTGTGAATGACTTTTAGGATTTTTCTAGGGGATTCAGAGTGCTGTACGGTCTTGTGCGTCGCCACGCCTTACTGCGGCATCGACTAACTTGGGCGGATATTTCTGTTTAAGAAGTGCAGTGCGTAGCTGGTTACAGTTATTATCAAAGTCAGATTGCTCAGAGCAAATTCGCTTAAAGCGTAAGGCCTGGTTGTAAGGTATGCTGGATTTGCAGTGCCTTTTGTGGCTGCTTTGAAAGTGTAAATACCTCTGTCTGTCAGTCGGCTTGCGGTACAGCTTAGTGCTCAATTTTGCATTATCGAGACATACTGTGACATCGAGAAAGTTAATGGTCTCTGGTGAATATGTGTGCGAAAAGGATATGAAAGGGTGAGCATTATTGAAGTCCGAAATAAAAGACAAAAGTTCCTCTTCTCCATGTGGCCAAATCATGAATATGTCGTCAATAAATCTTTTATAATAAAAAGGCTTTAGCGAACGACCCGACAAGAATTTGTTCTCAAGGGATCCCATAAATATTTTTGCATAGCTTGGTCCGACTTTAGTACTCATAGACGTGCCACTTACTTGAACATAATGCACTCCATTGAATTCAAAGTTGTTGTACGGAAGAATCATTTCAAGCAGTATAGCTATAGTCGAGCTATCAATAGACTTGTCGAGAGCGGAGTGATCGTAAGCCTCCACCACGGACCTTATACCATCCAAGTGCGATATGCTTGCGTAGAGAGACGCAACATCGAGAGTTACAAGGAGAGCGTTGTTAGGTATAATAAGGTTAGCAATATCAGAAAGGAAGTCGTTAGTATCTCGCAGAAATGACTGGAACGTAGGGGGTATCTGGTTTATCAGGCTATCTACGTAACGCGACAAGTTTTCTGTCACGGTACCTCTGCCGGAAACCAGGTTAACCTGGTTTTAACCTATAACGCATCGACACCTAACTTCGCATCAATTTTCCGTAAACACCACAACATACTTATGCAGAGTGAACGCCTTGCAAAAGCGTTTCCAGAACCACTACGCGTTGTGTACAGACGAAGCGAAAATTGGCGAGATTTATTAACTTCCTCTAAAACCAGACAGAGCAATAACGACCAGACGCTTGGTTGCCGTCCTTGTAAAAAGCCCCGCTGTAAAGTATGTGCACACATGACGACAACAACACTGGCAGCCAGTACTGCGACGAACTTCAAGTTCAAAATTAAGGGCAGTTTTACTTGTGATACTGCAAATGTCGTATAATTGCTAGAATGCTCAATCTGTCATGTACAATACATAGGTCATACTGAAACTGCTTTTCGATATCGTTTCAATAATCATAAAGGTCATGTGCATGCCCTTCCTAATTTACCGATTTCAAGGCATGTCACCGAGGCAGGTCATTCATTCAGTAACATGATAGCTACAATACTAGAATCGGGTTTTAAATCACACCATGAACGCGAAGTAAAAGAGTCATTTTTAATTCATAAATTCAAAACACTATCTGCCGGCATGAACGAGAGCCCGGGTGCGCTTACTTGCATATTGCCTTAGTAAATCCCTTTTTTGTTTTACTGACAAATGTATATTCTTCGCACAATGTTGGCCTATTGTCAAATATTACCTACATAATGTAGGTGGCCTTTGTCGCTTCACCATTTACTCGCATTCATTTTGCTCTGGCTGCTTTGTGATTTTGTTTATCTCTCTAAACTTCTTTTTCATTTTTAAAGGCTTACTGAATGTTTTAGGCTGTGATTATCCCGCAGAATTTATGACCAAGTGAGCTACTGCGTGCGAAGTCTGTTATTTTGCTGACCTGTTTCATTCCACACAAGTTGCAGGGTATCTAATACGTGCCAATTCACTATTGTATAATGATACGCGTTTTCAGCTGTATATGCACTATAGCCACTTACCTTTGGTGATATATAATCTTGTTTTCTAAACTACTGATAATGACTTGGCCATGTGATACGCAAAGAAGCGGCTTATATATGTGCCCTGTGTGCCGTGTGTAACCATTCACTCCGACGAAGGCAGGCCCACCTGCCGAAACGTTAGTAAAACTAGCGTTTTTTAGCACGTTTGTCGACCTCTTTTTCTACCGTATATATATATATATATATATATATATATATATATATATATATATATATATATATATATATATACAGGACGCTATAATGAATGGAAGACGTGGCCTGGCTCATACGCCATGTTTACTCTATCGTCTAACTATTGCTACCTTCTTTTGTTACAGAATTCCCCCTCCCCCCAGAAAAAGTCTCGTCAGTCAGACACTTAACAAAACAACAAAACCGGGTGTTAAAGCGAGCGAAAATGTCAAAATGCACCATAGATCGTTTCAGAGGGGAGTTCCTTAACTCGCACAAAAAATCTACAGCAGAGGGAAGCAGTCCGGCCATATCTAAGAGAACTCGGGTGGACGAGGCTGGCTGTGGCGTTCTGGGGAAGATGACCACGTCCTGCACAACTGCACTGACCAAGACGCTGCTTCAGCAGCTGCAAAGAACCAACGAGGCGGGACGTCCTTGTAGAGTTTGAAGGTCGGACGTCGTAGGCACAGAGTTTTCTGTCGTGGGTGTTGTATTCTTTGTCGTGGCTGAGACAGAAACATAGCATTAAGCTTGCGTTTGCGGGAACCGAAGTTGATGATACAATGTCTGTGCATTTTAAATTTGCAAATGATGACGTTGAGTCTTTTTCTTGGTTTTCTGAGGTGGTATCTCTATTGGTAGGATTGTACATGAAGCGTTGATATCTCGTACAGAAGACTTCCTTGACGTTTTCTTTTACGAATATGGCTCAGATGTTCACGTGGTGTTTCCTTTAGTTGGTGTCGTTTCTGACGACCATCCTTAAGCCACAAATCCGCTTGTGATCTCATTTTAGTTCGTCGTTGTGCTTGATGTAGCTGCCATATTCCGGAGTTCTTTGAGTTCTTGATGGCGCTGCTGATGTTGCGAAATCTTACGAGGTGGTACTTGTCTAGTAACTCGAGTCTGCTTTTTCTTAATAGTTGATGTGACTAGTAGATGGTTGGTAGTCGTTGGGTTGTCGTCATTCTCGAAAGAAAATAAAGGTTGTGCACTAGAATAGACAGTAAGGTCTTTGGAGGCTCTTGCAACGCCGTTCCTAATAGACGCTTAGATACAGAGCAGTGCTTGAGAGTTGATCCTTCCGAGTCTACTGTGTTCGTTGGACTCTTAGGTGGCTAGGAACTCGACGGTGACACTGACAAACGTTTGATTTGGACGGAATTCGCTTGAGATTGTTTCTGTGTCTGCGCAACTTTGGAGGTGGACTGTTCTGATGCATGAATATGGACGGCAGACCCTGGGCTTGGCTGAGTATGCTCGGAGCATCTCCATTCTATTCCGAACATAGTGAACACATGAGACACGAGGTGGGCGTTTTGAGCGATTGAAGATCCATGCGGCAGAAAAGCAGGAGGTTGGTCAATGCGCGAAGGCTGCTTTTGACTGTGACGACCGCGTGCGGTTGTCTGTGGATGGTGGGTTACAAGCAAGTCTTCGTCGTAGTCGTGAATGTATTCTTTAAACCAAAGGATCATTTCTTGTTTGATCTTTTTCCATGACTCGTCGTTTTGAAAAATGTGGGTGAGGTAGAATTTGAAGGCCTCGCCAGAAACGTAGTCGGTAAAGTTGGCGACCATCTTCCGTTCCGACCATGATGCAGCGGTAGCGTGGTGCTCGAACAGGTTGAACCAGTCCTGCACGAGTCCATCGTCCGCTGCTCCGGTGTACTTGGGGATGGGAAGGTCTGTTGATGTTTCTGCCATGATGCCGGTAACTGCTTGCGCCTGAGATCACCTGTTCTGTGGTCGTTATTCAGTTGAGGCGTATTGCCGGTGGCTTCGTAAATGATGCGTGGCTGACTAGCGGCGGCCAGGTCTTCATCCTGTCGACTCGTGTGACGCTATGATGAATGGGAGACGTGGCCTGGCTCATACACCAAGTTTATTCTATCTCCTAACCATCGCTACCTTTTTACGTTGCATATATATATATATATATATATATATATATATATATATATATATATATATATATATATATATATATATATATATATATATATATATATATATATATATATATATATATTCGTGTGTGTGCATCCCAGCTGACGATTGAGGTAGGCTCGCCCCCCCTCGCAAAAAGAGTTTGTATGCCACTAATACGGACACTATAAAATGAATTGCGAGCAGAGGCGAGTGTGGCTGTTGATCTGCGTAGCCTTACGACGTTCGATATTGTAGAGGCTCCATGTTGAACTGAAATATGAATTCGTTTTCCACTTGGCCAATCTTCGTTTGCTTCTGTCATCACCGTAGCGCTAGAATTTCCTTCTGGATGACTATATGATACACCTGGTGGCAATAAAAAATTAATAAACATCTACGCGCAAAAATTCAGACAGTTAATGCAAAAGATCAGGCACTCGTCTATGTCTTCTGTGCTCACTGTCTGAGTTTTTTCGCTCTTAGAAATTTAGTGATGTAATACCAAACAGCCAAATCCCACACTTTACAATAAAGAAAGCACAACCACATATGAAACTGAGCATAAGTATTGCTGTTATGCCAAACGTACTTCGTATAGAGAAAGATGTGTCAAGCACCGGAAATAACTCTATAAAAGTGTTTAATTTGGGAAGAGGGAAAGGCATATATAGGCAGCATTGCTTACCATATGTCAATCCTGCCAACAGCTAATCAGAGCGAGATTCCAACTCAATGACGACCAAAAATGAAAGCACAGATAATCTTGGAGGGAATGCGAAACGAATTGCAGTTAGATGCGGGCTTTCCGGCTAGCCAACTGACGCTAGACGATCTTTACTTTGTAGAATGCCACCCATTTCGGTGTCGACATTTTTTATGAATCAGATATTAGGTGCTTTGATTCTTGCATGTTGTCATCAATGATATGGGCCTTCTTTTTTCTAAATTTCTAACCATACCTCCTAAATTCAAGGAAAAAATACTCCATAGTGCCGAGTAGTATTGTTGCTGTATTTATCCTCAAAACCTTTCAAGTTAGTATCGATCTCCCGAGAAATTTTTTTGTGAGCGAGTTTTCCAACCCCTACATTGGTGCTCTTAAGTGTACTGGTATAGTCGAAAAATAACATATAATGAAAAAAGGTGGTGTCAGTTTAAAGCTGTGTTACAAATTGTGCGATGATACAAAGGTTGTTTATGGGGCGTTAGGCTTGGTCTACATATTCTCAAGCAGTGAAAAGCTCCTTCACCGAGTAAAGTCGGCTGTCTTGGTGAGCAGAAAAATATTTTACCTGGCTTTAGTGCCACGATAATGACACAGAAAGAGCACACATACAATAGCATGTGTCCTACGGACTACTAGTAGGGTTCTGTTTCTCAATCATTTATAGAAATGTCCCACCGTGCATTTGCAAGAACCAATTGGAATCTGTGCAGCAGTCTTTCCTAATCTTTTCTCAGAAGGTTAAGCAGGATAAAAGCATAAGTCGAGTGAATTATTTATTGGAGCTGATAGTAAGGCTTAGTATATAGCCGAATACAATAATACCGCATATGTAAAGGATTGTTAAATAAAATTGGGTTATTAAAGAAGGTGTGTAGAAGAAAAACCAATAACTTATGATTCAAACTTTCAGTGCCTGAGTATAATCTTGAGCTGTTTTGCATATCTTGAAGCAAATACAGATATATCTTATGGTTCTGCGGGGCTTTATTTGGAAACGGTTACGCCTAATGAATGCTGTAAGAATATTTACAAAGCCGAATAAGATAATACCTCCAGAATTGCGTTCGTTTGTGGAACGCTACAACACAAAGAACCTTGACGCTTCATCACAGCTGTTAGACTTTTGTACTTCTATGCTTCACTGAGTTTGCATCACTTAAACCACAATGGCATTTATTCCGAGCGTAAACTTCTGGGCCCACTGTAGTAGAAACATCAAACAAGCTAACTATGTTGAAATTCTTGCGTTTTGGGCATTCTCAGTTAAGATGCGAGCACAAGCTGTGATATCGTAATGCAAAGTGTCGATTCAATAATGCAAAAGCATTAAACATAAGACAGAACCTCTCGTCTACATTCATAGCACCGAATAGATGAATAATCTGGATCAAACTATATAATCTTAACATGGCTTGTTGGTGCATTTTTAATCTGAGTCTCAATTCTTAGAATGCATATATTGTTGCCTAAAGAACTTGTGTTGATCAATTTACACGCAACGGCTCTGTGTATAATCCGGAGATTATTTATTTATTTATTTATTATTATTTATTTATTCAACCTAAGGGCCTCTAGGGCATTACATAAGGGGGGGTTTCATACAGTAATCAGTGAAAAAAACAGCAAATGGTGATTGATTCCGCCTTACGTAAAACAGCACCACAATCATATAAAGACAGCAATCGGCAATCGGGACACTTAATTGCCGTGACTTTAAGAAAAGCAAGAAAACTACGCGGTTAAATATCTCGCACCCCTACTATTCTATTATATACCCAGCGTGTTCGGTACTAAACAAAACCGGGCTATATTGTCAATATTTATGTTTCTGTGACAACGCAGACCTAATTTGATTCCTCATTTTCATGAGCGAACTATTCCATGGTAACCTGGGTGGCTTTATAGATATGGTTGAATAAACTATCTTTGTAAGAAAGTTGTTTTAGGATGTCGTGTCTTTTAATTATTGTTGTATGAACCTGAACCTGCGGATTTACCTGCACTGTTTTTCAACAAAACTTCCAGCCAAGCTTCTCAAGAAAAGGCAACTGCTGTTAAAATGTACGGATACAGCAAAGAAAACGCCATCACATACGTGACGAAAGGTAAGGTTTGCTTTCATGCCTTCTGTACCAGCGCATGGTAATTTCGGATGCACAAACCGTAAATCCAAAATGTAAACACTTACCGTTGACTAGATAAGGCAGCAAGATCTCAGGCATGCGTTTTGTGTGGGCGGAATTATTATGCCAGCACTAGCGGTAAGAACACTGCTACTTCTTCTGAAATGATGTCTGCTTGCTCTTTCATTATGATATGTGAAAAGGGGGTGACCATTGAACTTTATCCAGTGAAATATGTGTTTATTGAAGGGCTTGAAAGACTCACTGAGGTTCGTCACTCAACTATAAAATGAAATCACGAGCGCTTTTAGGATCATTACGAGCCTGACGGCACTGTTGCTTATATTTGCATAAAAACAGCTGTAAATTAAACCCATGTAAAAGTACAACAAACTATATTTAATATGCTAAAATATTTCATTTACGCGCTGTTTTATTACAGTAGAAGAGCACAAACAATTTCTGTTATAATTGCTGACTCTTACTGAGGTTTGTCTGACTTTTGCCCTCAAGAACACCACCAAAGGTAAAAGTAATGCCCTGCTAGTGCACTAAGTGAAACATAAATATTTTCCTAACAAAGAAACGTTATTTATATTCCGTCTTGTTCACCATCATAGCAGTCTGTATTGGTTTTCACATTGTTGGGTGGACTTTCAAATAGTGTAGTGCATTTTTCCCGGTGTCTCTCTTCTTGACGAAACTAGCATGTGATTTGCTTGTGAACGTGTCATATATTCAAGAGAATCGTTCGGCTTTAAATCATTTCTTAAGAGTGAGCAGAATGGCGTTGTATTTTTTTCTCGTTTCAATTGTCTTTTTATATTTGACAATCACACACAAATACACAAACTGCACACTCTGTCACCGAGTACAGAAATCACTTACATATGTTTTCAAGCAACGAGACTTTTCACAAATTACCAGCTAGGGTCATATTTCCACAAATTTGACACTTTAGGTCTTGTGTACACCGTCAGTTAGTTTTCGGCTCATAACTCTACCTCGTGCTACTTAACAGCAAAAGGCAGCATTAAGAACATCGCACACTAATCGTATAGTTTTAAAGTGACATTGCTCAGCACTTTAAGGGTTTCGCAAAACAAAGGTATAATCAAATAAAGCTGTAATCTCCAACTTCCGTGGCTCAACTGCAAAACAGGTGCATAGTCCCAAGGTGGAAGGTTGGAGCCACCGTAATCCCATAAAATAAACGAGTGCGATAAAACACTTTCACAATGTTTAAATGCATATACTCCTGAACACTATCACACGGTTACTGCAGCCATGCATTATTCATAATTTTTATGTTCGCTTGCAGATGGACAAGTTTTCACAGACGTCCTCGCATACTCTGACGATAACTGCTACGTTGTCTACGCTCTTGGCGCAGACGGAACTGAGGGAGGTACGTAATTTTAGTGGCTTCCATTCTTACCAGAATTTGTAACCCCGCGCTCTCGCGAAGATATTTTGCATTTTTCCTGAAGCATTCACTTTGAGTGTTTAAAAAATCGAGTTACTAGACAACTAACTGTGGTGCCTGTTATGAGTTTTTCTCTTGGCTTAACATAGGGCACAGTTCACGAGTTTTTATTTGTGACGAAAATAGATGAATGATATTCTTTCTAGTAATTTCGTGCACGTGTTGTAGACGCTAGCTAAACAAAGTGCACATAAAATAGTTCATGTAACTCTTTTTTTTTGGTCATGCGAAGCCTTGTCCAACCTTTATTCATAGACCCTTTCATTGATAACAAAGAAACAAATGTTTCTGCAGCTAAAACTTTTAGCTTATACAAGAAATTGCAAGATAAGCTCATCGAGCTAATATGCTCGAAATGTTGTTCTTCAATGTTGTTCTTCATTCTCTGTTTGGTCGCTATCTCAAGCATCGCTTTAAAAACACCAGCCCTATATATAAAGAAGCTTCGTTGGCTGAATAAGGCTCTTACCCTAATCCACTAAAACTGCAATCTGCCATCCGTTTATCACCACAGGGACATCAAAACACTAATTTTTTGTTTTCGAACTTAGAGAAAAACGTACTTAGTAGGAAAAAAATGAATGTATTCTACCCGCTACTGATTGCTAAAATCGACAACATTTATGCGTGCATTTGCAGATCTTTACTGATAATTTCTTCTTAAACATTAACATGGTATTGTTCGTATCGATAACACGCCTATTGCTATATATTTAACGCGAAACGTTTATTGTGTCTGCTTCTCAAACACGGTTGCATATTAAAATCATAAAAATATGGGTGACACAAAACTTGGGGATGAACAGAGCCTCAGTAGGGGTAATGAGCATCAGCTGGCAACATAGCCTTTCGATATAGTTTTAACAGCCAAAGCTACGAACAAAAATAGAAATAATTGTACAATGTACCGAGAACACATTGGACACATTGCGTCATGTGCGTCCCTGGTTATTGTAAGGCGTGTTTTGTAAGATTGGAAGCGTCATTTAGCATATCATGTCGTTGTACACTTTGAAGTATTTATTACTCTGTTTCAGAAAATGGCAAATATTCTGACATGAATCGCTAAATATGCTTGAATTTTTACCACTGGGTATGCTAAAAACGTATGAATAGGTGGTAGTTTAAAACATAAACGCAACCCCGAAGAATACTTTTTTTAAATTGTTTCATAACCATGCATTGTTGCACGTTGTGTTGAGCCATTTGGTTTTCGGCTTAAGAAACATGTTTGTCATATTTTGTAGCACTAATCTATACCTTGCATTCTATTTCAGGTTACGAACTGTGGGCTGAAGATTTCAAGAATGTTCCAACCACTTGTCTGGAAAAGTTCAATGAGTACGCAGCTGGTCTACCGGTACGGGGCGTATTCACAAGTGATTGCCCTTCAGCGAGAGAAGAATAACTTGGGAGTTCCGTGACTTGAACGTCAACTGTAGTATTGGCAAATCATGCCTCTATGTTTGAAGCAGTGCGTTCGACGATATAACTCACCGAGGTTTCTTGTGTTTTGTACTTTCTAGTCACTGCTTCCACCCAGCAGGAGTAGTCCGAAATAAAATATTCTGTAGTCGGAATACAGCGTCCAATTTTCAATGATCAGATGCTTGTACAACGCTCAACTCGGTTGTCTATAACAATAGAGCAGCGTGTGTGATTCAGCATGGGCGACACCTGCTGTCGCAAATAGACCACATCTGAGCAAGCGCGGCGCCAGTGATGTGCCTGCCTCGCAATACTGATCCCTGAATATTGCCGCTATTGGAACAACCACTCTCGCCATCAAAAGCGCTCAAAGCGATTCCGCGGAAAACAAAAACATGAAAGAAAGACGAAGTAAAACTTGTTCGCTGTGATACGAAGTCACGAAGCGAGAATATTTCTTTTTTGTTGTTGTTTTATTCAGATTTCGTAATGTTGACCGTGATTCGACGGCCAAAGCCGCTATTATGGCGGCAGAGATAAGGAAGGGTAGAAAGTGCAGGGAAAGCACTTGATTGGCGCCGCGCATGCTCAGAAGTGGCGTATTTGTGACTGCAGATATTGCTCGTGCTGTTTCGCGCGCGACGCTCCGTCGTTATGGACACCCGAATGTAGCACTGTACGTCTTAGCACAAGCTGTACCCACACAAGTTGTTTTGAATGTACGCTGTAACTTAGAATCGTATGCTGAATCTGTAGTAATAAGAAATCTTCAACCAGGACATATTTTGCTTGAAGCTGGCCACAACAAAACCACTTGTTGATTTGATTTGATATTCTGAGTTTAACATACCAAAACCACTATATGATTTTGAGAGATGCCGTAGTGAAACACTCCGGAAATTTTGACCACCTAAAGTTGATTAACGTGACACAATATGCTCTTCTCCATTTGTTCCATGGTTACTTGAGAAAGTGTTTCAAGGCCCCTTATACTGCATTTTGTTCAACAGGTGTCATGACGAAATTGAGCCCACTCAACGATAATAGCACGCGGCCCCGCCGCGGTGGTCTAGTGGCTAAGGTACTCGGCTTGCTGACTCGCAGGTCGCGTGTTCAAATACCGGCTGCGGCGGGTGCATTTTTGATGGAGGCGGTAATGTTGTAGGCCCGTGTACTCAGATTTAGGTGCACGTTAATGAACCCCAGGTGGTCAAAATTTTCGGAGCCCTCCACTACGGCGTCTCTCATAATCATATGGTGGTTTTGGAACGTTAAGCCCCACAAATATAATTTATTATTTGCACGCGATGGTCCAATTTACTGTGTGCGTGTTTGTGTGCGTGCACGTGCATGAGACAGAACATATGAATAAATATGCACTTTTATAAATGAATAAATATGCAACTTTCATGTTTAGCGATTACTGAAATAAGAGTAACCATTAAATCATTCATTCATTCATTCATTCATTTATTTACTCTCAATGCACAAGGCGTTACAGAGAGGAGTGGTGGAAAAACAAGTAACAATCTGCACAAACAAATGGAGCATGGTAAAAAGGGTATGCGTTTATGGTACTCTTCAAGTTGGCCGGGTCAGTGATGAATGCGATGGAAGCGGGAAGGTGATTCCAGTCTGCGCTTGCTTTGGGCACGAATGAATTAAAATAGGATGTTTGTACGGCTGCTTGTAATTCCAACTTTGAAGTGGTGATCACTGCGGGATGAAATGTAGGATGGCGGCCAAAAAGCGAGTTACTCAGTGAGTGCATGGTATGGTACAACTTGTGGAAGAGGCACAAGCGCGAAATTCTGCGGCGAAATGATAGGCTAGGAAGATTTAAAGTTGACTTCATATGGGTTACGCTTGCCGTACGAGAATAGTTCGACAAAATGAAACGAGCGGCGCGACTTTGAATTGCTTCGATGCTACTGATATGGATGTTTACGTGGGGATCCCATAGAGATGATGAATATTGTAGCTTTGGTAGGACTAATGTTTTATAGAGCAAAGTTTCAGTTGCATCGGGGCAAGGGAGAAGTTACGGTGTGCGGTTAGCATTGTTTTTAATAAGGTCAATGTGAGACTGCCAGGAAAAGTTGTGAAAAATTGTAACGCCAAGGTACTTGTAACAGCTAATTTAGTAAGGGGAGAAGTATTAAGTACGTAGTTAGTAGAAATATTACATGTTCGACGTGAAACTCTCATTACCTTGCATTTAGTAACATAAAGGTTCATTAGCCAAGTATCGCACCAAGATGAAACATTGTCCAAGTCACACTGAAGGGCAAGCTGGTCAGAAGCGGTTTTAATTTTGCGGTAAATAACACAATCACCGGCGAAAAGTTTAATAAAAGAAGAGATGTGATATGGCAAATCGTTAATGTAAATCAGGAAGAGTAGTAGGCCAAGAAAGGATCTTTGGGGGACGCCAGAGGGTACGGGTGAGAAGGGGGAGTTGGATTCATTCGCAGTTACAAATTGGGAGCGGTCTATTTGAAAGCATTCATACCATTTTAATACTGTTAGCATCAAGATAAGGTTTGCTCAATTTTAGCAGTAGCAGTTTATGTTATACAGTGTCAAAAGCTTTAGCAAAGTCGAGAAAAATACAGTCAACAAAGGAAGAAGCGTCAATGGCAAGAAAAAGGTCATTAGTAAAGCAGAGAAGTTGGGTCTCACACGAGTACTGTTTCCGGAATCCATGCTGGTGAGCACTAAGGAACGAGTTGTTTTCTAAAAAAGTTATTATGTGGGAGTAGATGACGTGTTCCATGAGCTTACACGGTATACTTGTTAACGATATGGGCCTGTAATTGCGGGGGTTATGAAGGTCACCTGATTTGTGAAGAGGAACCACCTTTCCCGCTTTCTAGTCGCCCGGGAGGCAATGACATTCCAAACACTGTGTGAAAAGCTTACATAAGATGACAGATGAGTAAACAGAGGTATTATGCAAAAACTTTGCACAGATACCGTGTTCACCTGGAGAACTGGCTAATTTCATGTTTTCTATCAATTTTTGTATGCCGACACAGTCAAATAAAAGGGGTTCCGTGGGAACAAAGTTGTGGGTGGGGGTATCGGGAAAGGAAAGTTCTGTAGGTTTAACAAAGCATGATGAAAACACAGAGCTTAAAATGACACAACACTCTTCTTTTGGTACACGGCTGTTATCATCATGGATTAATTCTATCGCCTTTTTTTCATTTCCCCTAATCATCTGCCAAAATTTCTGTGGGTTAGTTGCAAGCAGGGAGGGAAGCGTTTGTTGACAATAATTTTCTTCTCGTCAGCTGCGTGATGATAAGCGGACCACCTTTCCGCGTTGTTAGTTAGCTTTGCCCTTCGAAAATTTCGTTTATTTTTATTAAGTAGTCGTTTTAGTGTAAGCGTGAACCAAGGGGACTTTGCGTTTTGTCTAATTCTGTGGAGTGAAATAAAACGATTGGTAAGTTTTGCTACCTTCTGCTAAAACAAATTCCAGTTTTGTTGCACGGACCTTTCCAGAAATTGCGAAAGGTAATCGTTTAGGAAAAAACTGAAGCTCATTATTATTTGAAACATAGTCGGCTCTTTTGTAGTCCCTAAAAACTTTTGAGCTATCATTTCTTTTAGTTGTTTTAGTCATGTTAAAATGAATAGCTAAATGGTCGCTTACGCCCGGAATAAATGATAGGGATTTAATTAGGTCGGGATGCGTGGTCAGCACCAAGTCTAGAACTGAGGAGGTGGACAAGGTGGAATCAAAAGTATTAGCCTTCAATATAACAGCAATATCACCACAACATATCCCTGCAAAAAATATTAGAGAGTAAGACAAGAAAGTATACACAGGTGCATGCATTTATTCACATTGCAATCTTGCAGCAGCCGTTATGTAACATATACTAAGTAGCTCACCAACAGACAATGTAGTTTGTTTTGCATGCCGATTTCAGCAAGCAGTAATCTCATCAAGTAAGTGACCTTTCTCCAACTATTACTGCATTGGTTCACATCCTATTAAACTGTGCAGTATTAATGTGCAATTACGATCTCTGCATAGTATGAAGTTTAGCCTATATATGCTTATGGCCTTCCACTCACATCATCTCAAGGTTTATCGTACCCTGCATTTTAAGGAGTGGTATTATAATATTTTAAACACGATTTCACTCATGGCACTCATGAAAACATTACAATATCATCTGCACAATACAGCCTAAAAAGTTTTTAATGTTTGAAGAGTATTGTTTCATATCGTAATTGCAAAAACGATGAGGTCATCATGCACGCCCACATTGTAAGCAATGTACGATTTCTGGTCTGGTTACAACAGATGAGTTCGAGGTGAGAAGCACTAAAAGCGAAATGATGATGAAGCCTAACGCGATGAAGCAAAGCCAAACCGAGGGCCCACAAAAATACTTGCCTGCTTACCAACAATAATGACTTATGTGAATACTGGTTATGGAGACTTACCAGGGTCCTAGCTTGCATGCCCTGCATCTTTAACATGAATTCCCACTAACAACCTCAGTTTTCCATCTTTCAAGACTAACACTTCTTCACACATAACTTAAGCCACTTCGAGCAAGTAAACTTCGCCGCGAGTGTCATTTGCGCACTGTCACACGTGCTACGTGATGCCAACAGGTAATTAAGGCAATTGAGGTGAGCATGTATCACACTCGCCTCAATGGTGACAGGTGGCGCTATATCCCTTAAATGGACAGGAGGATAGCCGCCGTAATATCTAAGTTGGTGGCGCATCAGGCGCGTTATTCAAAGCTCGCTGGTGCGGTTCCTTTCCACAGCAAGTTATCTTTTAGTGCATGTTTCTTTCTTCACAATTGCCAAACAATTCAAATAACATCCCTTATACCACCCCTAAGGGAGACCAGCGCTGAATAGGTGGCACGCCTAAATATAATAGGTGGCACGCAGTGTAGCACTCTGCGGCAGCAGAGTGCTACACTGCGCAGAGTGCTACTGAAGCAGGTGCGTGCACCGCTGCCGCGCATCATTTTGGAACGAACAGCTCGAGAAGCCATGGCACCAGTAATACATTATTACTGCACGGTGGTATAATTAAATAGGTTTGTGCGAAGGATACTCTCGAATAAAAAGAAATTAAAAACGGAGAGAAGCCCGGCAAAGCAGAATGTGTCTATGCATATAGAAGCAAAGGGACACTGCTGTGCTGTCATGGCAGCTCTCTTGTCCTTATTATCTAGTTGCAAGCTGGGTTTTGGGCTAATGCTAGTGCTGGCTGACATGCCCCCATTAATATGACCGTGCTGCGATGATACCACACCGCCAAAATCTGCAGTAAAACAAAACAAAAAAGCTGAGTGAGTGGCAGCTGCGTCAAGTTTTTTCTGGCATCAATTGCGTGCCCTGTCAGCAGTATATTTGCACACAGACGCAGTTAAAGCGAACCACCATGGCAGCATAGCACTTGTGGTGTGGCGCTGCTATTCCTCAGGGCACGAGATAGGTTAACGATCACGGCGGCCGCAATTTGATGGGGTGAAATCTAAAAAAACTTCGGTGAACCAAGATATACGTGTGCATGGAGAACTCCAAGCAGTCACAATCTTGATACGCATACTACAGTGTACCTCAAAATGATATTGTTACGTCTACGAGGGGTTTATTCGAAGCAGACGTAACAGTCGACTCGACGGTATACCGCAGTGAACGCGCAGCAGCGAGCTCTTGCCACCAACCAAACGTCCTCTTCTTCTGCTACCACCATGTTCCCCGCTACACAGGTGCACATACCCAAATACACATGTGGTAACATTTCCCTCCGCGCAGACGAATGTAACTGGGCGAGTCAAACATTAAAACACTCTCTCGAGGAATAAAGCGCTTCAAACGTGCAACATGGACAACTTCAGTTTTTGCAGACCGTCGGCCGTTTGAATGGAGACGCGCTATGCGGTAAACTAAATCACTTATACGGTCTACAACAAGATAAGGTCCCGCATAGTGCGCTAGCAGTTTCTCGCTCAAACGGCGTTTTCTAGTTGATGTCCACAGCAACACTAGGTCGCCGCGATTGTACGTCACGTGTCGGCATCGGCGGTGAAAATGTGCCTTCGAGCGGTCTTGCGAAGCAAGAGTGCGCAAATAAGCAAGGCGTCTAGCTTCTTCTTCCCGACAGATGATCTCAGATATGCAGGGATCATGGTGGTCCAAACACGGGAAGATGGTATTCAGGGTAGGACGAGGTGGTCGAGCATATAGAAGAAAGGACTGTAGCTGGTAGTTTCATGATGAGTGGTATTGAACGCATATGTGATAAAGGGTAGAATACTGTCCCAGTCCTTGTGATCGGATGCAACATATATAGACAGCATGCTCGGGAGAGTCCTGTTCATTCGTTCAGTTAGACCGTTTGTTGGGGGATGGTATGGCGTAGAGTGCCAAAGCCTTGAAGCACAGACACGAAGCATCTCTTCCATCACGTGTGCTTTGAATTGTCGGCCACGGTCACTGATTACGACTTTGGGAGGTCCATGTCGAAGAATTACAAAACGTAGCACTGAAGGAAGACACATCGGCTGCAGTGACCGATGGTATGGCAGCTGTCTCGCAGTACCGTTTTAAACGGTCGGTGCAAACGACTTTCCAGCGATTTCTATCAGAAGACCGGGGAAAGGGTCCAAGGAGGTCAATTCCCGGCTTGCTCGAATGGAGTTCTAGGGGGCGTCATCCGGATGTAATCGCCCTAAAGGAGCACTTGTTAAGCGCTTATGACGTTGACACTCGTTACAGCTAGACACGTATTGTTCCGTCTTCTGGCGCATTTTGGGCCAGCAGAATCTTTCTTGAATACGGCAAAGAGTTTTTGCCGTGCCTAGATGACCGGATGTTGAATCATCATGCAAAGCCTGCAAGACATAAACGCGAAGACTTTTCGGAACCACCAGAAGATATCGTGGGCCGGTGTTGGTGTAGTTCTTTGTGTAAACTAGCCCGTCTCGGATGCAGAAGCGCGTAGGGTGATGATTTTGGTTAGGTAGCAAGAAGCTGTTGTATGGTGCTGTTGTTTTGCTGCTCATCCTTAAAGGTCTTGTTATCGGGAAATGGTTGTTTGAGTGACGCAATGTAGGCATCGAAGGTGTCCGCGTCACATTCTCTCGTTGGAAGCGGTAGTCGCGAAAGACAATCTGCGTTAGCGTGACGTCGGCCGCTTTTATAGGAAACCGTGAAGTCATATTCTTGTAGACGAAGTGCCCAGCGCGCCAGCCGACCAGATGGGTCATGCAGATTGACCAACCAGCAGAGAGAATGATGGTCTGTCACGACGGTAAAGGCGCGTCCGTACAGGTAGGACCAGAAGCGCTGCACTGCGAAGACTACTGAGAAGCATTCTTGCTCTGTGACAGTGTAGTTACGCTCGGACTTGCTGAGCGAGCGACTTGCATACGCTACGACGTATTCTTAATTATCCAAGCGTTGAACCAGGACAGCACCTACACCAATACCGCTGACGTCTGTCTGAATCTCAGTGGGAGCGAGAGGATTGGAGTGTCGAAGAATCGGATGGGACGTCAAAAGAAACTTCAACTCCGAAAAAGCAGAATCGCCTTCCGGGGTCCAGTCAAACTGCGCACCTTTCTGAAGCAGACACGTGAGCGGGTATGCGATATTGGCAAAGCCAGGAATGAATTGGCACAAGTATGAACACAGCCCCAAAAAGCTGCGCAGTTCTTTCACTGAGTTCGGCTGCTTGAATACCTCCACTGCGGCCTGAGCAGGGGCTGCCCACCTTTGTGTGGCGGGGCCGTGCAGAAGGCGTTGGCCATATCGCTGGTCGGCCGCGAATGAGTCACGACGTGGCCGCGGATTTCCAGTTTGGCTGATGTCTGCCACACATACCGATGGTGGCAAAGGAACTGATGGTTCCACCATGTAGTAGTGTGGATTGGTAGGTGGATGAGGAATGGTTTAGTCAACCCTACCACCTTGTCGCTGCAGCTCTTCACGCACAATTGCCCGAATAGTAGCGGCAAGGTCGGCGGGCGGGCTCACGTCGACGCTGGCAACTGTTGTCACATTTGCCAGCCTACCCAATCTCGAGGCGATGTGACGAGTCTTCAATTTTTTGAACGTGCGGCAGTGATGGTGGACGTCGGAGACAGAGGTTAGGTCATCCCTGCCTATCAGAAAATTGTAAACGTCTTCCGCTATACCTTTCAATAGGTGTCCGACTCTGTCTTCTTCAGACATCTGCGGGTTTATAATCTTGCAAAGCTTAAGAACGTCCTCTATATAAGCAGTGCAGGTTTTTCCAGGATTATGGGCTTTTCCAGCAAGAGTCCGCTCTGCGCTTTTCTTTTTTGAGTCGGAGTCACCAAAACACTTCTTGAGTTCCTCAGCAAAAAAAATTGCCCGCAGCTTCCCTCGGGGGAACACTGAGGAGGATGCGGAAGCATGTAATTGGTTAACGGGTGTTAAATTGCGACATACTTGGGTCGATGGCTAAATTGGTTAACGTGGTTGTGAAATGGGGTGTTAAATGAGTGAACACGTGCGGCACGTATGCGAAAGGGCGGTGTTTTATTTATTGCGACGAACTTTGAGGACGATGGCTTTGTGGTTGGTAAAGTAAAGAGTGAGTGGATCGGGTTGCATCGGTCGTAGGTCGAAAGTTGCAGCGCGCGCGCGGCACAGATGGCGACGGCGCGACGGCGCATGCGCTGTCAGCTGTCGAATGTTCTCGAAGGAGAAGCGCGCGCGGCACAGATGGTGGGCGACGGCGCGACGGCGCATGCGCGCGCGTCAGCTGTCGAATGTTCGAGAAGCGGTGCGGACGGCGCGGACGGCGCACTACAAGGCGCGAGTATAAGATGCTTCCGCATCTAAAAGAGTCCATGTTGTCAAGGACTCTTCGTGGTTCTCATACCACATCAGGGCACTGTCCGTGAGAAACAGCGCGACGTTTTCCAGCTGATCGATAGAGTTCCAGTGGTTGTACCGGCTTACCCTTTTGTAGTGCGTTAGCCACGCGTTCACATTTTCTCCTGCCATTCCCGCGAACGGGCGGGGTTTCATGTAGTGATACATAGGTGTAGCCAGTGTAGATTGGCGCGAAGTCGAGGCGGTTGATTCCTGACCTTTGCTCTGGGCCATGACGACTGTTGACGGCAGCAGACCAGCAAGACAACTGCTCCGGTGAACTCCGAACAGTTGTGACTCCGTGGTACGTCGACATGTCGTAACCAGCACCTCCACCACTCTGTTACGTCTACGAGGGGTTTATTCGAAGCAGACGTAACGGTCGACTCGACGGTATACCGCAGTGAACGCGCAGCAGCGAGCTCTTGCCACCAACCGAACGTCCTCTCCTTCTGCTACAACCATGTTCCCCGCTACACAGGTGCACATACCTAAATTACACTTGTGGTAACAATATCTTGTTTGGCACATGAAAGCATAACAATTATTGATGAGGCCGACACAGGCAAGTGGAAAAACTTAAATGGTTAGGCGAACTAAACAATGAGTAAAGATCGAAGACATTTAAAGAAATTTTATCGAAAGTTGAAGAAGTAAATTTTGATGTTACTTAGCCATGTCACCCAGTGAGAAAACGCTTACCGCGTTGGCTTTTTGCAGATAGGTAGGCTTTGAGTAGTCCGCTGCTTCGTTCGTTAAAAGAAGCCTCTCTTTGCACAAATTAAACTGAACAGAGGCATCTCAGCATTGAGTGTTCACCTCGAAAGTATCTTTTATAATAGCACAGAGGCGTAGGTGAACGTGGCCCCATACAAGTCTTGTGGAAAAAGCAGCTTTCCTTTACACGCAACTGTTGACACAAAAAGACTACCTGCCTATCGTATCATTTACTTCAGGTGAATGAATGCATGCAAACTTTGTTAGTCGTGAAGTGCACGACTGAACGCTAGACAAACCAGATAATAAAGTAACTCTGCCATATGTTGCATAATAAGGTCATTTTAATTCTGGCAAACGCCTTTTAAGCTCGACTGTTTGACCCTGGTTTCCACTGGGGTCTGCCTACACTGTCCAATATTTATACCAGGTTCGCGCCATTGGTACAGAAACAAGCCCAACAGCACTAGACAGGAGAGCAAGAGCAGAATTTTGGTCGTCTAACCGCTTGGATACAATGCCGCCTCAATTTTTCTACGTCCTCTCTTTCCTCTCAACGTCCTCTCTGTTTTTATATATTGTTTCACTCGAATACGCACCAGCACTGTCAGTGCCGTTTGGTTTTGTTACGGTGATGCGGGCACGCAACGCCTCAATCAGCTGCGACACTCATCTGCGGGAGCTGCTGAGAAGTGCCCGCTCTCACTGCAGGGTGCTCAAGGAAACTCAATGCCGGTTCCCTAAAGATGGTTTTCTACAGCAGCGAACGGCTGCTGCCACGTTTTAACACATCATCTAATGCCTTCTTTCCACTTCTTCAATGTCGCTTAATGGCAAGCCGATTTGCTACTGCTGCTCCCGGATTGAAGGCTAGCAAAGCAGCCCGCGCTGCCCGTAGCTTTATTTTTTTCGTATTCGTTCTCTTAAGTATTACGTTGTCGCCTTTCAGCTGACAAATATTAGATGACTTTTCCTTCTTCAAAAATAACTATGAACACCGTTTTTTGTTGCCGTATGCTGCGGGTCACACGCCACATCGCGGCCACGCATCCGAAGAGAAGGCTGAGACATCGGTGTGCGATGTTGCAGCCTTCTCTTTAGACTCTTGTTTCCTCCTTACGCAGGTGAATCGATGGGCGACTAACGTGTGCACTACCAAAATTGTTATGATGCTGAAGGCCTGAGCCATTTGAAGACTTTTTTCTCGTTCTTGTTAGAATATACATTGTAGATTTTAAGTGCACGCCCAAATTTGATAACGCGCGATTTTGTACCATGACCAGAATGAAGAAACGCGCCTAATGTTTGAGGCCTGGCATAATAATAATAATAACAGTATGAGCACATGCTTCAGCAAACCATCAATTCACCTGCATAAAAAAGAAATGAAGCATCTGAACAGCTACCATAACGCACCACAAACGCCAGACTAGTACGGTTGCTAACTACACAGGCATGAAGCATGCACAGATAGGTTTCCATGCCTCCTTTCAAGAGCCCAGTGTTCATCAGTTGTTATTCAACACTAAGGTTTTTTTTGACGTCTCTTTTGTCAATGTTTGCCTACCCAGTATCTTTAACAAGAATGCCCCTCAACAGGCTCAGTTTTCGATCACTCGAGGCTTACCTCAATGCTGATTATGGAGACCTACCTGCCTGCCAACTGTGTACAGCACTGGCAGGAAACCTGACAGCGTTGTAAAGCCAAACGCTAATCACGTTAAGGTGAAATCCTGAAGTGGAATTTATTTTGCAAGTGCTCGGACAGGGATAAAGAGGGCATGTGAACAAACATCATGTAACCCATGCAAGTGCAAGCATATGTAAAGTAGCCCGACAGCAAACACTACTAAATCAACCACCCTGCCTTTGCTCTTGCTTTCTATCACTTTTTTGCAAGAACAGTGATGCAGCTGACGAAACAAAAATTATACGCCTTAGGATTTCACAGGTATTATGTAAACAGACCAGCTGAAAACACTAGTACGAAGACCGTACTGCGTAGTGGACAAATAACTGTCTTAGTGCTCCAAAATGCATACAAGGAATTCGTAAGCCTTCAGAACATAGTGTTCACTGATCTATACACCAATCAGTAAAGCGAACATAATGCAGCTTGCATGTTGCATATACACACAGCATAACACGCGAATGCTGTGATGTCGCTGCTCCCTTTATTACTTCTGAGCCTGCCACCTTACAAATTATACGCCAAGCAAAAATGCTTCAGCACCGCCAACACTACAGCTGCCCCAAGCCTCACAAGGATCATTACTCAAGTTGGATGCTGACAGGAATAAAATTACAGTGATTGGAGAGATTCATAGAGTGAACTGAGCTTTCTGAAACACTTTACACTGCTCCAGACTTCAACTCCGATTACCATACATAAAAAGCTTACTTTCACAATCACAGTAATAAGCATCTCGTAGAACCCAACGCAGAGAATGATTCAGCAGCCTGATATGGTAGACTGACCAGAAATTGAGCTCGTATTCGCATTCACTTAACATTTTTCACGAACAGGCACAGAACACCCCGGTGCCCCCTCCCCCCCTCCAAATGTTCTGAAGAAGAAACTACCTGGAGTCGTAACATTCGAGCATGTAATAAACATTTAAAGGTAAACAATCAGTAGAAATCTGGCTGGGCGAAATTATTATAAATAAAACTGTCTAGCCAAGTTTGGTTTTCAGTTTTAAACGCTGTCCTTACGTTTCGAGACCTATTCAGTCTTTTATAGAGAATACTGTCTGACCGGCTGGTTCCAAAGCTAGCATATTTGCTTCACTCATTGCCTCCCTTTCCACTGTAGTTCCTCCAGCTACTTTTGTGAAAGTGATGCCTATTTTGTTGGCCTTAATTGCCGTGGACTTACACACTTGCCAGGGTTTACGTTTCCAGGTTTCGTGTTAATTTGCCAAGATTCCAAGGACTGCTTTTTGGTGCGCCTACTTTCCAAATAGATAACTTATTGTACGATAACTTACGACAAGCTGAGCCTCCTAAGTGTTCCGCAAGTAATAGTTATGGCTAACCCAGTAAAGAGTTTCGCTACAAGGCAGAATAACGCATTCTTCATTCTTTAAATTGCTCAAACCAGCCGCAAAACAGGAAGCCGTATGTACTTAATACATTTTAAGAACAAACAAAATTTTTCTTACCTGTTTGGTTGAACTCTGTTGGCCTTATTTGTTTTTCTTGCTGTATACACACGCCGTGAACTTAGGTAGCTATCCATTTCTTTTTTGAATTCTGAATGTAGAATAAAGGATTCCACAAATATTAAGATGTCGCTTTACATTAAGACTTACTGCACTTGCACGACACTATATAAACGTGTCCTGAAAGACATTGAGAACTATGCTGTTCTGGTAAAAATGGTCACAGAGACTTTAAGAAATTTGTTTTTTTTTCTAGCAGCATTATTTTCAGTTAAGGCTGTTCAGACAACCCAGACCAAACATTTCAGTAAAATGATTTTAGTAAAGACAGCAACACTAATGTTAGCCTTGCAAAAGTGCAAGACCACACACACTAAATAAGGCGCACCAATAATACCATTCAGATATCCCTAGTGGTAAACTTACGGCTGCACATTTGTTCTGAACTTTTTATTTTCTTAAGTATAATCTAATCGGCGATATATATGAAAAACGAGCGGCCGCGTCAGCAGCACGGGTAAGTGAGCTCTGCACACATCTACCTATAACTTTAGCAATTTTGGTTCTAGGAGAGTCAGAGTGGTGTCTATTTGTTCGTGAAGATACAAGGAGTTCAACCGCTACAAGTACTGCTATTACAAACAAAATATTCAAACTTTAGTAGCGGAAAATAGTGTGAATCTGTGAAAACAACAACAGTCGGACCACGTGTTTTTTTACGATCGCTTGTAGATTCGTTAATATTCTACCGGGAAACTTCTCACATATAAAGTTGAAAGTCCTTACGGTAGACCTGACGCTACTGTAGTTTGATCAGGCTAGGTTTAAAAGTTCCAGACTTATTCTGCAATCAAATTTAGGCCTAATCACTAAAAGAATAAATTGAGTAATATCACCTCGCAAACGCATTTAAGTTTGTTTTCCGCTTATTATAATAGTAAACAGCACCCCACAGGCTACCACGCGGCCCACTTCCGTACATTCTAGGCCCCTAATTAAGGTGGTGATCAGCAAAATGCTCATTTCAATAAAACAATTTTTCAAAAGGAGCTACAAACGCCACCGAAAAACAGCTAATACCCTCTTTTAGAACACATCAGTCCGGCTTTTTCTGTGTAAAAAGATTTTTGATAGCTTAAGGTAACCGGAAGATACAGAGTTAGAAAGAATTTAACGAGAACTGCTAGAAAAACGTGTGGCGTTCGCGTCTTCCCTCGCCCTCGCTCAGAGGAGGAGGTGGCTCGCTGCTCGGGAGAAAGGTACGCCCGTCAGATCAAAGTCTTGAACCACGTGTTTTTTCCCCTTACGATCGCTTATAAAATTGGTAATGACCTACCCGGAAACTTCTAACTCATACAATGCAAAGCCCTAATTGTAGACCTGTCGCTGCTCAAGTTTATTCAAGATAGGAGTAATAGTACCGGTTCTAGTTTGTGACCAAATTTAGGCCTAATCACTAAAAAGATTAATTTGGTAACATCACCTCAAAAACAAATTTAAATTTTGTCCGCTTAATATAATAACAATTAGCACCCCATAGGTTAACCGGAGGCCCAACTCCGTACTCTCTAGGCCCTTAATTAAGAGGGCAATCAGAAGAAAATTCATTTCATTAAAACATTTTTATAAAAATAACCACAAACTTGACTGATACATCTTTGAAACCTACCTTTAGAACATAAAGATCTGCTTTTTCTTGTGAAAATTATTTCGATAGCTTTAGCCAATTAGAAGGTATGCAGTTAGAAAGAATTTAAAGAGAAACTCTAATACGATAATACGGCCAGCGGTGATGGCGCAGTGGTTAGAGCATCCACTCTCGCATGCAAGAGGTCCGTGGTTCAAATCCCGGTGCCGCGCAGTTCCCAACCGGATTGAAAAAAATGTGTGTGTATTGGAACTGCACTAAGAGGCCTGGGGTGTGGCCTCACCGATAACCACCGCCGGGAACGCACTCCCTCACCAGAGAAGGATTGGCCACCCTGGTGCAATATCTGGCCACTACCTCCCCTATGCATACGTCAAATAACTCGCGGCCCACAGTCCCCAGCAGCTGCGAAGCAACTGACCACGGCGGCGGTCAGATCTGCAACGCAGCAGAGGGTGCTAAGAATCGCTGGATCCGGACAGGCCGCCATTATAACCTGAACTTGGCAACGTTTAATGCTAGAACCTTATCTAGTGAGGGAAGTCTAGCTGTACTATTTGAGGAGCTAGAAGGTGCTAAATGGGTTATAATAGGGCTCAGTGAGGTTAGGAGGACTGATGAGGCCTATACGATGCTACAGAATGGGCACGTTCATTGCTATTGAGGCTTGGCAGACAGAAGAGAACTGGGAGTGGGGTTCCTAAATTACAGAAACATAGCGTGGTAGGTATCGTAATTAAACTGAATAAAAGATACAAGATGAAGGTAGTACAGGCTTACGCGCCTACATCCAGCCATGATGACGCTTCAATTGAAAGCTTCAATGAAGACGTGGAATCGGCAATGAGTAAGGTAAAAACACAGTATACTATAGTGATGGGCGACTTTAATGCAAAGGTAGGAAAAGAAGCGGGCTGGACACCAGGCAGTAGGAGATTAAGGCATCGTACTAGAAGCGCCAGAGGAGAGCTACTGGTAAATTCGCAGAACGCAATAGATTTACGGATTTTGAATACCTTCTACCGAAAACGAGAAAACCGCAAGTGGACATGGAGGAGCCCCAATGGCGAAAATAAGAACGAAATAGACGTTTTAATGAGTGCACACCCAGGAATCGTGCAGGATGTGGAAGTGGTTGGCAAGGTACGATGCAGTGACCAAAGAATGGTACAGTCTCGAATTCGCCTAGACTTGAAGAAGGAACGAAGCCAATCAATGAGCTAGCACTGAGAGGGAAAGTACAGGAATTCAGAGTGTCGCTGCAAAACAGGTACTCGGCTCTTGGTGAGGAAACCAACCTTAGCGTAGATACAATGAATGATAATCTGACGAGTATCATTACGGAGTGTGCAGTGGAAGTTGGAGGCAGGGTAGTTAGACAGGACACTGGCAAGCTTTCCCAGGAAACGAGAACCTAATTAAGAAGCGTCAAATTATGAACGTGTCTAGTACAACAGACGAAATAGAACTGGCAGAGCTTTCGAAGTTGATTAGTAGACGTAAGGTATGCGATGTAAGAAGGTATAACATGGAGAGAATAGAACACGCTCTGAAAAACAGAGGAAGCGTCAAAGCAGTGAAGAGATAACTTGGGATAGGCGAAAGTCAGATGTATGCACTAAGGGACAAAGAAGACAAAATAACTACCAATATGGATAGGATAGTTAAAATAGCGGAGGAGTTTTACAGAGATCTGTACAGTAGCCGAGACAACCAAGACCTGAATACTATAAGAACTAGCAGTAACCCAGATGACACCCCACCAGTAATGATAGAAGAAGTCAGAAATGCTTTGGAGAGCATGCAAAGAGGCAAAGCTGCTGGTGAGGATCAGGTAACATCAGATCTGCTGAAAGATGGAGGACAGAATGTGTTAGAAAAACTACCTACCCTGTTTACGAGGTGTCTCCTGACGGGAAGAGTACCAGAGTCTTGGAAGAACGCTAACATCCTCTTAATACATAAGAAACGAGATGACAAGGACTTGAAGAATTACAGGCCGATCAGCTTGCTCTCTGTAGTATACAAGCTATTTACAAAGGTAATTGCTAACAGAGTAAAGAAAACAGTAGAATTCAATCAACCAAAGGAACAAGCAGGATTTCGAACAGGCTACTCAATAATTGACCACATTCATACTATCAATCAGGTAATAGAGAAATGCTCAGAGTTTAACCAACCACTATACATAGCCTTCATAGATTACGAGAAGGCGTTTGATTCAGTAGAAATATCAGCCGTCATGCAGACACTGCGGAATCAGCGCGTAGATGAAGTATATATAAACATTCTGGAATAAATCTACAAGGGGTCAACTGCTACCATAGTGCTTCATCAAGAAAGCAACAGAATACCAATCAAGGAGGGTGTAAGGCAGGGGGACACATTCTTCCCTATGCTATTTACCGCGTGCTTACAGGAGGTTTTCAGAAGCCTAGAATGGGAACAGTTAGGGATAAGAGTTAATGGAGAATACCTTAGTAACCTGCGCTTCGCCGATGACGTTGCATTGCTGAGTAACTCAGGGGACGAATTGCAACTCATGATTACGGAGTTAGAAAAGGAGAGCAGAAAGGTGGGTCTTAAAATTAATCTACAGAAAACGAAAGTAATGTACAACAACCTCGGAAAGGAGCAGCGCTTCGAGATAGGTAATAGTGCACTTGAAGTTTTAAAAGACTACGTCTACTTAGGACACGTAATAACCGCAGAGCCGAACCACGAGATTTAAGTAACTAGAAGAATAAGAATGGGGTGGAGCACATTCGGCAAGCCCTCTCAAATTATGACAGGTAGATTGCCACTATCAGTCAAGAGGAAGGTATATAACAGCTGTATCTTGCCGGTAATTAGCTGCGGAAGCAGAAACCTGGAGACTTACAAGGAGAGTTCAGCTTAAATTGAGGACGACGCAGCGAGCAATGGAAAGAAAAGTGGTAGGTGTAACCTTAAGAGACAAGGAGAGAGCAGAGTGGATTAGGGGACAAACGGCGGTTAAGAATATCATAGTTGAAATAAAGAAGAGGAAATGGACATGGGCCAGGCCATGTAGCGCGTAGACATGATAACCGCTGGTCATAAGGGTAACTAACTGGATTCCCAGAGAAGAAAAGCGGGTTAGGGGGAGACAGAAGGTTAGGTGGGCAGATGAGATTAAGAAGTTTGCGGTTATAAATTGGCAGCAGCAAGCACAGTACGTGGTTAACTGGAAGAACATGGGAGAGGCTTTTGTCCTGCAGTGGACGTAGTCAGGCTGATGATGATGATGATGATGATGATGATGATGATGAATCTAATCACTTCGCTAGCTTGTCAAAGTCCATAGGAAGCCAACGCGTACAACGGAATCTCACAACGTAAGTAGTATTCCTGAACAACTATCCCAGTTTAAAATATTATTTAGTACAGCAGAATAGAACAAGGCTGCTCTATTGCCGTGTTCGCCATCAGGCTGTTTACCTCTCGTACATTTGTTAGGCTTACACAGAAATCTTTTTTCTGCGTGGGGATGCAATTTTTTTATGCATGTTAGTGCACGAGCTTGCATGTGCGCATACAAATGCAAAATGTAACTTCTCAATCACGTTTGCTAAATGTGAAATCTGTAAAATTTAGAGTTGTATACACCAGCGTCCTCGGCATGCGGACAAGCAGCTGTCGAGTTCGGTCACGGACGCCATTCCGAAGAGGGGCCGCAGCCCGTGCAGCACACAGGCTGCCAAAATTAAATCTTTTCGCGTGCTACTTTGCTTTTTGATCTACTCCTGCGGCGACATGAGGTGCCTTCCGGACACGCACGAAGAAATATCACGTTGATTTCCTTCGATTATATGCTTCTTTCTTCAGGCATAACACTAGATGGTAGGTAGCGAGTCGGGCGTAGGTAGTACTGACGCATCTGTGAAGCGGCTACAGCACAAGCGCATTGGCTCCCAAGCACCATTCTTCCTGTCCGCATTCTTACAATCTATTACCTTTGGTGGGATAACAGGGGAGCGACTGTGCAGCGTCAAGAAACTCAACACATAATTAGGAAAACACACCACGCTAGCCGTAATACGCTTACATGCGCAGCGGTCATGTTGTTTATTTGGCGAGTTGCTATTAGCGGCGAGTAATGGCACGAGGTGCAGACTAGGTATTTTCTTTATTTTCGTGTTTTATTACGGGTCTTTATTAATATGGGAGTGAATAATAATTTCGTTACTAAAATTTATTTTATAACGATGCAGAAATCTTTTCTCAATAGAAATAAACACTCTAATCATTATCCGTGACACGGAATGCAAAAGCCGACGATATCCGAGCGAACCCAGAATCGAGGTACTGCTTGTTGACAAGGTAGCGCTTAAGCTAACGGCGCCATTGCGCCGTTCGCGAAAGCGCTATCTTGTCAACATGCACCTCGCTTAGAAGGACACCTTTTTTTAGAAGAACAGGCACCTGGGCGAGATGGAAGAGATTCATGATGGTACTTAGAAGCGTTAATAGGCTTCATCTCGTTTTTTCATCACACTGTGTGTAGCTGCAAAGTCAACCATGCACGTTGACATTGAGCAGCCATTGGAGAAAAGAAAAGCCGCTTCGAAATGTAAACATTTTTTTAATATTTATAAGATAATGCAGGCCAGAAACAGGGGCCCAAGTAGGAAGGGCAAAAGGACACAAACAAAGCAAATGAAGGCAGAAAAATCGCATACCTAACAAAAAAAAACACTGGCATGTGTACATAATGAACTGCAGCTTAAAATAAGGCAAAAACTGCATATTTTTTACAGTGGTACGTCAAGGTGAAGCAACAAAAATAGAAACATGAAACAAAATGTTTTCACACACTGAAAAACCCACTTTAGTTTATGTCTGAGAAAACAAAGGCTTCTGAACGAAGAGTTGCTTATGTTGGAATGTGCGCATATTCCAATTAAGGTTGTTATTATGATTCCAAGGTACTCTTACTCCTTCATTTCTGCAAGCATTCCGGAACCCAACTTGTACCAAAAAAAGTTTTTCAGATTTATTTCTAGTTATTGATCTAGGTTTGTGTATCCTGATTGGAGGAGCACAATTAAGCAAAGCATGCGGTTTATAAAAGCATGGCTTTACCAGTCATATGCAGGAGGTCAGCGTCATAGTAGCCTTCTTTAGTAGAGTCTTCGCCGTCCCCGTACACTTATTAAGTGTCCCCAGGCGTGAACTCGTTGACGTCTTTCGGATCGAAGTTCCGTACATGATCTGACCAAAGCACACCTATCAGTTTAGAGAACAGAAACGTTGCCTTTGGAGAACGGAAACTCTATTGGGAGAACGGAAACTGTACTGAACTGCAATACCGCTAGGCGAGATGGCACTGGTAGTACTATCATAATCAATAGAGAGACGCATTTTTTGCTGCAGGTGAGGGGCTCGCGGCTGGTTCGCGCTGCTCGCTTCCTATGGTATTTGTTTTTCGTTGCTAACTCACGCTTCGCGTCTGTAATAATCGCCAGGTGACCCAGCTGGCCTCGAATGCCAAACACAACATCAATCAAGTAAGGTTTGCACCGTTAACTGCGATTGTCCAAGCCGGTACAACCAATGTACACGGTCAGGTGTGAACAAAACAAGTCACTCATACATGAGGAAAGCTTTCAAACCATCTGTAAGGATTCTTGAAACCTAACAAGCATATGCATATAACTGAACATCGAGATCGCTGAATGGACGTCACTCTCATTGTGTTGCGGCGCTCGAGTTTAATAGCGTGGCTTCAGGACAAGGGTTCGATTTCGCCGTCAGATGTGGCGCTTGCCCTGTAGTGTTTATGTTGAAGTGAAGTGAATGCATGATGTGGAATCGGGAAGAAAACTTGCACATTACGGATAGATAGCTCGCGCAGCGAGAGCTCTGTCGTTTTGCTAAATTAGTTAAATAAGCAATTGCGAATGCGTGCAGTTCTGAAATTTTTTCGCTCGGCAATGCCACATTGAGTACTTCACAATTGTTCAGTGTCGCGTCGTGTCGACAGGGTAGGCCCCAATTTTAATTCTCAGCCATGAGCCTGAACACAGGTAGTATGTATTTAGGTGATGGGCATAAAAATATTTCAGGCTTGCTACATGTATTGTTAGAGTTAAGTTACACAACTACTACAACTAGAATTTCTCGTCACAGGTTATGACCGGTCTGCTGATTATGCAGCGAACATATATGCTAAAGGAACAGCTATGAGGTGTGTGCTTACAAATTGAAAAGCCCAATTCTGAGAAAAAAAAGCTTTTAGGCATGCAGTGAAAAATTTTGTTGTTTGTACAGCTTTGTTAGTGCTCTTACAGTACGACAAGGTTGTGGTCTGCCCCGAGTACATTCTCTTTTTTCCATAGACGTATCGACAGAACTTGAGCACTCTCTTGCAAACGAGCACTCTTGAATTCAATAGGTGGTACATGATGTGAATCTGTCCAAATACTGGAGCAATAAAGGTCACATTATTTCAGACTTGTTATTGTGTTTACTTTCTCAGTACGCTTGTGCTTGAAAGCTGAAGTTGTTTTTTCCCTGATAAATTTAGAGGTTAAACCTTGAAATACGTACTAGCTTGCAGTGTGGCTGAAGATAAGTCGAGATCAAGTATGTTACAATTACGTGTGTGATTTCCTAGATTTTTTTCATGATTGAAGTGCACAGAATTTCACTTCATAGTTGCAGACGCTATAGTTATTACAACCTAATTTAAACAGAAGCAATTGTGCTCATAGAAATCTGAGACGTTTCTCTGCTATATGAAAAAAAACTACCACATCCAGTTAACACAATCTTGCTCTTCACGACAGCATTCACGTATTTGAGGAAGCTGTGCTGCAAGTGCTCATCACCATTATGATTTAATACTTCAGAAGCACATTGAATATATGTGCATCACTAATGCAATTGAGTGCAGCCCTATGAGCATTGGCACATATTCTTTGTAAACTTGTATGACCTAAACCTAGTTAATAAAGACAAAACAGTTCTGGGTGTTGGTCGTAAACTGTGACAAGGCACAAATAAATGTCGGAAAGCCTGTTAAGGCCCCTCACCTCGGGGGTGTTCATTTAAAGATGCAATAATAACTTCTGATGATCCACATACCAACTATGAATTGATCATGAGTTGTACAGTAGTGGGCAAATCGAGATTGATTCTGACTTCCATGGGTTAAAACAAATGATATCGTAGCCTCGCCGAAGACAAGACGGCTTGTCGAAACATTTGCTCTGGCACCCCATGTTCATAAATTTTTCATGTTTTCAACCTTCAATCTTTAAGGGTTTAGTTTGAGGGGTTTAGGTTAACCTGCACCAACTGGTAACTCGTTCACAGCAGTGCACGAGACGTTCAGGAGCTTTTGCAGCATGAGTTCAGTAGAGCGGTATCACAAGTGAATGACAAGGTGCCAACAAGGTGGAATTCTTCTTTTTGTTCCCTTAATTGAATAAGGTGCTAACATCTTGGCAAAACACGCCGCGTTTGTAGAGGTGGGGACGTTACCTACGTCTAATGCTAGGTTGTTTGTTAAGCTCAGCATGCGGATGCACCGAACAAGCTGCCATCAGTGTAGGAGGTACTGAAAAACTATGAACTAATTTTGGTGCTCTATTTCTCCTGCGCTTTTTGAAATAAATGGCATGGTTTAGAAGATGGCATCACTGCACCACTGAAAAGATTTCGAGGTGCAGCACTTTGTAAAACAGATCATGTGGTGTATGCGAAATGAACATACGCTTAAGCACACCAGCGTCTTAGCATTTCACCCCCATCGAAATATGGCCACTGCGGCTGGTGTCAAACATTGTGTTGTTGAGCTCAGCAGTGCCACACAAATCGAACTATTAGTGTTACAGTTTCAACGTTATTTAAGTGTAGATTCCATGCCACGCAAGCTTGCCAATGCTTGTGGCCAATCTAAAGCACGTCTTATGATATGCGCGGCAAAACATCCAAATATACAGCATTGCATGTGTAAGTATCGAGAGGACCTGTTGTAGTGGACATTCAGAAGTTTTAACGTGCTTGCAGAGTGGACATTCGGGAGTAGTGAGCTTGTCGTTGCATGGCAGTCTGGAAAAACAAGTAACAGCCCCAGATTTCAATGCAAGAAATTTTCAAACGTAAACAAATAAACTCAGGTATATTGTAAATAACAGTATTTTATACATACATATAATGGTACCTGATAAAAGTTTATCGCTCAGTGCTGCTTCTTCACAAGGCATGTCATGTAGCAGGTTCCTGCCCATTGTACAAAGCTGCTTCCATGTCAGGTGGGCCAGGAGGCTGTGGCAGAAAAAAAAGTATTTCTAATTTATGTGGCACTTTCTTTGACACACCATAGCAAAACCACGCCCATAGTTATGCGATGTTTCTCAAAACGCGACTGCAGTAAACTAATAACTAGTAGGTTTTTTGCACTAATATGTGGGCTAGCTAAGAGGACACATGCGAGGCGACCGTGATTTATTTGCCTTCTTATCTCGCAATGGCCTGGTTGGTGTTACCTGGCGATGGAATTTTAAGATGAACGAGTCAGCGACTTGTTCCACGTGAAGCCACCCCGCAAGTATCGCACGTATTTCTGGTGACCGATTGAGGCGATAAAAAGTTTAAAATTCAACATTGCAATGTGCTGCCACCGTGTCACACCTACGCAGTCCTTGGCAAAAAACTACACATGTTAAAATGAATGAACTAGCCTAGCAAGAAACCATCCTTAAAAAACTGAAGTCCTTCCTACTCACCGGCCCGGGCTTGCAACGGGTGTTCATCCGATGAAAGCTTCAGCGGTCGCTTCAGTTCTCCGAAGTAACATGAATTCTCTTCGCGAACGCATTCGAACGAGTAAATATTAACAGAAGGAGGAAGAGTGTGTCGGTCTGCAGAGACATGAAATATTCACAGCGAAACAAATCAGTCCGAGACCCATGAGAACGTACCACGAGCCGTTACGTGCCGTCGCAACCGTTAGCCGCCGTATATTTTGAAAAAGGACAATGATGTCAATGGCCTGCTGCTGACCTCGAGTCAGCTCGAGCACAAAAGAGTATTACGAAAAATTGATTACGCGGCACATGCTCAAGAAAAAAATACTTACTATAAGACCAAGTTGTTTTTTATGCGTGACAAAACGCAAAAAAATGTAGTATTATATGATTTTTGAATTGAAACTTCGCCCCGACCAGGGCGCCCCTACAAGAAAGTACAATAGCGCCAGTGACGAGAAAGGTTAGAAAATCCACTCTAAGTGTTTGATGCAAGAATGCGCCATGGTTGAATATTTCGCCCCCTACAGGTGACCACTTGAACTTGACAGTTCCCGGGGCCTGATCTGCCGTCGTCACTTGCTTCACGCTGTCTGACAGATATTTAACATACACAAATGACTTCTTTTTGATCGGCAACACCTAGACCTTGAACAAGCCGATGAAAGCTTGGAAAACAGTACTAACGAAATGCAGTCCTGTTATGCGTGGCAGTTTTATTGGGCGAAAAAGTCTTGAAATGATAGAATGTTATTGACAATCACCCAGCACTATACTACTAAATGCATTACACTATTTGAAAACATAAATCTCTTATGTTTAAGAGCCAATAAATGAAGTTGTTTTGCCGTGTTACATTTCTGTAACACTTAGCCAAATAATTTTTTCTGAGCGGGCCAGGAGTGTGATTTTTTTTAATATTCGCACGCACGGGGTCCCGTGTGCGCGTACACACGTACAGAGAATGTAATCATCGAGTTTCAGGCTGATGGCAAAAGTATCAGCTCAAACAACCCCTAAGTCTGAATGCACTAATGGTCGGTGCATTGGGTAAATAATAATTAGCTCAGAAATCCATCGAAGTGTTTCGAAATATCAAGCATAGGTCATCGATATTCACCAATCAAGGGTAAACTTTCATCATGTGCAGTACGTTATTCTATTATTAACCTGTAGTGTATACGCGTACGTGCAATAAATATTTATTTGCAAAAAGAAGAATGCATATCCTCAATCTGTGTAAGTGGCCACGGGCTGGTAACTCTAATTTTGAAGTATACCTTGCAGTACAACAAGAGCACCATCAAAACGTGATTGTGTTTGCATGTGTGCGAGTACATACACCCGCAAAATGTAACAAGTTTACAGCCGATGGCGAATGTATAGCGCCTCAAACCACACCTCTGACTGCATTATACACGTGGTACTCATTAGCTCAGCATTCCTCGAATTCTTTGCGAAGTATCAAGCACATATTATCGATATTCACCGATCATGCATCAATTTCATTGTGTTCAGTGTCGTATGAGGTCGTTGCGAAATATCAAGAACATGTCGTCGATATTCACCAATCTTGCATAAATTTCATCGTGTGCAGTATCGTAATAAGTCGATGCGAAATTTTAAGCACTAGGCATCGATATTCACCGATCATGCATCATAAGCAGTATCGTATGAAGTCGTTGCGAAATATGAAGCACATGTCATCGGTATTCACCGATCATGCATCAATTTCATCATGTGCAGTATCGTATTATATAATAACCTGGTGTATACAGATACGTGGTTCACAGAAAAAAAAAGCATATATACTATCTGCAGTGTTAGCATGCAATCCGCATGTAACCGCACGTGTGAAAAACTCTGCACCAAAGAAAGGCTAAAATGTTGGCAGCGGATAGCTGCATAGCCCAATAAAGAAATGGTGAATGTGTTCAGCATCACCTCTTTATTGATATTTGATGAAATAGCACAAATGACACAATCACGGCCTATTTAAAATAACCCAAACACAAGCTCTACACCATATTTGGATATATGTTGGTTATTGTGTCGTTTGCACGCAACTTCATTAAATACTAAGGCTCCTCAAGTAGTGCATTGGTATATATTAGACAATTCATTGGTTCATACGTTTGTCAAAACCACAAAATAACAAAAAAGCACGTTACAGCTATGTGGCGGGTGCTACCATTCAAATAGGTGTTTATATATACCTACATATATCTACTTATATTTACGTTCGTTATCTATGTGCCAATTTAAAATGAAACTAGAAGTTCTTTGCGAATCAGTTAGAAAACTGTGTTCTAAACCTAAAATCTGTTTTATTGTTGTATAAAACTCTAGCTAAACACCGTACCAACTGTGCGAAGGAAGTGGAGGAAAGAAACTAGTTATTGTAGCGTCATTTAGGAGCAGCAAGAGAATACAAAATTTCTGCAGCAGTACCGCCGGGTGCCTTTTATCAAGCTGCTTAACGCAACGCATGCACTTTTGCTATCGTTTGTTAATTACAACTTTTGACAACAGATGGTACGAAAACTGAATAGTTCTGATTTTTCGCTCCATAGTGCTCACAATTTTTATACATAACTTCTACGGGGAGTTTCGCAACTAAAATAATTAAGGAGCCGGCACTTGCGGTAACCGTGTTCGATTGCAAGGTCGATTACGTGTACGTAGCTCCGACTGCAAATGCAGTCAGTAAAAAGATTGTGGCTCAAGTTATTGCCTTATTGAATCGGGGCACCCATAACATGCATCTACACGTACTATAGGTTTTTGTGGCCGTCACGTATGTCACTACGTGATGCCAGCAGCAGGCCTATAGAATAGTAAGTGAATGCGCTACGGATGATCTGCTGAATACTGACGGCAAGCCTCCAAAACGCTATTGCTGCTACTTGGAACCAGATAAACTTTCGCACAAGGTACCCCGACAGACTGTGTGGAGCCAGTAATAGCAACAGTCACCTGCTGCATCTACGGGGGTTACGCTGCATTTTTTAGCTTACATAAAACGGCGCCACGGTCTTTCTCCGTGTAGTACCGTCATCTTGTGGGCTTGGACTACGCATTGTGTACTGTTATATTTGGCTTCTCTGCATGTCGTCATTGCTCAAACGTGCTCGCCGCTCTTGAAACGTCTTGGGCGGTAGCAGTTTTTATAAACTGGCGCGAAAGTTGGGGTTTATTATGGTAATTTCGGTAGGTTGTTAAGCTAATACAATAGGTTGAACGTGCAGCGCAGACGAAGCTGAGCGTGGGGTAAATGTGCACCCAATTTTTTTTTGTCCCTCGCCTGTGCTGCGCTGTACGGCCAACTAGTCTCTCGGTTTGGAGGTGTGTACGCGTTTGGAGAGATGGGGGGGGGGAACGAGTGTCTGCGGAAATTCCGACAATCTAGTGTTCTTTTCAATGCACTGACATCGCAGAGTAAACCGGCCTCTACTATTATGCATCCGCCGAAATGCGACTGCGTTCGAATCCACGACCTTTGTTTCAGGAACAGCAGAGCACCATAACCATTGATCCATCAAGGCGGGTCGTTAGTCTTGCCTTTGGTCATCGTCAAACTAAAAAAAATGCTTTTATAAAGGCGGAAAAAACGAGACACGCAGACTGTACAAGCGACTATTTCCATCTACATGGTGTTGTTCGTCTAGTCTGAAGTGCTTAATCTTGGGCCAGCTGATATAGCGTACTCTAATGTCAGACACACGCGAAACCACAAACAATTGCGCTTTGTCAAACGAAACGTTGCAATTGACAATCACTGTGATCTTTGGCTTGTTTATGCAAAACGACTTGCATACTCAAGAAAAGTGAGTCTATTGATGAAAAACCCATTTGCTCATTGTTTTCTCGACAATTTCGATGATGCTGCATTCAATTAATTCAGACGGTTTCTTTGGTCTCATGAAATTCGAGCCAACGCGCTTTTGCTGTAGACACACACAAACCAAGCATGTCACCACTGCTTTACACGTTTTATGCTGGGTGAATTGTCGAAGATTTCACGGCGTTGAGATTGTAGTACTAAAAGAGACTGCTTGCATGGTACGACAAAACAAGTGTTTGTTCCGTCAAATCTGTCAGCATTCTTAGTATCAGATTTCTCACCACATGGCCAGTTTAACTTGAGCACCCGCTCATACCAGTTGTGACACTCCTAATTTGTTTTTTTTTGTTTATAGGCTTTTCCTGCTTCCATACATGAGAGAACCAAAATTCGCTGTGCCAGGCTATTGGCTCATTCCTGTATTGTTTTTTATCTTTTGTTTCCCTGCAGACAACCTCCAGTGAGCCATCTCATGACATTGTCCTGCTTGAAGATGGGCCAGGTTCACAAGATAGCTTCCTTGTTACAGATGACAAGCTTCCGGAAATTTCACACAATGAAGAGATTGGTCTGAAAGACAGAATAAGTGCACAGGACAACGATCCAGCGATGGATAGGCAGTTTTCTGACTGCTCGGCGTGTGCCGAAGAAACTCCCGCTGAGGGGCCAGACCCAGAAGACTGACGTCGACGATCCTTTTGTTGATCTCTCAGAGGTTATCGGGAAGAATACATCTGTACATCTCCCTGGCATTTCCACAAGCAGGTTGCAAGCCATGCTGCTGGTACTAAATTTCGTTGGGGCAGCGAGACTATCATAGACCTGAATAGACGGCTTGTTGAAGTTGCTCAATGCAATATTTGGCCAAGAGGTTTTTCCGTTCACAAAGTATGGGTTTTGATAACTCTGGGATTCGCAGAAATCTAAAATTGTTCAGATCAACGCGTATTGCTCGACGTGAAATTTTCTGACTGAAACCCTAGGTCTCAATCAACAGCTGTGTCGCATTTGCTCCCCGGTGTTTCCACTATCTGCACTGCTGAATAAAGGGAGTTTTCTTGACCTGATGGACCTGAAGATACAGTAGCAGCAGCTTCTAAAAACAATGGGAAATATTGTTGGCAACAAATTGCAAAAGCTCACTATATTTCCTCGAACCAATTAAAAGATATTGCCGATAGTGCGCTGTACAAGAAGGTGCGCCATGTGCTCAATATGAGGCTGACTTTAACTCTGAACACTGATGGCTCACCATTCATTAGTTACAGCAAATGCTCAATATGGCTGATTCATGTCTCTCTGAATGAGATACCTGTGCTTCTTCTTCGGAAGTACATTCTTATTGGAGGACTTTGGTTCAGCAAAGAACCTCCATCTGCTAACCTTTTCTTGAAGGTCTTTGTTTACAAGTTTCAAGGTCTGAAAAAGAAACATGGTCATTTGCGCCGCAAGTTGTTCAATCTGTCGTGAAAATTGCTTGATGTTGTGTTGAATTGCCCGCAAGAGCTTATTTGCTGAATTCAAAACAGTTCAACAGGTGCTACAGCTGTTCTTGGTGCCTGCAGAAAAGAGCTCTTCTGGAAGATCAAGAATTTTCTACATTGCTTAGTATTGGCACGTAGCATTCTTAATATTAACCTCTGCTTAGCCACGACCTTGGAAGCAAGAGGTAGAGAGTCTGCCTGCATTAAGCAAAAAAAAAACACACAACAGCTATCATCGGGAGCTTCCACTATCCACTGTGCATATGCATAAACTATATGTGATCAAAAGATCTAAGGCGTCTGCAGGCATCAGATGCTTGGAGATTGCTATTTGTGGCTCATTTGAAGCACAGCTCTGCGTGTTATCAGGGTGGTATTCAGGAATAGCGCATTCTCGGTTGACAAAAATCTATTGAACTGAACTGCTACTTGAATGGCATCGACTGTGATATAACTGGTTCATAACGTTTATTTTGCATACTTTTTCATTGCTCATGTATTAGAACTCATGTTAATTGGAAAGTATAGTTCCACGCGTTTCGTTTATTGAGTGTGCCTTACAATAGCAAAAATGTCTGCTGTCTCTATGTTTTGATGTCACGAAACTCTCCAAGAACGCCTTGGATACCTTGCGGCTTAAAGGCTAAATTTGTGAGGTCTCTCTTATAAGCAGGATACTAATAATCCAATATTTTACCAAAACCTATTTTATTGTAGCACACTGGTGTTTCTTATAAACAAGTGTCTGTTAGATCAATGTCTCTTATAAAGGCTTCAATGTTATTCAACTGAGTGGAACCAAACTAAGTGGTACTATTTATTCTTCAGAAGCTGTCAAGTACCCATACGAAGGAGCAGACATTGTAGAGAGGTGCCATGATGTGCTATCAACCCTGTCTCTTGCTGCAAGAAGGAACTGCACAATTGATGACATAAAAGGACCATCTCTTGCAAAGCTGTCATTGCTGGATTTTGTCTGGAGTTTACCTCCAGACTACATGCATTGTGTTCCTAAAGGAGTCACCCAGGAGATCACGGAGCTTAGGCTGACTTCCACTGGCAAGGCTTTCTACATTGGGAACAGAATTCAGGAGCTCAATGAGCGCATCAAGAAAATTTGCCCACCAATTTCTTTCACCAGACTGCAAAGGCTACTTTCAGTGAGGGCCTTCTGGAAAGCAAATGAATAGAAACTCTGGCTTTTTATTACAGTGTCCCGTATCTTCATGCCATTCTTCCACCGAGGTACATGAGGCCTTTCATCTTGCTTTATGAAAGTGTTTTCATGCTGTTGAAAGAAACTGTTGAGATGTCCGAGACCTTTATTCCTCAGAGTTTGTGGCAGGGGTTTGTTCAGGAGGTTTACGTACTGTTTGGTGCAGCTGCTATGACATTTATTGTGCATCAGCTTCTTCACTTGGAGAAATCTGTTAAGAATGGCTGGACCACTGTGGGCCACTTCAACATTTCCACTTGGAGGAGGCATTGGAGAGATTTGAAGTTAGTTTCATTAGCAAAACGTGTGCCTAGCCAGATAACTGATCGTATAAATATGCAAGGGGTGATAAAGTCGCTTAAATGCCTGTTAACTCTGCCACCATATTTGATAAGGCAGCAGGCAATAACTTTAGGAAAGAGTACTGAGCAGAGCCAGACATGTGTATTAGGTGCTTCTCTATTTTTGTGTGTTTGGGAGGAAACTGTCCAAGCACTAATAGCGGAAGCGGTTTGCGTAGGTGTAACCGTTGGAGAATATTTCAGGGCTTGTGTTGGAGGCATCAAAGCACAGTGCGAAATACCCGCGTGCCGAAAAAACATGTTTTAGTTATTTTGAAGACCACAGTGAAAATTTTTTTCAGGTACAGAGTGGTTTTGCCGTGGGAGCAACCATAATAATTTTATGCCAGAAAGATATACGTAAGCCGTATTTTTCGCCTTTTATGTACACCATCGAGCATCCGCCAGAACATGTAGGGCAGTGTCTTTTGCGTGAAAGCAACTTGGCTTCACCATGTGTTCTTGTCTATCAGAAGAACCATTTGTTGTAGCCAGAATTCGAAATATTTTTGAAAGGGAGTAAATGTAGTGTACCATTTATTTTATTATACAAGATGCCTTTGCCAGTTAAGATGGTGCACCTTACAACAGTGTAAATGTTGAAGAGGTCTTGTCGATATGTGTACAAATAGCTCCTTTTTTCTTTTCAGTGGGAGAATTGTATGTGCTCTAATTTTGGTTACAGTAGTGGAGCACTGGTGGTGTAGTTCAGATGTTGGCCACTAATGCCATTTGTACTATGTGGGTCTAAAGTTTTAGTTTGGTTTTGATATCTTTGCACTCCGAAGTGATACTCAAGAAAACCTCGCATGCTAACGTGTGGTAACAGGAAGAAATCATTGCTTGGTGCATTTCCTAGCCCTCACTGGCTTTGTATCTCTCATGACATAATAGATAAGAAACTGCAGATTTTTCTTCTTTTTTTATTGTTGAGAGCTTGTGTGCTGCACACACGTCTTTTTTTTACTCTGAAACTGTTATAATGTAACTGTGTAGATGCCGTGCCACCTACGTTGATGGCGAGGGTCTTGTGACAGCAATTTTTACAATATTGTCAGCCTTGTTCTGTTGTTATTTCTTGATAATGCATGCCTAAGGTCTATGCGTTATTGCACAATACATATTCTCTCACTAATGCAATATGAATACAAACCACAAAGACAAGGTACAGCTTCAATTGCTTCAAATTATCTGCAACAAAGAAACAGTGAAACGTGATATTGATGCGATTTGCTTGGTGCATCGTAGAAAACTTTGTCCAGCTTTTTCCAGTCATATCTGGCAGTGAACTTTTTTCCTTAGATTTTAACTATTGGAGAGCTCTACAAGATGTGCTATGTTCTCAATATAGGGCAGAGTGCCTAGGCTTTACCTCTGAACACATGTGACTCGCCAGTCTTCAAATGCAGCAAAGGTATTCAAATGCAGCCAGTCTTCAAATGAAGCCAATTCAGGTTTCATTGAAAGTGTGCCCTGTGTCTCTTCGTTGAAGCAGCATCCTCTATGGAGCAGCTTGGTTAAGCAATGAATGTCCACCTGATAACATTTTCTCAAAAGGTCTTTGTTGAGAAATTCCAAGGTCCAGGGGAGATGACATATTCATTCGGACAGACACTTGTTCACTCTGTTGTGAAAATTGTGTGCTGCGTTTTCAACTTGCGTGCACAATCTGCTCTGCTGAATACAAAACAGTTGAGTAGACACTATGGTTGTTCTTGGCGTTTTTGTTCACAAAGGAACTAATCTGAAACGTAGAAACTTTTTTGCAGGAGTGGCCATGGTCTAGAGATGCCACGATGTGGTGCTGTTGGCAGCGTCTCTTCCCGCAAGAAGGAACCTCAGTTATTGGCACAAAGGGGACATCTGTTACCAAGCAGATATCGTTGAACTTCGTCTGGGATTTGCTGCCAGACTTCATGCATTGCTTTCTTGAAGGCGTCACCCAGCTTATCACGAAACTTTGTCTCAGTTTCACTGGCAGAGCCTTCTACATTGGGCACCGAATAGCGGAGTTCAAAGAGCGCATTGATAAGGTTTGCCGATCAGCTTTTTTCACAAGGCTGCCAAAGCCACTGTCAGAAAGGGCTTTCTGCAAGGCAACTTCAAGGCAACTGCAAGGCAAAAGCCAGAATAAAAATTCTGGCTTTTGCATCAGAGTGCCCCACGTCTTGATGGCATTCTTCCACCGAGGTACATACGGCATTTCATGTTGTTTTCCGAAAGTCTCTATATGCACCTGAAGTGAACTGTCGAGGAGTATGATACCTTTATTGCTCAGAGATTGTTGCAGGCGTTTGCTCAGTAGGTTCCATACCGTATGCTGAAGCCGCTCAGCCTTTCACTGTCCATAAGCTTCTTCACTTGGTGAAATCTGTTAAGATGACTGAACTCACTTTCAATTTTTTATCAGCTTCTTCACTTGGTGAAATCTTTTAGGGTGACTGGACCACTCTGGTCCACATGGACATTTTCATTTCAAGGAGGCAATGGAGAAATCTCGAAAGTTTTTCTCCGCAGCAATAAGGGCAAGGTGTGCCTAGGCACACCCTTTGCTTAGTGTATAGCTAAGCATGTGGTGATGCAGTCGCTGAAACGCCTTGTTTCCTTGCCACCGTACTTAAAAAAACAGCATGATAATTTCGGAAAAGAGAACTGAGTATATATAGACTTGTATGTTAAGTTTGTTTGGGAAAAAATTGTCCGAGCACTAATACCAGAAGGAGTTGGTGCAGGTGTAATTGTCGGAGAATATTTCGGGGTTCATGTCGGAGGCATTGTATTGCACACTGCAAAATACACGCGTGCTGAGAAAACTAGTTCTAGTTATTTCGAACCCTATGGAGAATGTTTTTCAGCTTCGGGATGACTTTGCTGCAGAGACAACCATAATATTGTTATCTTAGGAAGTAATTCATAATCAGCAATTTTTACTTTTCTTGTACAGCATCCAGAATCTACCGGCACGCGTCCTTCTTTTCATATTGCTTGCCTCACCACCATGTCCTATGGCACTGTACATACTCTTCCACCATAACACTATTTATAAACTAAGCATAAAGCAAGGTATTGTTGTAATTCCTTGCAATCATCTTACCATGAATTACCAACAGCTTTTCCCATTCTTGTGTTGCAGGACATTAGTTTTTCTTTGCTTGGTTGTTAGATAGACGAATGATGTCTGGTACTGGCAGCTTGTTTCTCGTGTGTTTTGTCTCTGCCATACGCAGCAGACAGAGACTGCGGAGAATCGAGTTCTAAATTGCTTTTCTTCGCAAAAGCTTCTGTGTATTGCATTGTATATAAAGTTTCTAGCATCATTCACTGAACAGGTGTATAAAACGAGGTGTGTATTGTTGAAGTTTTCCAACTTGTAGCCCACATATATTAGTTCTCATTGTTGCTTCTTGATGACAACAGTTGATGTGTTTACTGTAATGAAAGAAAAATCCAGCCAGCTCCTTTAGCTAAAACCGTCAAAACTGCCAAGCCGATATTGGCGTTTCCTCGGGCTATAGCATTTTATGTTTTTAAGTTTTTTGCTAAGCATACAGCTTTAGTGTCTCTCATGAACATGACAGTTGATTCTGCAACTTGTTCATTCCAGCCGATGCTCAGGTCGGGAACTGCTTCATTGGTGCTCCCCGATCTGAAAGGGCCAACTCGTGAACATTGACACTGGCCTGCCATTTCAAAGTCCACTTACCTTATCATCACGTGATCTTGGTGCGTTTTTCGAAGGTTCACCTCTGCTTTACCACTCGACTTTGTCTGCGCTGACATTTCCAAGTTATCACAACGCAGTCCTCCCTTTTATACAAAGCTTCACTTTGGCCAAACTACTTGGCTGTTCAAACTTATTTCATGTCGATGTGTTGAATAGGGAAAAAATATGGCACTCCAATTTTTTTTCTTAACTGGGCCAACCCCTGGTGAGCGATAGGATGAAAGTGTCGTGAAAAATGAACGATGTTTAAGGTTAATAGGTGAAGAGCTTCCCGAAATTTCAAACAATGAATATAATGGTCTGAATAACGGGCAGTGCACAAGACAACAACACTGAAATAGACGTACAGTTTCCCGATAGCTCAAAATGTGCCGAAGAAACTGCAGAGGATAGCCAAGACCCAGAAAACTGTGAACTCAACAATCCAGATGTTGATCTCTTGGAGTTCGATGTGGAAAATTCATCCGTACATCTTTCTTGCATTTCTGCCACAAAGCTGCAAATCATGCTGCTGGTTGTGGCAGCTGGACTTCCATGGTCCCAAGTAGATGGTTTGTTGAAGTGGTTTAATACAATATTAGGCCGAGACGTTTTTGTGTACAGTTGGTATGTGTTTCAAAAACTCTGGGATATGCAGGAATCTAAATTGATTCAGGTACACACGTATTCTTAACGTGAAATTTTCTCACTTAAACCCATGGCCTCAAGAACAGTTCTCGCACATATTCTCCAAGATGTTGCAATGCTGTAAAAAGGAAGTTTTTTATCCTGATGGAACTGAAGATACAGATGCAGCAGCTTCTGAGAATAATAGGAAACATTGTTGTCATCAGCTTCCAAAAGCTCACTTTGGTCTAAATGCAAGGATTTAACATATGGTGAGCTGTACAAAATGTGCCATGTGCTCAATATGAGGCGGAATGACGTGACTTTATCGCCAGTCTTGAAATCCCGCAAAGGCTCAGTATGGTTGATTCAGGTCTCTCTGAACAAGTTACCTGTGTTTCTTCTTTGAAGCAACTTTTTCATCGAAGCAGTTCTATTCAGCAATGAACGTCCACCTGCTAGCATTTTTTTCATGCTTTTTCTGAGAAAGATCCATTCTGTGAAAGATAACATTGTTTTAGCTACAAAACAGCATCGTATAGAGCCAGACTGGTGTGTGTGTGTGTGTGTGTGTGTGTGTTGTTATGGATAAATGAGATTTGTGCCGTATCTGACACTGTACAAGGCTTTTTTCCCAAAGTTGAACGATGCACCTGTTCTTTTTTTGTCTAGCTGAACCTGTTAATATTTGTATCTTGTCAATGTCTAGGTATTCAGCACTATATGTCTGCTTTTTATTATTCGTATGACTCAAGCACCAAGTATTTATTTATTATTTGCCAGAAAATATGTTTCCAGTCCTAAATTTACACTCAATATGATCAGTGCACAAAACGCAGAAAAACACAAGATGGTGCACGACACAAACGCTGTCTAATAACTGAAAGTTAATGAATGAAACATGTCATTCATATTCAAACATGAAGGCATTAAAAACTTAGTATAATCACAAAAGCACATAATCAAGTGTGTTGCAGATAGAAATTTCGGCATCTATGAGAGCAATTGAAAATGTCGTGCACTTTTTGTGCGCTGAGTATGATAAGTATGTTCAAACTAGCCGAACTCACTGCATGAATTCATCAATCTGTATATTTTTCTGTACATATTCGTCCTGAAAAGTGCCTGAAATGCAGTTGCAATCTCCTAACTGCAAAGATTTGAAACACTCTTCCTTAGTGCCCCTAAGAAAATTGTGTTAGGCTGTTTGTCTTGTGCCTGTCAGTGCATTTATTTTTCTAGTCTTGGTTCTCAGAAGTCTTGTCTGGTATTTTCAGCTGGCTTGTGCTCTTTTTGCCCTGCTCTGCAGCTTTATGACAGAGGCCCTCCGAAATATCTCGTAATTTTTAATGAGTTACCTTAGGATGGTTTTGGCTGCTTCTTATATGGAATGTTTCTATGTATCAAGCATTTTTACGTTGCAGTGGTGTAGGTTCTCGAAAATTTCAAACAAACGTCTCTGTTACTTTGAATATTTTGCACTAATTGCATTGGACATTCTTGTATGCCTTCACCATGTTTGTTTTTCACACAGTACTAAAATTGTGTTATGCTGATGTGATAAATATATCGAAATGTGGCTCTGCCTTCGCCTATTTATCCAAATTAACTACTGTCTGCTTTCCAGCGAAATATGTGCAAGTACTAGATCTTTAACTCCATGTAGTTGTCTCGTCAAGTTTTGTGTCTTAGATGGTACAGTACAAACACAAATACATTTACATATGTTTTGTTGATATTTAGATTACGTAATAGATGCATCTGCTACCAAAGACAACATGGGAATCCACAAACTACTCAAAACACATCGGCCTAAGACATTCAAAATTCGATTTGTGCACCTGTTACGACGTTGGGGATATCATCATTCTTTAAATCACCTGCATGACTTACAATAAGGGCATACTTAATAGCGCCCTAAAACAGTGTATAATTCAAAGTGGTTTTATTATATTTAAATCAAGTTGCTAAAAACTTTTCGGTTTCAATATTATATCGTAGTAAGATATGTAACAGTATACAATGTATATATCACGTCACAAGACAATATTAATACTTAATGTTCTTACAGGACTGTAGGTTGCTTTAGGTATTTTGTGTTGCATGTAAACAAGGTACACATGCAGCAAATGAATCCAACAGCAATGTTGGTTAGATCCCAGATGCAGTGTTTGCAAATACAGTACTGCAGTGCTATGTCCTGATAAGTTCTTTTACGGGGTTGTCTTGCAGATGGTGGGCGACAAACGTTTAGGATATGTTGTACATGTTTCCTGGCTTTAGTGTGTGGAGTGTATACTAACACTAAATGCCGAAGAGGCTAAACATCATTGACAAAATGGTTGGAAGAGCTATGTTATAAGTCAACTCACTAATCAGTTCGCTCCGACTGAGTTACGAGTGTGAGTGCGTTGGGCTCAGTAATTTTCGGTGAGTGAGTCTGGCTGAGTAACATATGAGAGTAGAAGCCAGAGTGCATATCGTTGAAAAAAAATCTTGGCCCAAGTAAGCCGCAACCACTACCAGAACACATCCCAACAGAATACACACCAGTGTCGTTTATCCATCAGAACACATCCTACCTCAACACACCATACTTGCTCTGCTTACCCACAAGTATACACCATACTGGGTCAAATTTCACATCAGTACACCACCCAGCAGAACACAATCACACCAGAACACACCACGATGTGATGGCGTTTTTACGAAACACGTCCCACCAGAGTACAGTCACACCAGGACACACCACGACGGGTCGGCTTACCCACCAGAACCTTGCACACCAGGTTAAAGTATTCATCAGAACACACCACCGTGTTCTGGTGTATAATCCAGACAACACCAGAACACAACAAACACACTCTGCTGGATTTTTTAGGTGGGACTGGTGCCAGCTTGCTGGTGGCGGCCTGCTGGCGCTGTTCTGCAGGCAGCAGCTGACAGGCGCTTATCTGCCGGTAACTACCTGCTGGTGCTATGCCTGTCGACAATGCATTGGGCTTGCAGATCAGTGTAATCCGCCTTCTCCTCCACCTTCCCACTCGTGGCAAGAGAAATGAATAAAGCTGTGATGAACCATTCTATTGAGCAATTGGAGGTGCTGTTATGAGGCAGTTGCTACTGCAACAACAGCAAAAATTGCTTAAGAAAACGTTACCTAACGCGTAAAATAAAGAAAAATTACAATATCTCAGTGAGCAATCGAGGCACAATAATTTATGTCCGTTTCTTTGCATGTATTGAAGGTTTTTACCCACCTACTTTTTGATGGGCTTGTAGTGTTGGCAGCTTCTTCGGTAGGTGTCTCGCTCGTTTACACATAAATTAGGGTTGCACAAAACAAAGCGAATTATTATTTTCAAATTTTCCTATCAAATTCCTATTGCGAAACCCAGCGTCACTAGATACCAGCGTCCAGTGCAATGCCAATTTATAGGCCGAGTATAACGCTGGAAATTCGGACATGGGAGCGGAATATCACTAAGAGGGGCTAAGTATACAGCGCAGAACAAGTTTATAGCGTTGCGTAGTCACCATAAAATATTTAGTATAAAAGAAGTGATACAGAGCGCACGGATGCAATAAATGAAAAAAAAACAATAAGTCAACCACCTTAGAGGATCGCAACTCGATACCTCCTGATTCCTAACCTCGCTAACTCCTGATTACTACACCACACCAGAACCCGTCCAGCTGCTAGTAAAATCACCATTTATTCAATGCACTTGCTGCTCACCTTCGTGTTTACAAGTCGAATAGTTAACAAAGACGCAATATTCCTTTCCGAATGACAACTGCGTCTTTATTCAATACCATTAACTGGCTGCCGGGCACCGACATGCGCATATTGGTAGAAACATAAAGTTAATGGAGGAATTCACACCTTAACTCCAAAGAATATGAAATGGCCTGTAGAAGCAGCCACATAATGCCAGCTGTTAGTGCATATTTCCGTTTTGACAGCTGTTTCTCACTCTTGTTATAGGTCAAAATATACAGAATGTTTATGACATGTCTGATATATATGTGCGTACACAATTGAGTATTACGTAGTGTTCTCGCGCAAAGAGGATTAGACACAATACAGCGGACGTACCAGTGTACCTATTTGCAGTAAAATTGACACGTACAACTACCCTGCAGGGACGTCTGTGCAAGCAGGCGTTTGATGTAGAGCGACACCATGGACGCAAGCTAACGGGAGGTTTAACCTCTCCCGCGTTTAGCCATGCGTGGCTTTTCTGTGTCCGGGGAAACGGGGATCTTGGGGCTTGAGCCGACACCGCGTTATTCGACCTTTGAGACCTCCCGACAGAGACAACACACCCCTTCGGCCCCGGCTTCGTAGACGGTACCCCTGGGTTGATCCACCCAGGAGAAACCAGCAGTTCAAATTTCTCTCTCTCTCTCTTCCTACATCTTCGACTTTTCTCTTTCTCAATCTTTTATGTCGTCTCCTCATTTTGGCTTACTTGCACCTTCGAGGCGGCAAGCGTCAACCTTGTGTATGTGCCCTCTCTTAGTCACATAATATTAAGTTATTGTGTTTTTGTACAGCTGGTGTTGGCATGCCTTTTAATTTTTGCTGCGGCGTCACCATGTTGGCATGGCTGCCCAGTATACATATATTTACGGCCTCTTTTCTATTTTCCTAGCTGTCTGATCACCCTCCGTCTTAGATGGGGTGCCCCGAAAGAGTGCTGAATGTCTTCCTAATCCCAAACAAATCTTTCCCCACTTTTCATCTGATTCACAGTGAAACACAAAAGAACGCTAGAGCAATCTCTTTATTTGTCCTATCAGAATGCCTCACCAATAGTCTTGGCACAGGTTATCAGGCTACACGAATGGCTAGTGGCGATCTTGTTCTCGAAGCACAAAACAAGGTTCAGTATGAAAATATCTCAAAACACACTTATATCGGAATCACATCTGTATCTGTCACACCACACCGTTCCCTGAAAATTTCCCGAGGCGTACTGTCTGATCAAGACCTAATCAACCTGACAGAGTTTGATTTCCTTGAAGGCTGGAACGAACAGCATGTAGCACATGTTCAGGTAACTAAGATCAGCCATGAAAACAAAGAAACCGACAAAGCACTGCGCCCTTACATTCTGCACAAGCACACTTCCAGAATAAACCGAAATAGGCTACTTGAAATTGGAGTTCTGAACCTACATCTCCACCCCTGATGTTGTATTAGCTGCCAGCGTTTCGACCACAGCTCTCAGAGTTGCCCTGGCCGTAAAACCTGTGCAAACAGCAGTTCGCGTGAACTCGCTAAGGACAACTATGAAGAAGAAACTGTTACTGTGCAAACTGCAACGTTAGACACCCCGCTTACTCTCGCAGATGTGCTACTTTTAAACACAAATAAGATATACTTACACTCAAAGTAAATGAAAACATCTCATTTAGGAAGCTGCCTGCCTTTGCGGGATGCTTCATTTACAGAAATGGCACAAAAGGGGGCAGTGCCACCCAAATCTGCGGCACCCCCACGTACCATACATAGTGGATCGTTGACAGCGCCAATCACCCCTCAGCGGAAGTAGCTCAGAATCTTCCGCCACCAAAAGGCTTGCAGGCTTCCGGATCTTAAGTCCCAAGGCCTTCTGTCTCGACAGATATAGCCCTAAAGCTTCCATGGCCGCACGCGTGAACCGCGAGGAAGCATCGAGCACCTCGTCCGAGGTGATAGGCACAAAAGCAAGTCCTCTGGTGTCGAGAGACAAGCGTGATTCTATGGAGCAAGCCAGAAAGTCCTAAACCATCATCACGGAGCCTGACAATGTCCTCCTGACTTAAAAAATATTTTTGGTACACAAAACACTTATTTACACTCATAATGAATACACAAATATTACAATTGAATGCCTGCGAACTGCTTAAAAACCTCTACGATATCTATAAACTATTACAAAAACATTCCCCAAAAGTGTCATGTGTACAAGAGACGCACCTAAATTCCAGGAACACCAAATTTCTACGTCAATGTGTACTACTCTGAAAGGACTGTAATGACGCTGAAGAGTCATCTGGTCATGTGGCCATTAGAGATGATCAGGGCGTAGCATTACAAAACTACCACTACAAACGTCCATTGAGGCAGTGGTTGTTCGAGCAGTTTTTTTTAAACAAATTTCTTACCATCTGCTCTGTTTTAGTACCTTCGCAGTATTGTCTCGAAAAACACGGATTCCATTCACTGGTAGATGAACCACCAGAAGTTTATGTGACCTTTGGAGACTTGAGTGTACATAATGGTCTATAAGACAACTCTCGCTGCGATGCACGAGGTCGCCTAATCAAGAGTTCCTTTTCTCTTCGGGTGTCTGTTGAATAGGAACAAACCAACATACTTTCGCCTCGCCAAAAAAACTACTCTTGTATAGATCTTAGCAATGTGTCCCCACGGCTTCTACTCATGCTTCAATTGAAAGTGGTCAGCTATATTTATGGAAGTGACCACTTTTTGATCATTCTAAGCACATCAACAGACAAAGTTCCTTAACAAGTTCCCAGATGTCAGACAGACATCGCGGACTGAGGAAATTTCAGTAAAGCCACTCGTTTAAGTTGTTCACACTTGTGTCAACTAAGTTTAGATGCAGCTGTAACTTTTGACAGCACTTTTTATTTATGATGCAACAAAGTGAATCCAATAAATTGAACAATCCACAAGGCGACACGTCGCTTGTTAGAACAGTGAGTGTCGCAGTGAACGTAATAAGCAAAATAAAGGAAGGAAGCTGCTTGGAGACTCTCCAACAGCAAAGAATGTTACAAAATATAAAAACAAAATATCAAGGCAGCAGGACGCGCCGACAGGCCAGAAGGAAAAGTTAGCCTAAGTTTGTACCAGGCGTCCATTCACATACACAGGGTGTGACAGCATGGAACATGGTTAGGAAAATAGCAGGAAGACAAGTAAATTCACTTCTTCTCGTAAGCACACAAAGTGACAGCTTGGAAGATCAAGCAATGTACCTCGGCGCACACTTCCAACAAGTGCCCAGGTCGTCAAACAATACTGAATCCTTCCAAAGATAGAAAAAAATGAATTGAGAAGCAGATTCTAGAACACAAACGTACGACACACGAAGCATACAACCAAGCTTTCAGCTTAGCTGAGCTCTATCACTGAATTCGTGCAGTCATTCCGCCCAAGGTTTTGATCGTGTGGTGCACGAAATGTTGAAAAACCTACCAATCTTAACGGAAAACACCCTAATTTGCTTGTACAATGCTACCTAGTTTTCTGGTGCTATCACTACTTTCTGAAAAAAGCCTATACTAATTCTCATTTTTAAAGAAGGCTACAATCTTTCCTCAGTTTTGAGGTATAGACCTATTTCATTTACAAGCTGCTTGTGCAAACGTTTCGAAAAATTAATAAAGTGCCAACTTGTTTATTTCTTTAAAACAGACAATCTGCTCGACCCATTTCATTGCGGATTTAGAGAGGGTAGATCCACCACCACCATTTTGTTCTAATCAAAACACCAATCAGAGTCGCTTTTTTCCACAAACAACATTTTCTATCTGTGTTCGTTGATGTTGAAAAGGCTTACGATACAACACGGTGCTTTGGTATAAAAACAGACCAGTCCCACCTTGGCGTGCGTGACAGAATGTTTACCATAATCGAAAGTTATATGTCAAGACGGAGAGTTTGTGTCCGAGTGGGCATTGTTTTTCGAAAGAATTTGCCCAGGAAACAAAAGCTATGCAATGTTGTGTACTTAGCTGCACACTTTTTATTTTGAAAATGAGTTCTTAGAACTTGTTCATGCGTCACAGTATGTTTTACTGTACATTTGTCGATGATGTCCAGCTTGGATTTAGGTCTTGTAATCTGGCCATCTCTGATTGACAGGTTCAACTTGGTTTGAAGAAAGTCTCCATTTAGGCAGAGGAAAGTGGGTCACAGCTGAATGCGCCGAAAAGCAAGTGTCTACTGTTGTCCTAGAAGAGAGGCATCTATTCCGATACCAATATTCAACTGCCCGGGCAGCGTCTTTCGGTTACTATTGAACACCAATTCTTAGGGCATAATCTTGGACGCCAAGCTCTTGATGCTAAGAATTTATTTTCAAAATAAAAATGTGCAGCTAAGTACACAACATTGCATATATTCATACCACACAAGTATCTAAAAACAAGTGCATAAAGCCATAAATGTTCCAAATGTGTTGTCACGCACTATGTTAAGAAGTGTCAAAGAAGTGTCTGATCACTTCGTATACAAGTCTCGAAAATACACCCCTAGACTATGGGGCAATAGCATATCAGTCTGCGATACCTACTGCCCTTAAAATTTTTGACTCTGTACATCATCTTACTTGCATCCTTCTTTATGAAAATTTTGAATATTTCATTAGGGAGCACTATGGTGACAACTGATCATCTGTAATTTTTTTCAGGATGCTTATATATGTTTATAGATGCCCTGATTCCTCGGCTTTTTTATGACTCCTGAAGTCTCCAAGGAATGAAATGCCTTTTCTCATTTTATGAAAGAAATATTTAGTGGTTGGCTGTCTGACGTCACAGACCAAGAAGAGCTAAGTGCTGTCGTAGCGCCGCCGCTCAGCATAAAAGGACTGCTCGCCCCTGACCCTCCGGGATATGCGGCCACGCAGCGCAGAAATCAAACGCCTTCCTGCTTTGTTATAGGTACGCGCTAGAACCCTAGTTGTTTTTGTTTTATAATTTTTTTACCCTTTTCTGTGGCTGCTGATTCCCCACTGTTGTATTTTGCCTTACACTCCTGGTCTCTTGTGTCATGGGGGTTGACATTGCAACCTACAGGGTTCGTATCGGAAGTTTTAGAAACTGCTGCAGAAATAAGATTAGCGGATGCTGAACGCCCTTATGCAGAGTCCCGCCTTCTGTGTGCCTTGTGCCCCAAACCCTCTCTAGCACTTTTAATCTGCCTAACGTTGCTTTTGCTCTGTGCTGGGGATATTGAAGCCAACCCAGGCCCCAGAGTAGATGATGTGTATGCTCTACTGAAAGAATGCATTGAAACTAACAAAAAGAAGTTTGACGCCATTAGAGCCACCTTAAACGAAATTCAACGGGATGTTGCTGACATTAGGTCCCGAGTTTGCGCAGTTGAATAAAATCTACCTATAGAACCTGAAATAGGCACGGACGTCAAAGCAGTGAATGACACACTTGAGGAATTTGAAATGACTTTGTCGCGGACTAATGGTGACCTTGAAGGTGTTGTCGATGACTTAAATAATCGTTCACGAAGAAATAACTTGCTAATTAAAGGTTTAGTGGAAGAGGAGAAAGAGGATTATGAGGCTAGCGAAAAATTAGTCAGCGATTTCTGTTCCACGAAACTAAAAAACAACTTGCAGCCCGGTGACATTGAACGGGCGCATCGAATTGGGCAGCCTCGTCCTGATTTTACGCGGCCACTGATAATAAAGTTCTTGAATTTCAAGACGAAGAATTCCCTTCTTCAAAATGCGCATAAACTCAAAAACACTGAACCTAAAGTCTGGCTCGAGGAAGATTTCTCCCCTAAATACAGTTCGCAAGGAAAATGCTCCGCGATTTCGCTAAACAGAACAAAGAGAAGGATGAACGCTACAGCATACGGTATAACAAACTGCAGCTCAAAGGACACATATACCACTATGACGCGGTTTCCGCAAGAATAGTTCAAGCAGACTCTCCGAAAATTCCCATCACGGATTGACAAGCTTTCCGATTCAAGCCTAGAAAAACAAAAGTTCAAAACCTATCCATTCTTCTCGCTAACTTCCGTAGCATTATAAATAAAGTTGACTTGTTGCTTTCAGTAGGTCACGCATGCTCCGCTGATATAATTCTAGGCACTGAAACATGGCTCCGTGAAGACAACGCAATTGTGAACTATCACTTCCAGATTATTTCACGGTCTTCCGTAAAGATAGAACTTTGTCTCGGGGCGGTGGCGTCTTAATAGCTGTAAGAAACTCTTATCAACCCTCCCTTGTTACTATTGATACCACTCTCGAGCTACTCTGCGTTAAAACGCAATTTGAAGGCTGCACTTGTGTGATCGGGGTCTGCTATCGGCCGCCTGACAGCAAACCAGATTTTGTTGATCGCCTAACCCATGTACTAGAATTAATTTTTAACAAATTTCCTCAGTGTGTCTTGCTGCTTGGCGGTGATTTCAATTACCCCTACATTAACTGGGTCACACCACCTTCGCTATCAATATCTGTCGGACTTGAAATATCTCGCTTCCTTCGTACCTTAAAACTATTTCACCTAACTCAAATGGTAACTGCACCGACGCGCGGCCATCACATCCTTGACTTAATTTTTACAAACAATCCGACAAGCGTTGTAGTCCAAGTCCTTGATGAAATTAGTGACCACAGAGCAGAACACTGTTCCGACCCTCTGCCTCTCCTTAACAAGAAAATAAAGCCTAAACGCATACTAAATTACAAAAAAGCAGATATTGAAAAAATTAATTGCATGTTAACCGAGTTTTTGTGTTCTTTTCTGAACGAATTTAGCAATAATACAACAAATGAAAACTGGATAATATATCGGGACTTCCTTAAAAAAATTGAAAATACGCGCATTCTTGTGGTTTCCTTCACATCACAAACAAGTGCTCCCTGGTTTTCAAAGAAGGTCGAAAGTTGCCTAAACAAAAAGAAAAGAGCGTACAAAAAGGCTTCGCAAATTAACAGTCACCGCACTTGGAATAAGTATAAAGAACTAGCTCGGGAGTCAGAAAAGCTATTAAAGAAGCCAATGATTATTATTTCAGTGATACGCTGCCGAATCTGTTAAAATCTAATCAGAAAAAATTTTGGCGAGTTCTTAACCCTAAGGATACGGACACTATAATAACATTAAAAGACGCAAATGGGTCGATTGTACCCACCTCTGAAGGTATTGAGGTTTTTAAACAATGTCTTTAGCGAAGTTTTTACAGACGAACCACCTCTTGACGAGTCCTGTTCCGTCACTCCTATTCCAATTACTTGCCCAAGCGAGCCCTTTATCGTAACGGAAGTAGGTGTATCACGTGCAATTGCTAGACTTCCGCTTCGGTCCAGCCCTGGACTTGACGGCATCAGCTCAAAACTACTGAAATTAACTAGTCACGTATCATCGTTTTTATTTTCCTCAATTTTTCAGCAATCGCCTTGATTCTGGGTGCGTCCCTGACGATTGGAAATCTCGTCACGTTATACCAATTTATAAATCTGGTGATCCATCAAATCCAAAAAACTACCGCCCGATTTCACTCACATCAGTTTGTTGTAAACTCCTCGAACATATAATTTACTCCCCACATAATGAGACATCTTAATACTAATTAAAGTGTTCTTCGAAAATCAACATGGGTTCAGGTACAAGCGGTCCTTGCCTGACACAGTTATTTGAATTATCTACGGATTTACATGACTCTTTGCACAAATCGGTTTACACAGATGCTGTATTTATCGACTTTTCTAAAGCCTTCGACCGTGTTCCCCACATACGGCTCATCCAAAAAAATAAACTGCCTAAAGTTAGACATAAAAACTACCCGCTGGATTCAGGAATTTCTATGTGGTCGCTCTCAAAAAGTAAACATAAATAATAATCTTTCCAGTTCCTGTGTCGTTAGGTCAGGAGTACCTCAGGGATCAGTTTTAGGGCCTTTACTATTCCTGATATATATTAATGACATTGCGAACAATATAACTTCAACAATTCGACTGCTTTCCGATGACTGTATAATTTATAGACAGATCACATGCACTGATGACGTAGCTATTGTGCAAAACGATCTAAATACCCTGGCTAAATGGTGCACAACGTGAAAAATGGAAATTATTACTGATAAAACAAAGGTCTAGTCATTTATTCGAATCCAAATACTCCATTAAATCGATACATGTTATGCAGTTTGGATATAAAACGAACCTTTTCTTCAAGTACCTTGGCGTGATATTTACTCCTGATTTAAACTGGGCCATGCATATTGAACACGTAACAACAAGGCACTAAAAAAACTTGGCTTTCTTAAGCGCCGTTTATATCTCGCAAACCATGAAACTAGACTTCGCGCTTACACTTCCCTCATCCGTGCAACCCTCGATTATGCTTCAATTATTTGGCACCCTCACACAGCTATACTGTCCGACTGTATTGAATCTATTCAAAACAAGGCTGCCCGCATCAATTTGCACTCGTACTCGCCATACCAAAGTGTCTCAGCATTAAAACAGATTCTTAATCTTCCAGAACTTAACACTCGTCGTAAATTCTTCCGCTTGACCTTTTTTCACTCTCTGTATTATGGTATTACACCTTTTTTCATGCGCTCATATTTTCCCGCCCATTATGTGTCCAATCGCACTGACCATGCTCGTAAGGGTTCGTCCATATTGCAAGGACCAAAAAGGACCAAAATTCCCCTTTTGTGTTATCTGTATCCCAGTGGAACGAGCTTCCCAGCGAGATTGCGAGGATAAATGATCCGTCTGCATTTCAATCAGTGCTTCGTACATTTCTTGATGTGTAATATGTCTACTGCTACTATATCTTACCCTGTTGTTATATCTCGTGTACCAGCGAAACGATGAAGAACTAGTGTCATGCAGATTCCTGGAATTGAAATGTACTGGAGATGTGAAATGAGCCATGTGTTGCATCCTTGTCTTCTATGGTACCTCTTACCTAGTTATGTCTGAATCGCTGTGTGCGTTTCTTTTATATGAATTGATGTATACCTTGTTTTTAACAGTATCCCCCCTATGTAATGCCTCTAGAGGCCTTTAAGGTATTAAATAAATAAATAAATAAATAAATTCCGACCATTTCTCCAGTAAAGTATGTACAATGTGCTATTGCTGCTTCACGTGACGTGAAGTCTAGAGAGGGGGGCAGTGTATTCCGCGCTGCTGTTTTACCGCTGCTTCTTGACTTTGGCCTCCGGGCTTGCTAGCTCTCTAAGCATACATTGACATCCCAAAGTCGTGCTCTGCCTTCAGAGCAGCACGTTGTTGCTGGCGTTGCCGCTTCAACCTTACAGGGGTGAAAGCTCTTGCAAGATTGTTTCCAGTCAATACAAAAGGAGTGTGTGGTCTGTAAAGCACTTAATGGTCATTCGTCATCGGCCGTAGTCTATTGTTGGCACATTGCGTGAGCTGCGCCGACTAACTAACATGCACAGTGGACCTGCATAGACCCTAAGGGGCTCAAAACAAAACTTGGCGAGCGTTAGAAATAAATATATCAAAATGGCCAATGCAGAACCATACTTGTATCTTCGTCATGCTCACCTACCCCAAATGAAACTCCCCGAAAAGGTGATGTGTGGCAGCTGCCTTGTTGCATCGTGAGCTTTATTTAAAATAAGACTTTGTGAAGTCAACTCTACATGTGGATCTTTGTTGTAGCTGTCAAATCAAAAAAATAAAAAAATGATAATATTGCCTAACTTGTCACTTCCACCCGTTACGCGTATTCTGCTAGATGTTTGTTTAACTTGATATGAAGGTTTACAGCATGTGATTTGCACAAAGCTGATTGGGTTAGTTCGTCATTCAGTGGAAGCGTGCCGATATTTCACATCCTTCTGGCACTTATACCACTTGGAAGCACAGCCACTGGGTTGCTGTTTGTTACACTTCCCTTCGCTTTGGAGTCAGTAATGGTGCGTATACAAGAAAAATACTGGTAGACACGTCGGGGTAATAAACATATATTATTTTGTGTTGGAGCTATGTGCGGAGATGTTGAAATTCAGCATACCACATGAAAAAATTCTCTCGCAGAATATGCGCGATGACTACGTTTAAACTTTGGACTGAAATATAAATGACAAGAGTGTTTCAAACGACATTCATATTAGTCTGATATATCTACTGAAGTAACACATCTCTTGGCGCAATGACGTGCACATGAACTACGCTTGTTGGCACTCACAGCCAGGGTAATAAGCAATGACGCATGTCAGTGGAATTGTATATCCCCTTTATTTTTCGGTATATCATTACTTTTAAATCAACTATTCCAGCGGATGGGGAGACATATTCAGAGAGTGTGTCACTTATCCTCATTTATGTCGTTATTTCTCTCCAAGGAAAAATAAAGTTTCTGTTGAAGATTAACGCCTCTCTTGTTATTCGAAAGGTTTCCGAATCAAATAAGATCACTCTTGAAGGAGTACACCATCTGTCACTGCATAGATGACTACAGATATCACTTTAGCTGTAGGCGACTTATTTTTGTTATTTATGGGTTGATGACTGTGACGCGATGTGAATTTGAGCAGCCAGCTGCGGCACAGGTATAGGGAAATCATATCGCTTTATGGACACTCAACTGAAAGCCGAGTCACCCCTAACAAAGAAGTCTCACCAGAGCTGTTCCTGAATGACCTTGGTTTGTAGTAAAAGTCGAGAATAAATTTTTCCATACATCGTTAGGTAATAAAAGACATGTTCAACCCCGGCCTGCTTCGTGCTCAACTCTACGCCTCTAGCTGGCTATTTCTACAAACAAAACACGCATAAAAGCACATCACAAAAGAAAACTTCAATTCATTATTGTTCAAATGCAATAGGAAAACCGCCAATTCTAATATTTAGGTAAGTTAATAAATTTACCAAACTTTGGACGTTGGAGGTAAAAAATTTTCTTTCAGCAAAAAAACACAGGCTACTCAAGTAAACAGTACTGTAATAAAGCAATGTCTTCCAACATTCTATTATATGCGGCGTACTGTGGGCCGATATTTTTCTGTCGCCGACATTGAAGAACATAACCTCAATTGATAACTGGTTTCTGGCGCGGCTAAGTGAAAAGCACACCCCCGCAGGGGCGTCTGCGTAAGCAGGCGTTTGGTGTGTAGCGACAACATGGACTCGAGCTAACGGAGCTGGGGTTTCGGCTCCCCTCCCACGCCTAGCCGTGCGTGGCATTGTCATGACCGGGGAAAGGAGATCCTTTGGGTTGAGCCAACACCGGGTGAATAGACCGTTAAGGGCCCCCATCTGAGGCAAACCACCTCTTTTTCCCTGGATTCACGTACACGGCACCCCTGGGCTGACAGACCCAGTGGAAATCGGCAGTCACCTTTTCGTATCTCTTCTTTCCATTCAAAATCTCAGTCTGTTCTCCTCTATAGGTCTATCCTGTCTTCTTTTTTCCATTAACTCCTACGTTCTTGGGGCAAGGATTAACCTTGTGTGTGTCCTCTCTAGGGTACATTATAAATGGCTAACGTCGCCGTGTGCAGCTAACGTTGGCATGCGTTTCAATAAAGAAAACAGCTGTCGCATCCTCGTGTTGGGCTCATTGGTGGGTGGCAGGCATGGCTGCCGAATGAACTCCTATTTTATGGCTTCTACCTCATTTCCCTTACTTAACAATCGTCCTCACTCAAAGAGGGGGCGCATCGAATCGACTGAAAGTATTTTTTTGATGAAGCTGCAAGCAACTTTCCCACGATTTCATGTGATTCACTGTGAAACAATCAACAAGAATTCTAGATAAATCTCACAATTTGTAGTAGTTAAAGTCTTACCGAAACATTAGGCTGGAGTTAAAAGTCTACGACAATAGCTGGCAGAGATCTTCTCCTCAAAGTATACAACAAAGCACAATCTGAAAAACTTTCTAAACTTCGTTCGATCGGAAATGCACCTGTTTCAGTCGCCCCACACCGCTTTCTTGACAGCTCGCGAGGAGTGGTATCTGACCAAGACATGCTCGACTTGTTAGAGGGTGAAACGCTCGAGGGCTGGAGTGAACAGCATGTCGGGAATGTACAAGTCAAAACCAGGCGCGATAATAAAAAAAATCCACAAAACACCTATTCCTTACACTTGGTACCAGCACACTTCCAGAATATTGTTATGCCAGCGAGTCCTCGTCAAACGTCCGTGCCTCGGAAAAAGGCAATCTGGGTCAAGGCCAGCCGCAACCCGCCCGACGCGAACATCTCAACGGCGTGAACACGCGCGGCGCCCTCTGGCCCAGGTGCAGTGAGTCAGCGGCGCACGTGACAGCGAGCCGGCGGCCGCGTGCCTGGTGGTCTGACGCTTGGCGCGGCGCGCCATTGGAGGAGTCTGCCCTGACGACAAAGCGGCGCTTCTGATTGGACATTTTGGTTGGACCCGGTGTAAATAAAAGAAGCCCTGCGGCGCGTCGCGATCGGCGGTCCTATGTGAGTGAGAGGAGGCCCCGTGTCGGAGAGCCGGCATGTGTGTGAGTCGGCGGTTTTAGGCGAAAAGCTGACCTATGTGTTAGAGAGAAGAGCTCGGCTTTTCGAGTCTCTGTCGGCCCCAGTGCCGAAATTGTAACGCTTCTGTATATATGCTGTACATAAACCTTGTTTAACTCACCATCGTCTCGTCCGCTCGTCTTATCAGCTCTGCGCAGAAGCAGTCGCGAGCTGATAAACATACGCTACGCAACAGTGGTGGCTTCGGCGGGATCGGCCCGTCGTTCGCAACAGTGGTGGAAGCGGCGGGATCGGTCCGTTTCTCAACAGTGGTGGCATCGGTGGCAGCCTCGGAAGTGGCTTCTCAACAGTGGAGGTCAGCGGTGGGATCCACGGAGGCAGATTCTCAACAGTGGTTGGCAGCTGCGGGATCGGCCGGCATCAGCGACATCGATGCGGTGAGTGCCTGATGTTTTCCCCTCAGTTCACCAGACTACTCTAGCTCAGGTTGTAGTAGTTTAGAGAAGGGCTGTGTGAAGCATTATAGTGAGCTTTGATCGTTTCGAGCAAAGTCGAAGTGCTTTGAAACCAAAGTTAATGCGGAGGGGGTAAACACGGGAGTGTGAAAAATTGCTTGCGCGTCTTGCTAGTAGGCTTATAGTGGGTACGGCAAGTAAATTGTTAACAGGGGCAAACAGCAAGAGGCTAGTGTGAACGATGGAGAACCTTAAAGTGAAGGAACTCATCGAAATTTGTGAGGAACTCGGCATTACTTTAGGCCGTGCGAAACGAAAGCAAGCGATCCTTGAGATCATGAAGGATGAGGGAGTGTCGGCTGAGGAAGTCGATGAGGCCTGGGTGGATATTAAAGCACGCCGTGAGGAGGCTGAAAGGCGGGAAATAGAAGCTCGCGAACGTGAGGAGGCTGAAAGGCGAGAAGCTCGCGAGGAGGCTGAAAGGCGTGAAGCTCGCGAGGAGGCTGAAAGGCGTGAAGCTCGCGAGGAGGCTGAAAGGCGTGAAGCTCGCGAGGAGGCTGAAAGGCGTGAAGCTCGCGAACGTGAGGAGGCTGAAAGGCGCGAACGTCGCGAGGAGGCCGAGAGACAAGAGCGCCTAGAGTTGAAACGACTAGAATTGGCAATCCTACAGTGTTCGCAGGCGCCTAGCGTAGCTTCTCCAACAGTTCAGGTCAGCGGTTTTAGAATTCGGGACCAACTGCCACCGTTCGTAGTAGGCGAGGACATGGCGAAGTATCTCGTCAAGTTTGAACACGTCTGTGAGCGAAATGCTTTGGAGCAGTCTCTTTGGGCGCGGAACCTGCTAGCTCTTCTTCCCGGCGAAGTGTCCGACGCGATAACTTGCTTGTCGAGGGAAGCGTTTGAGAGCTATGACGAGGTTAAAGAAGTGCTCTTGAGACGTTATAAGTTGTCACCCGAGGCTTTCAGGCAAAGGTTTTCGGTATGCTAAAAAGGGGAATGAGTCACACGTTGACTTCGCGTTTCGTCTTAAAGCCGATTTGATTGAATGGCTCAAGGGCGAAGGTGTTTATAACGACCGCGATAAAGTGGTGGAATGCGTTGCATTGGAGCAATTCTACCGCTGCATCGAGGAGGATGTCAGACTTTGGCTGCAGGACAGACTTGGGGAAGTACAGTTAAATAAGGCAGCTGAGTTAGCTGAGGAGTATTATGCTCGCCGAAAGTTGCATATCAGGGCAGTGCGCGTTGAAAAGGATGAAAGGAAAGAGGGCTTTTCAAGGAAACCTGATCAACGGAAATCCGCTCCGCACCGTAATTTCAAGAAGGAACCGTCTCTTACGAAGGACAGTGTAGGGGAAGGGCAAACAGAAGCGGAGAAATCGAGTGAGGTTTTCTACCACACAGGCATTTGAATCGGAAAACAAACGGAAGCCGGTAATTTGCTACAACTGCAAAAAGGAAGGACACATCGCGAGAAACTGTCAGGAAAAATTTGCCTTCGCAACAATCCGAGAATCAGGAAAAAACATGCGGTTGTTGGAGCCGTATCTCCAAGAAATTAAAGTAAATAAGAAAACGTGCCGAGCGCTTAGAGACTCAGCGGCAACCATGGATGTTGTCCATCCTTCATTGGTGTCTCCGGATGATTTCACAGGAGAATGCGCGTGGATCAGGCAAGTCGCCGAGGAGCAGAGTGTTCGCTTACCAATCGCCACGGTTGTCATTGAAGGCCCGTTCGGTAAGTTTTGCACCGAAGCGGCTGTGTCTGCCGCGCTAAATGATCGTTTTCCTTATCTTTTCTCCAACAACTCGGAGCAGCTTCTCAAAGAGCAGGGCAAATCGTTCTTCCCCAACTTAGCGTGCATGGCCCTCACGCGATCGCAAACGCGGAAGCCTGATCTGGTTCAATGCAGTGAACTCTCAAGTGACCTTGTCGGCGGGTCGACGGAACCCCAGAAAGGAAATTTTCCGCATGAGTCATGTGAGCAGTCACGCGAGCGGCCCGTCGCGAAAGCGGTCGGCACGGCCGGCGCGGTAGGGGGAGACGACATGGCGCCATTGAGTCAGAGCGAGAGGGTTGCAACGCTCTCGCCTGTAGCGGAAAGTTGGAGCCAGCCGCCGAGAGTTGATCGAGAGACGCTCATTCGAGAGCAGCGTGAGGACCTCTCGATTGAAGCGCTAGCGGAAAGCCAAATTGAAGCGCTAGGGGAAAGCCAGAAAAAACGCGGCAAAAGTGCTGTCGAAGGAGCACTACGAGGAATCGGTGAAGAAGCGTGCTTTTGAAGTAGGAAGTCAGGTAATGCCGCTGCAGCCATCCAAAAGGAACAAGCTTGAGGTTGATTGGGAAGGGCCCCGCCAAAGTATTATCGAAGCCTTGCGATACAAATTATGAAGTGAAATTAGGAAGGCGGCCGGACAAAATTTACAACTTGATGAAACCATACGTTCAACATCAAGCGGTCGTAAATCTGTTGTTGAATGCTTCAAAGGAAGAGGAAGCAGAAATTTTGAGTTCTAGTGAGGTAATCGAAGGGGGATCGAAAGTAATCCGGGAGCAGATAAACCTAGAGCCTAGGTTAAGTGAAGTCCGGAAAGAGGACCTGAGAAAGATTGTTTGGTGTTTGAAGATGTGTTTTCGAACCGTCCCGGAAACACGAGGGTGATCGAACACGATATCGAGCTCAGCGGTGAGGAGTCAATCCGTAGCAAGCCGTATCGTTGTTCACCTGTGCAACGTCGAAAGAGTGAGCCGCTCTTGGTGCCGCATAGGTATCGTCGCCTAAAAGTGGCCGGTTACTGAAGTGGAGCATGTTGCTCCATAGCGCAACTTTGACGTTCGCTAAAGAAAAAAAAAAAGGAAAGGTGAACGCTAATGCAGGTGCATTGAGCAGTGCGTTCCAGCTAGTACCTTCTCAACCTTTCGGTTTCTCGTTGGCGATTCGGGGAAAAAATTTTGACCTCATCACGACCTGGGCTGAGCGCTCTCGTTTGGAGTGATCTCAAGGGGCCAACTTTGTGGTATTCTAATTCGTTGCGTTGTTGTAATTGTGAAAAATTCAAGTTCTTACTTTAAGAGTCTTGTGTCCCACATGTGCCTCTTGATGTAGAGGGAACAAAATTCCGATAGACACGTAGATAGGTATATGTTGTACTATACTTTGTCTGGTGTTCTGTCGGGTGACCGAGGGGCACTTGCTTGTGTCGTGTGTTGTCTGTTGTCGAACCGTTCTTAGCCAGTTGCAGAACCATCGACAAGTGCTGAAACCGAAGATGGTCAGAAGAGACGAGTGAAGCTGGTCAGCAAGTTGTGGCGACAAGCCAGTGGAGCTGGGATCCGTCGCAAAATGGGATGTGTTCCCGGAACAGTCTGGAGCTGTATTCTCCCCATGGCCCCTGGAGGCGAACCTGGAGGGACTTGGCGGACGAGCGCACCTGACATACGAGCCCCCGTGGACGCAGCTCGTCTTCCGGTGCATTGTCTGGCGGCGGGGGTGCTGTTATGCCAGCGAGTCCTCGTCAAACGTCCGTGCCTCGGAAAAGGCAATTGGGTCAAGGCCAGCCGCAACCCGCCCGACGCGAACATCTCAACGGCGTGAACACGCGCGGCGCCCTCTGGCCCAGGTGCAGTGAGTCAGCGGCGCACGTGACAGCGAGCCGGCGGCCGCGTGCCTGGTGGTCTGACGCTTGGCGCGGCGCGCCATTGGAGGAGTCTGCCCTGACGACAAGCGGCGCTTCTGATTGGACATTTTGGTGGACCCGGTGTAAATAAAAGAAGCCCTGCGGCGCGTCGCGATCGGCGGTCCTATGTGAGTGAGAGGAGGCCCCGTGTCGGAGAGCCGGCATGTGTGTGAGTCGGCGGTTTTAGGCGAAAAGCTGACCTATGTGTTAGAGAGAAGAGCTCGGCTTTTCGAGTCTCTGTCGGCCCCAGTGCCGAAATTGTAACGCTTCTGTATATATGCTGTACATAAACCTTGTTTAACTCACCATCGTCTCGTCCGCTCGTCTTATCAGCTCTGCGCAGAAGCAGTCGCGAGCTGATAAACATACGCTACGCAACAGTTGGTGGCTTCGGCGGATCGGCCCGTCGTTCGCAACAGTGGTGGAAGCGGCGGGATCGGTCCGTTTCTCAACAGTGGTGGCATCGGTGGCAGCCTCGGAAGTGGCTTCGCAACAATGGTAGAAACGTGTTATTTAAAGTCGAATGTCCGACTGTATTTCCCAACCGCCGGCGTTCGGTCACGGCTTCATAGCTGTCGCGGCCGCAAAACTGTGCTAAGTACCGTTCGCATGTTCACTTTGCACAAAGACGCAATGAAACCTTCCGGTGCAAACTGCGAGGTTGCACACCCAGCCTACTCTTACACATGTCCAGCGTGGAAAAAAGCAAAAGAAATAGTAACACTAAAGTAACCCAAAAACTTTTTTAAGAAGGCACGGAGCGTTTCACTTTTGTTCAGGGTCCTTCATTTGTGGAAGTGGCACGCACGGGGCAGGGCGGCCACAACGGTTCGCGGTATTTTACCGTACCAACACACAGTGGACGGGTGGCCGTGTCATCCGCCCCGTCAGCGGAAGCAATAGCCAGTGCAGCTCCCCCACCAAAGAGTTAGGAGCCATTGAGACCTGTTGCCCAGGGTCTTCTGTTCCAACAGAAAGCCCGAAAAGACAGACAACAGATCGCGAAACCCGCGAGCAGACATCCATCGCCTTTACTGAAGCAATGGACGTAGCGGCTAGTCTAACGGCTTCCCATACGCCGAAGGGTAGGCGAAGCTCACTGTAGCCTGCCAGAAAAGTGAAAACTCCCGTAACGGGGTCCCTGACTTAAGTTTCCATCACACACAGCACTACTTTACAACCATCATGGAGACACAAATTCTCCAATAAAACATCAGAGGACTGCTCATGAATATTGATAATATCCTGAAACTATTACACGAACAATTACTAACAGTGCTGTGTGTAATAAAAGCACATTTAGGATCCAAAAAACATGAACTTTCTACACCATTTTGCTATACCTAGAAAGGACAGAGATGATGCTGTAGCATCATCTGGTGGTGTTGCCATTATTGTTAATTGAGGAGTAGCATGTACTCATGTACTGCTACTGACATCCCTAGAGGCAGTGGCTCTTCGAGCAGTTCTAAGCTCGTCACCACTTGCTCTTTTACATACCACTGCGACACCACCTAGAAAATATGAATTCCTGTCTTTAGTAGATGAGCTACCAAAAACTGATCTGGTTTCAGGGGACATGAATGCGCGCAGCAGTTTATGGGTTGACTGCCGATGTGATGAACACGAGGTCGTCTGATTGAAAGGTTCATCTTTTCATCAGGGCTTGTTGTTGAATAGGGAAGAGGCAACATATTTTAACTTTGCCAACAAAATTTACTCGTCCATTGACTTTATTATTGCATCTCCTTCACTTGTGCCATTATTGTAATGGAAAATTATAAATTTACCCAACAGAAGGGACCATTTTCTTGTCGTCTTGAGTTCACCAACATCATGCAAATGTCCTTCATGAGTTCTCAAGTGGCCTAATACAAAGCTGACTGGGAACAGTTTTACAATTATACTTATTTAAGTTGGACAGACATATGTACAATAAGCATAGATGAATCTGTGCAGTACTTCACAGCTTTCCTTGTTGACGCAGCAGCCAATTGCATTCCGCAAACGTCTCTGCTGCCCAGCAAGCGACACGTCCCATGGTAGAACACTGAGTGTCGTAATGCGTGAAAGAAGCAGAACAAGGCATGAAGGATGCCTCGGAGCTCACCGACAGCAGAAAATCTTGACAGTTAGGAAAATAAAATCTCAAGGCAGGAGAACGCGTCGGCAGGTCAGAAGAGAAAGCTGGTACAAGTTCTTGACTGGGTTCAATATATCATATATATATATATTATATATAATATATATTATATATATATATATATTAAAAGAGGCTAAAGTCTGGAACATGGTTCGTAGAGTAGCAGGAAGACAACTACATTCACTCCCACTTGTAAACACACAGGGTGACAGCCTGGAAGATCTGGCAAACTTCTTCAGTGCCCACTAGGAGCAGGTGTCTAGCTCATCACACTATAATGAAGCTTTCCATAGATCTAAAACACAGATATAAAAACGGAAGCTCGAACACAATTGTACGAAATACGAAGCATACAATCAACCTTTCAACTTAGCTCAACCAGAAACATCTATAAACTCTTGCAGTAAATCTGCCCCAGGCTGTGACCCTGTCGTGTGTGAAATGATGAAAAACCTGCTGCTCAAATCGCGAAAAACATTACTTTTACTGTACAATGCTATCTGCTTTCTGGAACCATCCCTACTTCCTAGAAAGAGGCTATAGATATCCCAGTTTAAGAAAGGGCAAGGACCCTTTCTTAATTTCAAGGTATAGACCCATTGCATTGACAAGCTGCCAATGTAAACGTTTTGAAACGATGATAAAACTGCCGGCTTTTTCATTTCCTTGAAACATACAATCTGCTCGACCGTTTGCAGTGTGGGTTTCGAGAGGGCAAATCCACCACCGACCATCTCGTGCGTATCGAGGCAGAAATCCCAGATGCTTTTGTTCACAAACAAGACTTCCTCTCTGTGTTCCTCAATATCCAGCCCTACGATACAACATGGCGTTTTGGCGTATTAGAGTCTGTTTCACCTGGTTGTGTGCGGTAGAATGTTTTCCATAATCGAGAGTTACTTTTCCAGTCTTAAATTTCATGTACGTGTGGGCAGTGTTCTCTCCCAAACTTTTGACCAAGAAACGGGAGTATTGCAAGGTGGTGTACTTAGATGTATACTTTTTATTCTCAAAATGAATTTCTTGCACCTTTCCATCCCCTGCAATTGTTCTATTGTAGATAACTCAACAACGTTCAGCTTGCCTTCAAGTCATGCAACTGGCAATTTGTGAGCGGCAGGTTCATCTATGTTTAAGCAAGGTCTCCAAATGGACAGAGAAAAACCGATTCCGACTGCACCCAAAAAAGCAGGTGTGTCTCGATCTACCGAAACAGAGGGAAGCACTCAGGACCTGACGTTCAACTGAAAGGGCAACGTCTGTCTGTCAAAACCGAGCTTAAATTCTTAGGCCTAATCTTGTACAACAAGTTGACCTTCATACCACACATTAAGTAGATATCTAAAAAAACAAGTGCATCATAGCCACGGATGTTCTAAAAGTGTTATCACGCTCTACAAGGGGAAGTGACAAGAAGTTTCTCAAGAACTATTATAGGATTCTCATACGCACTCGTTGGGATATGAAGCAATAACCTATCAGACGGCGACACCTGCAACCCTAAAGATGCTTGACACCATTCACCACCTAAGCATTCGCCTCTCTATGGATGCCTTTCGCACCAGCCCCATCGAAAGGCTGTACGTAGAATCAAACGAATGGTCCCTCCACCTACAGAGATGCTATATGTCTTTGGTATATGATCTCAAAGTGAAGGCAGACAAGGACCACCCTTCACATTTCACAATATATGACATGTCTACTGCTGTTCTGTTTGTAAATCAACCATCTTTGTGAAAACCCCATTCACTTCGTGTGAGAGGCCTTTCTGAGAAAACCGGTGTGTCACCAATATCGGCTGATGGCTCCCATAGCATGTCTGCCGCATTGGCAGTAACAGTTAGTAGATTGTGATGTGTCTTTTTTACATATTACAAAGCACGCACCTATTGAACATATGCCCACATACTTCTTAGAACTACAACAGAAGTACACGGTTCTAAGTTCTTTACAGATGCCATAAAGTCCAATACTTGTTTAGTACGCAGCCGTTGGGCCATCCTTTTCGGAAGCCAGCGTTCTGAACCCTGATTCAAGCATTTTCGCTGGCGAAGCTATTGTGATCCTTGTGGATATTAAACACATTGTACATATAAAACTACAAAAACCGGTAATTTACACGGACTCTCTGAGTAGGTGAAAGCCTTGAAAACACATAAAACCACTAAAACCCCTGTTCGTGCGTCCCTTATTCATTGCTATGCACAGTCTACTCATCCAAACAGCTTGTTGTAGTCTACTGGGTTCCGGGGAACTGTGAGATACAGGGAAATTTTTGGAAGACCCGCTGGCTGCATCCGCCATCAACGATGCCGCTAATGCATCAATACCAATCCCTCCACTTGATATGAAACCTTTTATAAAACAAACGCTCAGAAGTTATTGGCAAAAAACGTAGAACGGACACAAAAGTAATATACTAGATTTTATTAGGCCACAACCATGTCATCTACTGTCACTACCACAATCAGGAGACACAGAAGCAGCACTCACAAGGCTAAGGACAGGACGTACATATTCTACACATTATTATCTTCTGTCTGCCGGTGCTCTACCATTGTGTGAGAGATGTGGAGAACCCCTTACAGTTCTCCCAATTCTCGTCCAGTGCAATGAGTCAGATGCTCTACAAATAATTCATTTTTATGTCCTACCAATAGCAGCTTCCACTGAACCTGGGATGCTTATTGGTAGGAATTCGACTTTTAAAACTGACTTGTAAATTGACTCTTTGTTTACATTTTCGAGAGATATAGGTAAATTTCACTGCATATTTCAAGGTTATTCGTAGCAGGAACTCTGTACAGAGGCCGCCGCTGTAGCAATTGTGACTCCGCCGTGATTTATTATGATCGTTCGACATCCACTTCCACTTCACATATTTCACGCCATTGTCATCTTTAATACTTATGTTTTTACCTTTGGTAGCACGAAGAATTTTAAGGCCCCTATATAGCCACGCAGCACATCATTGTGACATCTCGGGTCACTGAAATGGCACTCTGTGGCCACCAATTAGCCCTCGCGCCATAAATCACCACACATAATCAGTAAAAGAAAGGCACAAGATTAAAATACAACAAAAAAGGTCGCAAACACCAGCTATTCTTCAGCATACATAATCAAGATGGGCGCCATGTTGAGAAATACGTAGCGCCGTTTGCTAGCACTGAAACACGCCCACTGCTTCTTTCGAATGCACCATTTGCTTCTTTAGTTAGGTGAGTTTGTAACTCACACCACAGAATTTGCGTTCCACAATGTTTTCTTACGTTCTTTATAAGAACACTGTTCCACTCATGTATAAAAGAAAGCAAAAGAAAGCTGCGTTTTCAAGACGAAGGGAACAATATCGCTTATGCTGCATTGTGATTGAGAGTGGTATGTTTGAAAAGCTAGCAACGGTGAAGGCCTGCCATATCGACAGAAAAATTACATATATAAAGAGTGCACACACTTTCATCAAATAAAAAAAACTTATTTCTTTGGTATAAACACTACAGATATATTACTACAGGTACATCCACTAAAGCTGCTAGTCATAGCCCACTCACTCTGGTGGTCACATCTGTTGTAGACTTGTACGTGTGCTAGAGGCGACGTACCGGTGAATTACTTTTGCTTGTCGTCGGTATTTTCGTCATCTGATGATCTAATACTATATGGTCGCTTCGTAATGATGATGGAGACAAAGCTACAGGCCTAAGCACCTTTTTCCACTTGGTATTGTACCTAAACGCTGCTTTAACTACCGTGCAAATATTAGGAACATTTCATCTATGCTTTTTGCCGAGTTGAATGTTAATTGAATTGAAAAAAATATTGAAGGACGTTTATGAAAGTAAATATAGTGATGCAGACAAAACTTCTGCGAGCACTCTTAGGCTTTGCGCGGAGCTCATTTGGTGTACCTGTATGCAATTTTCGAAAGATCATTAGTGACAAGTATCTTATATATGAATGGAAGATGTGCATGTGGTGCCAATAAATAAATATGGTTCAAAAAGAACATTATTTAGTGTAGACCAATAGCGTTACGATATTATTGTAAAAAAACTTGAACACAAAAAATAAGAACAAATAATAAATTGTTTAAACATGCACAAGGTACTCATCGTCAAACAGCGTGAATTCAGAGAGGCTGTCTTGCACAACACAATTGGTGGAATTTTATATCTATGCGGCATCGGGCGTGAATAGTGTAGAGTAGGTGAACGGGATTTCTTGGATTTTTGTAAAGCCTTTGACCCAGTGTCACGTTCACTCATAATGCTTTAACTTACCACCTTACACATTGATATGATATTTTTGGATTCAATGCAAAATTTCTCAAAGAAGACAAATCGTAGTAGTGTAGGAGAAATACTCTGAAAACGCAGATTTTACCTCTATGATACAACAGGGCTTCGTTGAGGGTCTGCTATTACTTTTCATTTATGTCAGTGCAATTCAGCAAGAATTTGATCTCCAATTCGGTTGTTGGCTGGCGTATGTGTAGTGTGCTGAAAATTTCAAATCACCGTGAAGCATGATGACTTCAGCAATAGTTAATACTCAAATATACTTGAATGGGAAAATATTGAATGGGAAAATATTTAGAACATAACAAATTGTGTACATATATCAAGTACAAAAGAATCAAACCATTTCCGTCATGTTACTACCTGATAATTTGCAGATAAAACAAGATGGTACATACAAGCACCCACTTGTGCTACTATATTTAAATGTTCAGTGAGGCCACGGGTGGACACTCTCATAGCAAAGCTGGCAAGGTATAAATCTGATTCAAAGAAACTGGTGATGGTGGCATGCCTATTGAAAAGTCTGGCGTACACTCTTGCATCTAATTGCTGCTCTAGAGTAAATACAAAATCGGGTACCAAGGTTTGTCTTGGGATGGTATGGAAGGAGGGAGAGCTGCACTGCAATGAAAGCTGAGCTAGAATGGGAGTCTTCCTGCACCAACAATATACGGAAATTAAGTTTCTTTATACAATTTTCTATAATAAACTAGAATTACCAGAAAGTTTTACCTCCACAAACGTCAATTTATTTCAAAAAGCTTTGATCATAATTGCAAATTCCTGGAAGACATGGCAAAAGCACATGTATGTACACTCAATTCTTTTTCGCCAAAATGAAAATAGAAATACGCTAATGAAAGGCAAGTTTATAATGGGAGCAAAAATGTATTTTTTCAGTGCTGTAAACTTGCACTCCAACCTGAACGATGGCACATTTATTTGGGAACAGAATGGTATCATGTGTGCGAACAAATGTGTGTTTCAGTTATTCATGTATGAACAGAGTTGTACTTGGTGGGCACAAAGATATAATTCTCATGTTGATGTAAGCCCCCTGCTATAATGCCTTCGGGCGTGCGTGGTGTCTTATGAATAAAAAAT
>WOVY01004806.1:0-25328 GCA_013436015.1 Rhipicephalus annulatus | reverse complement strand
TTCCCAAATCATCTTCAAATCGCAAATATACAAGAAAGGTTTAGGAGTGTACTAGAATAAATTTTTGCTTCAGTACTATTAGCGACCATATCGATCGAGCTCAAAGAAGACATCCGTGAACATATGAAAAAACGCACACTCTATAGATCAGGGTAATGCATTAAAAGTACTAAAAAACATATATCATTGGAAAACGGGGCAGAACAAGCAGACAGCTTTTTCTGTCTCATTTTTGATGTATGCTCTGTAATGCTTCTAATGAACACATTTAAAAATTGTCTAGGCTTCAACTTTTCTAGCATATTGCATTTAAAATGGCAATGGCGCAAACCAGCATACAAACACCGCAACAAATAAAATATGCAGCATTACAACACCAGAACTTACACTATACAATTAAAACATCGCTGACGTCAGCTAGCGTACTTGCACGCAATTGGGTGTTGTCATTTCAAATCATTCAGTGCTTTCCGACCACCACAAATATAGCTGAAATTATTTTATGTGTTCCAGAAGTTCGAAAACTTGTCGTGCTCGTTTGTTCCATTGCCGAAAACTTTCCTGCATATTTATAAAAGTCTGTGTAGTTTTTGCTGACAGAGGATAGGGCGTTAAAACAACAATTTCTTTTGAAGGTTGCTTTCAGAATGCACTCAGTAAATGGTATTTACGGCAAGGTATTGAACTGATGCAACCGCAATAAGTAATGACTTATTATTGTATATCAATTCTTTAAGGGATTTTCACACGAGCAAAAGGCATGAATTTGTTGAAGCATATTTTTCAGGATATATGTCTAGCTCAAAGAGCAACATAGAATATGTGCAATCAACCTGTTTGAAATGCTAGAAATTAAATGTAATTTAGGTGCTCAAGGTATAGCAGTTCATCTGAAAAAAATGCTAATTTCGCTCTTTTTTTAGAAAACCTCTTTATACAGAAGAAAAAAGATTACATTGGTGGTAAACTAAAAATATGCACGATAGCTCATTTAAAAGTGTTATCTAGTGAGCTAAGCATAGATGCAGTTACTATACACTATTATTTTTTACTTCAGAAGTAGTTTATGTTTGAAATTGAGTATTCCTTACAGCTTTTTACCTATGCCATTCGAGCAGCATGATCGGTTCACAACGGCAATTCTCATCTGAAGCGCACTGGCCTAGGATGCAGATGCACTAATGATGCATCTGCAGAAATTTTAATCTTTCCGCCTGTAAGATTTTGCGCTTCACACCTGCACTTAGACCTGCCCCTGACATTCGCCTCTATGAAAGTGAATTGCAAAACAAATGTACTGCAATGTGCAGGAATGTGCGATCCATTGTTCCGAGCATTCACTGTAGTTTTAAGCGCCCTCCTAGTTCATCGTTAGGGCATAGGGCATCGGCCAGTTTGGCCGATGTAAACTTTGCCACAGCTGAGTAGTATGTTATATACCACTTTCGTAGCACAAGGGACAAATGGCTTCTGATGCTTCTTGCAACAGACTTGTTTTTTCTGTTCGGTCACCTGCAAGAGTACATAAAGAGAAAGCTTCAAGGGTGCTCAGAAGACGAGGTCTTCGTTATGTTTTGAACATTCTCTTAAGGTTGTGTGAAATCATGTGAATCTAAGGAATTACAACAAATTTGTTGGACCTCTGTCGTGTTGGCACGCTCAGTGAAGCCAAAAACTGCTTGAGAATGGAGTATGCTATGGCAACGAGGCAATGTGGAAGAAAAATGTGATGTTAGAAGGTTTAAAAACCTGGCAGTGCACGCAAAGGCTGTATTTATGATAGCATGACAGGTGGCAGTCGTGCTCAGCATAAAGAAGCGATCCCTCGATCTTTTCACCAGTATATTATAGGAAGAGTCATTAGGGAGGATTGCTTTTTTTCACCATGGCTGAAACTACCAGCAAATGCAGTCGTCACAATTGAGAACACTGCTAAATCAAAAACAGGATCGTATTGTCGTTGGTTGGACAGTGCTTTAGGCAATGTTAACCCTCATTATAATGGGCCTTTCCAACAATGATGCGATCCAGAAAACATGTGTTGTTTATAGCAGAATCGAGACTGAACATGACCAAGTTAATCTAACAACAATCTTCAAAGAATAAAGGATTCGTGCGAAGAATGGCAAATGAGTTTGAACACAGAAAAAACAGTCTTTATGACTATAACTAGAAAGAAAGCACCTCTAGATTACAACTACCAGATTGGCAATGCTTTCCTCAAGCGTGTACAAAACTATAAATATCTTGGGTTATGGTTCACGCCCGACCTCCGGTGGAACACTCATAATGATAATGTATGCTCCAGGGCTACCAAGGCATTGTATAGCCTTAGGCGTAACCTTTATACCGCCCCATCTGATATAAAGTGTCTTGCTTACAAAACTCTTGTCAGACCTATTATCGAATATTCTAAAATTGTCTGGGACCCTTACACAAAGACAAACTGCAATAAAATAACAAAAATACAGCGACTTGGTGCGAGATTTATTTTAATAAATATCGCCGACATCATTCTCCTACTGAACTCTGTAAAAAAGCTGGACTGGATAGTCCTGAACTTAGGACGAGGATTGAGCGTCCGAAATTCCTCTTTCAGTTAATTCATAATCATTTTAAACTAAACTATTCAGATTACTTCCAGGTCAACACACTAGAACACTCCAGACATCGCCATAATATGTACATACCACCCCTAGTCCCACGTAACGATTGCTTTAAGTTCAGTTACTTTCCACGTGCTATTGAAGATTGGAATATGCTGCCAGAGTCTATAATTGGTTGTTCCTCGCTTACATCATTTGAACAGAATCTAAAACGTTTATTTTCTGAATAACAGTGACATATGTTTTTTTTGCGTGTGTGTGTACTTTTTGTTGGTTGCATGATTCTGCAGTAGTTGTCTTTTAAATCTTCAGCGCGGTGCAAAAGTGCCGCCGCAAATGCGTCATGTGCTGTTCTGCGTGTATGTATTGCATCGCATGTGTGTTCCATTTCTTGTTAAGTATAACTTCGAGTTGCTGGTCACAATAATACCGAGAAATTATCTCGAGACCTGTACGGTACTTCTTTTTCGCAAATAATTGTACTTCCACCCTGTAACGGCCCACTTCTGGGCTAACAGTATAAATAAATGAAATGAAATGAAATTTGACGACCACATTGCTGGGAGTATAAGCCACGGTCAAAAAAGCTATCCTCCAATTCGGCTCTTTTCATACTATACTGGTGAAAAGGTGGATTACTTCTTCGTGCCTCAACTCGGCTCTGACCAAGTCATGCTCCCTTCAGGTCAACTTCAGCTTCCACAACCAGATTTTGTGCCTTCTAACTTCGGGTTTTCTTTCCACGTTGCTCATTGGCATTGCCGACAAGTTGGGGATGTGGGCTTGTTGGTGAAATATTTGAAAGACGTTTATGTAACGCGAGGCGAAAAAACGAACACAAGAAAGAATAGACCGCAAGTAGCGCTCTGTCCTCTCAGTCTATTCTTTCCTGTGTTCGTTTTTTTCACCTCGCGCTACATGAATTTCTTTCAAAAGTTGCCAAAGCATCCTCCCTTCTGAAGCGGATTGTGGCTTCACCCAGCATGCCTACACGAAAGATGTCCAACAAGTTGAAAAAGTTTGTTGCAGTTCCCTTAAATTACACGATTTCACGCAACCTTAAGAGGATTGCTTCAAAACAAGGCATAGACCTCGTTTTCACGACACCCTGAAAGCTTTTCCATTTGTGCACTTCTTGCAGGTGAAAGGACAGAGAAAGAAGTATGTAGACAAAAAGCATAAGAACTCATTTGTCAGCTGTGCTACGGAAGTGGTATATGAGATACCATGCAGCTGTGGTAAAGCGTACATCGCCTAAACAGGCCGATGCCCTAACGGTAGACTCTGAGAGCAGGAAGATAATGCTCGGAACAATAGGGCGCACCTTCCTGCGCATTGCAGTACATTTGGCTGCAATGCACTTTTCATTTGGGTGCACGTTAAAGAACCCCAGGCGGTCGAAATTTCCGGAGCCCTCCACTACGGCGTCCTCTCATAATCATATGGTGGTTTTGGGACGTTAAACCCCACATATCAATCAATGCAATGCACTTTTCGAGAAGGGCAATGCCAAGGGCAGAGCTAAAGGCAGCTTGAGCGCAAAATATTACAGGCAGGAAAGATTGAAATTGCTGCAGATGCATGCATCAGTGCATCATCGGTGCTTCTGACAATGAAGGAAATAAACTTTCTTGAAGCAGTGAAATAAAAATCTGATTAAGCTAGCCCCCTTTATCGTATTGTACATAGTTTACACATTTTTACCCATATATTGTTGTTGGCTCAGTGAAAATAAAGTGTGACTGTGCCAGCACATTTGGTTCAGCACTGAGATACTTTTCAAAATAAACTCTGCTGGAAGTTGAGCGTTTTCTAAGTAAGGTTCTTTTGATTCCGAGCCTTTGCTCCTCAAGGCCAAATGTAAACTAACTAGCCCAACGATTCTGTGTTTTGAAGCATACTTCCACATATAATGGCTGCTGTGGCCACATGTCCACCTTAATTTAAAACTCACGTCTTTTCCTAGTAAGAGTAATTCCATTGATTTGTTGGTAAACCCTTTATAGCAAGTCCGGCAGAGCTTTCGCCGAGTGGGCCTTAGGTCTCCCGCGTGGGGACAGTCACTGCATAATTGTTTTTGATGAGGTGACTGCACCGTTGTTGAGTGTATTCATGTTTCTCTGGATAATTTAATTAAAATAACTCAATCAATCAATCAATCAATTTATTCAGCTTCTTTGGATACAATGTAACATCTTTAGTAGTAAGTAATACATTCGGAGGTCCCATAGTTTCAGGAACTGACGGGGGGACCTCCTAATACTAGAACATGTGTAAGTTGAATAACGTGGGCAGTATGAGAAAAAAAAAAAAAAAATACATGTATAAAATTTACAGGAAAGCTAAAGGAGCTACATAAGAAGAGTAAAAGCAAGAAATGAACAAAAAAAAAAAAAAAAAGACAACAAACAACAAAAAAACTGGCATGGTATTTAAGTCTATGACTGTAATATACGCTGGAAAATAAAAACACAGTTATAAGGGAAATCTTCATGACACAGGCGTCATGAATTCATCAAAACAAAGTGAACATAGTAAGTTTTAACACAACAGCAGCATATAAAATAATGAATACCAAACGCTATAAAAATTACGGCTACAAAACAAAAGCAAGATTAATTCATAGCGGTAATAATAGCAAATAATCAGCGAATGATAGCAAATATTCAGCAAATGATAGCAAAATATTCAGCAAATGATAGCAAAATATTCAGCAAATGATAGCAAAATATTCAGCGGTAATGGTAGCAAATCAAGCATGCGCGAAAATAAAAGAAAAAAGAAATCGTATTAAAAAAAAAAGCTAAAAAAATGGCAGATCCCTGAGTTAGTGTGCCTGCCCACATAATTTGCCGAGACAGTATTTTTTGTGAAGGCTTTGAAATGTATGTACAGAGGATGCTGATTTAATTTCGTATGGTATCGAATTCCAAATGGATATGCCTGAAAAAAGGGCTGTTAGTTTCGCGTAATTTGTTCGAGCGGCGGGAAGAAGTAGATTGTCGTTTGAAGAGAACCTCGTAATGTTAGTGTTGACAAAAAATTCATTTGAGTAAGCCGGAATGGAGGTGCCACATCTCTTTAGCCGAAAAATAAATAGAGATAGTTTTTGTTTAAGTAGTTCTGAGAGTGGCAAAATATTTAGATTTTGGTATAGCGGTTTAGAGGGCGTAAAAACATTACTGAAGGTCATTAGTCGTATAGCTTGGTTTTGCAGGCGTTGAAGGGAATCGAGGTGACAAGAGTAAGTATTAGCCCAAGATGATACACAGTAAGACAGATGGCTATGAATGAAAGAGTGATAAAGTGAACGAATAATGGGCCTTTCGAAATAATTACGTGATTTAATGATTACGTGTATGCCAAAAGAAACTTTATGCATTAGTGAATGAACATGAATATTATATTTTAGGTGCTCATCTAATGTTACACCCAGAAACCTGGCGCTGTTAGTAACGGGTATTTCATTGTCCCCCATCGTGAGCACCACGGGTGGCACTTTTAATAATGGAGAATGAAATATTACAAATGTAGTTTTAGTGGGGTTAATGTGCAGGCAGTTACGACTGCACCAATCACTTACATTTTTTAAGTCAACATTTAGACTTTGTAACAGTACGGCGATGCTTTTATGAGATGAATATATGGTTGTATCGTCCGCATATAACAAGCAGTCAGTATGGCGAAGTGTTAGGGGCAAATCGTTGATGAAGAGTAGAAAAAGCAGCGGGCCTAGAATAGATCCTTGAGGCACTCCTGTATTAGTAACCTTGGGAGAGGAAACACTGCCGTCGATTTGTACAACTTGCGACCTGTTTTTTAGGTAATTCTTAATAAGGCTCAAGGCTGGTCCTGTAATGCCGTAAGATGCGAGCTTGTGAAAAAGAATGGAATGATTAATAGTGTCAAAAGCTTTAGTAAGATCAACAAAGACTGCACCAAATAGTGAACCGTCATCGATGGCTAGTTTGATTTTGTCCGTGAAACTGATGAGCGCCAGTTCGGTTGAGAAACCTGGACGGAAACCAAACTGATGGGGAGAGAGCAAGTCGAATTTTTTGAGATATGACATGAGGCGTTTGTACAAAATCTTTTCGATTACTTTACTAAAAAAAGGAAGAATGCAAATAGGTCGGTAATTGTTAATGCATTCACGGTCACCTTTCTTGAAGACGGGAGTTATCTTGCCGTTTTTTAGGGAGGTTGGAAATGTGCCATCCTTGAACATTTTGTTGATGATGTTAGCAAGAACAGGTGAAACACAGTCGATTATCAGCTTAACTCGTGAAGGGTGAATGGAGTCTAAACCCGCCCCGGTTGTTTTTAACGATGATATGACAGAGCGAACTTCAGCGCTAGAAGTAGGATATAAGTAAAAAGATTGCGGACAGCGCGATAAGTGGGAAAGTGATGGCCGGTGTTGATTGTTTTCAGTGTTGGCAAAATGGTCGTTAAAAGCATTGGCAATGTCAATTGGCTCAGTGAATGTGCTGGATGCAGTACTTATTTTCGTTAACCGTGCATGGGAATCGGTTTTGTTCAGAAACTTTTTAATTAGCTGCCAGTTTCGTTTAGTATCAGTTCCATTAAGCAATATGCGCGTTTGAAAATAGTCACGTTTAGCACGTTTCAAAATTGCACCAAGCGTATTCGAATATTTTTTATAGCGAATTTGTAGCACTGTGTTAAATGGTTGGTCCTTAAGCTTCTTATGCATTTTATCTTTTTTTGAAATTGAGTGCAATAATCCGTTGGTGATCCATGGGTTTCTTCGCTCTTTAAACCCCGAAGAAATAGGGACATGCGATGTGCTCTGTGTTATGCAGTTTGCTATTAGAGCAGAAAATGAGTCGTAGGCTTGCTCAGCAGATTCGTTTTGTGTGACATCAGACCAGTCTAGTTGGTTAATCAAGGAAACAAATGTTTCTGTGTTAAACACCGCTTTCATGACTTGTTTATGATTTGTGGCACGGGGCAAGAGAGCGGATTCTATCCTGAGAAAAACAGGATAATGGTCACTAAACTGATAGTCTATTACAGCCGCAGAGGCGCTCGTTGTCAAACTGGACAAAATGTGGTCAATCAGTGTATTCGTGCCTGATGGATCGCACCTAGTAGGAGCTGTGATTAACGATGAGAAGCCAAAACTTTGAAAAACGCGAACATAATCCGAGCATGAATGACTGTAAAGGTCAAGTATGTTAATGTTAATGTCGCCGCATATGATGACGTTTTTGTTTTCAAAAACGAGAAGGTTTAGAAGGGATTCAAGTTGCGAGCAAAAATGAACAATAGATGAAGACGGAGAGCGGTAGATTGATGCAATGATGGTGTTTCTGCCGTTCAGTGAAAAAACCGTTTGGTCAAATTCAAGCCAGACCGATTCACAGTTTAGGTTAGTAAAAGAAAGATCGTGACGACGCCTATATGACAATGACGAATCAATAAAGACCGCAGAACCACCACCACGGGCTGAATCGCGGTTGCAGTACTCAGAGGTATAGTTCGATATGCCATATAGATTACCATCGTTATTTGTTAACCATGTCTCAGAGAGGCATATGACTGAAAACGTGTGATTGATTGCTGTCAGGAAGTGTATGAGGTCATTATGATGCTTTCTGAGGCTGCGGACATTGAAATGAATCAATGATAAAGCTGGGGGTTTATTCTTGAGAAATGTTTTAGTTTGCTGATAAGACAAAACAGAGGAATCCATGGTTGTTCCAGATATCTTAGAGGCAACTATCTACTGAAAGACAGATAGATGGCCTGCTTCACGTATACGAAAGACGCGGCTGTCATCACTTTTTCTGGCCTTTATTACGCAGGAATCTGTCCATAGATGCTTCCAATTTTTCGCCTTTTTTAGTTCCAAAGCCTGAGCAAACAATCTCTTGTTTTCTGGGGTTAGGTGATCGTTAACAAACACCGGTTTTTCCGTCTCTTTACGAAAGCCAATGACACCCGTCGTGATTCGTGCTTTCCGTGCTTTGGAAGCAAAGTCTGCTTTCTTTGTCCTGGAGCAAAATCTCGCTATAATGTTCGATCCATTTTTCGCCGGGACACGGTGGACGACATCGATGTCTGTCGGCTCAACTGGGCACCCAACTTTCTCACCAATTGCCTGCATTATAGCAAGGCAGTTTTCACCTTTCGTGTCAGGGATACCCTTTATCTCAACATTGTTTAAGCGTGAGTATTGCTCCAAGGCAGCCAGACGATTACATAGTTGTTTACTCTCGTCCCTGAGCTCTTTGTTTTCTTTGGACAATTCTTCATTTCTGCTCTTAACGGACTCGTAGAGTTGGCTATGCACTTGCAAGCTATTCTTCATTTCTGCAAGGTCAGCACGAAGTAGCTCAATTTGCCTCGAAAGCTCGGCCGTGGTTGGCATGATGCAATGCTTAGAACACTAATAATCATCAGCAATAGTAGAAAACACTAAAAAAAGAGTATAATAAAGACAACGCTAAAAACTACAAAAACTGCTGGCAGCAGTGGGAGCGGCAAGGAGTTCCAAGACAAAACAATAAGTAAGGAACCAACCTGTATCGCGCAGAAGCAGGGAATTAGAGCGCCGTCCTCTAGCCGCAACCACTGCTGCCAAAGTGACGAGCCAGGACTAGAGGGAATCCTTATGTAGGGTCCAAGGCGCCTATGGGTGGCAGGCCAAGCTGTCCAGTGACGTCTTTTCCGTCGGTGGTGAGGGTAACCAAGCGCAGATGACGCAGGTTTCCCAGACACGTGTAGTGACCGTGCAGTTGCGATCAGCAGGCAGCTGAATGAACGTTATCGACCGGCGGATAGGTGATCGTCCTTGAAACGAGCTGGCTGACACCAACCTGTATCGCGCAGAAGCAGGGAATTAGAGCGCCGTCCTCTAGCCGCAACCACTGCTGCCAAAGTGACGAGCCAGGACTAGAGGGAATCCTTATGTAGGGTCCAAGGCGCCTATGGGTGGCAGGCCAAGCTGTCCAGTGACGTCTTTTCCGTCGGTGGTGAGGGTAACCAAGCGCAGATGACGCAGGTTTCCCAGACACGTGTAGTGACCGTGCAGTTGCGATCAGCAGGCAGCTGAATGAACGTTATCGACCGGCGGATAGGTGATCGTCCTGCATTTAGTGCATGCATTTAGCCTTCATTTATTCTTGTACGTCACAAATTTTGTTGATGAGCATGGCTAGCATCAGCACCTTTTGTCACAGCCATTTTCTGGCACTTGAGACTTGCGACAGCTATAGAACTTCCGTTTCTTGGCCTTATTCACTTTGAACTTCTTGCTTCAGTGCTTTCGGGTGGGGGGGGGGGGGCACAGCACCTTCAGCGGTGCTTCTTTTCATACTCACTGCAATCAGGCACTTCTCCAGGTTTCCGACTTTTATTTCAGCAGTTTGTACTGTGGCCCATTTTATGTGAAAAGCAGACGATTTCAAACGTGACTCGAATTTAACCTGCCATTCAGCCGTGCAAATCAACCATCCGGAGAGGTACGTTTTAGGGTTGGGTATTTGTAATCTTCTACAACTCTTCGTCACTTGCACTGTGAACATTAAATGTATGACTAAATTAAATCCTTTCCACAATTGCAGACATCTTCGAGCAGCAGTGAGTTTAAACCAGTTATGTTACTATCGCGAAGAGCTTTTTTCCTGACAATGACAGATCCAAATTGTTGTGAACTATTTATGCTCCAGTGCTAATTATTGGTAAAAATAGGCACGATATCTTCTAATCAGTTATGTCATTTGCCCTGAAGCTCCAAACGCTCAACATAGGGTTGAAAGGTCTCAACTTAGGAGTGCAATTTATCTGATCTGCAGACAGGAGCATGACTTGGCTGGAAAAACAAAAACACTACTTGTTCAAGTTTTGTATTCGTACCTGGCCTTGTGGATATGGCACATGCGATGTCCGTATGAAGCCACCACATCCTTGTGGGTATTGTGCTGCAGTCCCTGTGACACAGGCCCAACACTGATTGCCAGATTAATTCTTGCGCACCAGAAGCACTGGCTCTGCAGTGGAAAGGCAAATAATTTATTGACCAAAAATGTTTCTTCATTTATAGGCAATATTGTGACACACATAGGACCATGTTCCGCTATCAACATCCCTATACTGCTTGGCGATAAAACGTCATACAAAAGCTCGCACCACGACGCTAATATCCCTATGACTTTGCTTATAATTATTTGCTAATCATCTTTTGTTCACTCATGCTAAATTTAATTCAGTTATGATTTATTAGGCAAATAGGTTAGCTCGTTCGGTGCATTTTATTAGCTTTCTTTCATATACACTGTGACACAAATGTATATGAGGATAGGGTACAGAAAATCCATTCATAATTGCAAGGCTGCGTGAAGTCTTCAATGGCTTTTGGGAAGCTGACATACAGTATACATGCAACAGACCCATTAGATGTCAACAACTATCTTTACATTCAGTGTTAGCAAAATCCCTGGTTCAATTATTTTGTTCACCGCACAGATATTTGTTAAGAATTTTATTCAAGCCATGTGTGGTGGGTGAAGACAATTTCAGAATGCCATTGATAAAAATGTGAGAATTTAGGTTTTTCAAAATAACAAGTAGTTTCACAACATTATTACTCTGCATTGCATGGTGGCAAAAATCTATACTTGATTCACAAATTAAGTGGAAAAGACTAATATATCAATGGTTTATTTGCATTTATTTTTTTACGTCTTAATGCTATTGAGCCCTTTTAAAATGGGCCCAAACCAGATCTACCTCTCAGCTGAACACTTGTTGCTAGGTGCCGAAGTCGTTGTTAGAAGAATGTTGAATAGCAGTTGAGGCAATAAATTGAATTCCATGAAGGTTCACAGGTGTTGAAACAGCACAGAAAAGATATATAATGATAACATAATCAAAGTGCAACAAAGTTGAGAACGTCAAGATGGAGGTAGCGGCAAAGCAGGCACTACTGCAAAAATAATTCACCAACTGTCCTGCTACTTCCCCGCCTGGTAAAGATAATTCAAATTGCCTGTAAGCTCTATACTGTGCCTACAATCTTTATTTATAAAAAAAGCCATGAGAAAGCCATTCAAAGCCCTTGCAGTGTTCACTTCGCAGTTGAATGCCTTTTAATCATGCAATACTACCTTGAGCCACGCGCATATCAACAATAATACAGTGACGGAGGAAACATTGGGCAGTATAGCTTGGATAGATTTTCACCGAGCTTCCTAATGCTAGTGCTCACCTCTATATGGACGAGCTGAGCTCAAAATTTTCATTGCGTACTTTATTCTCACTGTGTATGATGGACTAAGTTAAAAACAAATCCTGCCGAGTTTTCACAGTTTTCTTATCACTGCTGCACGCATTAAAAAGCAGTCACAACGACACATGACGGCCACAACTTGATGGAATTGAAAATAAACATCAGTGGACACATGAAAGCTAGTGCACACGATACAACAGAAGGGAACAGCCACAGCTCGAGTGATATCTGGCTATGAGTCTGCCTCTCCTTTCTGATAAGTGCCAGAATTCAGCGCCATATATATTTCTTTGCAGCAATTCAATTGCTGCAAACCAAACTTGAACTTGCGAAAAATATATTGTTTATGGTTAATTTCAATCAGATAAATATCCTTAAACGAACGCATTCTGAGTGATCACACGCTGCAGCAACTTAAGTAAGTTCGCTCTGCATGAAAAAAGAACTTTCTGGCGGAATGCTACACGCCGTCGCTCGAAACACCGAGCGTTAGCAGCACCAAATAAAAGCACACCAAAGCAATGCGAGGATTCTGATGATCTCAAGCGGGGTTACGATAACCCCCCGGCAGGCTTGGCAACAAAACTGCACATTTGCGTGACACACTTTTTGCATGTATAGTCATTCCCAAGTTTCCTTCCCTTCGACCGAAAGTATTAAGAGCAAGCGCTTGAAACACACATGCCGCATTCACAACTGAGAAATAGGTGCCTAGCCAGAATTTTTTTTCTAGGTGGGTGGGGAGGCGGCCTCCTAAATTGGCCATTTTCTGTTCAATATGCCTACCAACAAAAAATTGAGAGGAGGGCGGGGAGCACGGGCCCGGTGTGCCACCTTCTGGCGCTATGCCCCTGATGAGAAATGAAACAAAAACACCAGAGCAAAAAAAAAAAAACCACACCCGCATCCGTCGAAAATGTTCGCATTTGTTATAGGCCCGGAAAATGATGCATCCGCACTGCTTTCGTGAATTAATTAGAGTTTGCCTGCTTTCTTAGTGCTATGTTCTGTACCGAATTCAAGTTTTCACTCAAGGTACTGTAAAGACGCAGCCAGCACTTCTTAAAATTTTGTTTGGGGAGTTATGCGCCAGTATAAACGGCACGAGCGAACGCATCGGTAGCGGTAGCACCGGATTCAGCCGGCTGTGCACAAAAACGACACGTTGGGGCATGCCGACTCGCTGCTGCTGCGCCGTCTACTTCCAGTGTTCTCGGCAATCGTAATCCTAACCAGGCACTCGATGAACGCGTCCTTGTTGAGGCCGTCAAGCTTCGTTGAGCTGCACGAGTATTTTGCAATTAGAGCCGATGTGACCCACCGCCACTCTTTTGCCGCCATGTTCCATCTGTGGCCGGCTATTCAGATCGCGTGGTTTTGAGCTAGTCAGCCGTGAATAGAAAAAAGGATCCGTTTTCACGTAATCGGAAAATCGGACCAATTTCATCGTTCCGGCCTCACGGCGTGGTTTTTTATCGGCTCAATGCTGGCGCACACCGGCGGCTAGCAGTGGTCGCGTGACCGCTCGCGACTGGCGACCAAAAAACGACTGATGTTCACACCGGCAGAGGCTGCATGCGAGTCACCGGAAGTTGCAAGACCAGACAGTCACGTCTTGATCTCGTTATCAGCGAGAAGTTTGGAGACAAGCGCCGATCAGCTAAACGCCACCAGCTGAGTGAGCTGAGCAAACCGAGCGCACCGCATTTATTGTTTTCGTCCGTTCTCGCAGAGCGTTCCCAACTGCGTCAAGTTCGATTCAAGCGAATGATTGATGATTGATTTGTGGGGTTTAACGTCCCAAAACCATCATTTGATTATGAGAGGCGCCGTAGTGGAGGGCTCAGGAAATTTCGACCACCCGGGGTTCTTTAACGTGCACCCAAATCTGAGCACACGGGCCTACAACATTTCCGCCTCCATCGGAAATGCAGCCGCCGCAGCCGGGATTTGAACCCGCGAACTGCGGGTTAGCAGCCGAGTACCTTAGCCACTAGACCACCACGGCGGGGCGATTCAAGCTAAGAACAAGACATTGTCATGGTGCTGGCGCGCTGTGCCATGGTGTTAGCGCTAGTATCACAGATGCCTCCAAAGAAAAAAAAGCCGGTAGTGGGTGTGAATGTCCTTTCGATGGCGGGAGTTGGCCGGCCGTATAAGCCGCCTGCCTCCCGAGCTGTGCTGAGACGACGAGGAGTATATCCGAGGTTCGTACGTATTCAGAAAACGGTCATTTATTTAAATTTACTTGCCATAGCCTACAATGCAGCACAAACGCGTCTCGAACGTGGTGTCTTAAGTCGTTGCCAAGGCATGAAGCACAAACTCGTTCCAAATGCGGTGCATTGAAGTCGGTAACAAGTCAAGTTTCAGACAAAAAACGTTTCTGAATACGGGGAAAAGATAGTGCACAATTTATTTTCGCCCAGCCGCGGTGGTCTAGTGGCTAAGGAACTCGGCTGCTGACCCACAGGTAGTGGGTTTGAATCCCAGCGGCAGCGGCGGCTGCATTTTCGATGGAGGCGGAAATGTTGTAGGCCCGTGTGATCAGATTTGGGTGCACGTGAACAAACCCCAGGTGGTAGAAATTTCCGGAGCCCTCCACTATGGCGTCTCTCATAATCATATGGTGGTTTTGGGACGTTAAACCGCACATATCAACAATTTATTTTCTGTTTACTTTGACGGTGTTTAGCTTCTCGCGATTGCCGCCACGTAAATTCGACACTTTTCTCGAGATGCTGCGCCCCGCCATCTCCAAGCTAGCTATTCCGTGGTGGCCATGGTGCCATAGACCCAAAGGAACGCACTCGTTTGTATCTGGTGGCAAGAGGACAGAGCAATAAAAAAACAAAAAAAACAAAGTTGGCCAGTATATGTAAATTGGCCAGTATATGTTCAATGGTGCACAGGAGGGCACATAATGCATCTAAAGGTAGAGGATGCCTCCAGAAGCACGTAACTAAGTTTGTTAAGTGCATCACCGGAGTAGTATATAAGATACCCCTTTCTTGTGGACGTATGTACATTGGCCAGACCGGCCGATGTGTGAACGTGCGTCTCAGGGAACACAGAAGCTCGTTGAAAAATACACCTTACTCCCATTTAGCGTCACATTGCGTTTCGTGCAAGTGCCAACCTCTGTTTGAGAATACAATTGTTCTGTTCCGGCATCCTCATCAAACTACGCGCGAAATTTCTGAAGCCTATCACATTTCCAGGAATACGGACCAATGTATAAGTCATCCTTCCTTCTCACTACTTGACTGTGAATTCAGCTACCTAGATAATCCTTAGACAACCGCCTTGATTACACGCTTCGCATGCTGCCCTTGATTTCGTCATAATCTTTTTTGACATGCGCATTTTGTGTTTATATATGTCCTTCCGATGTGGAAAATAAATCAGTTGATAGTTGAGCGCTCGTGTTGTGTGGTTCCTCGCTTCGTCCTTTGTGTTTTCTCTGCGCTCCCAGTTCGCTGAACGAAGAAAATGAATTACCAACTGGCCCACATTTTGATCCTTCGGAAACAAAGTTGAGCATCGCAGATTGGTTCCAGAAGCTTTGCGACTGCCATCGTGCGACTGAAAAATTGGTCAGGAAGGTACTAGCCAAAGCACTCGCTTTGCGACCGCTGCTAGTCGCTGGTGTGCACCAGCCCTTAGGAGGCGAAGCGAGTGAATAGCCGGTAGGTTTTGCCGCTTTTGCTCCAGAGAGAACTTAGATCGAATTTGAACCCAGCGCGAGCTTTCAAACAACTGTTTGGGTTGCAGTAGCGCACACACATACCAACAAATAACGTACAAAGTTCATTCGGATTTACTGACCAGGTGTCCTCCGCTTGAAATTTAGACAACACCGACGACTTCACCCCGGCCGCCACTGGCTGCCTCAACGAACAGAAGGTAGTACAGAAGTGACGCACTTTCCTGCGCTCCGAAGTAGAGAAGATGGCACAGTCTTGACCACTTTCTCTGCCGCGCGTGCTTGTTGTTCTTGATACGCCGGATCGTAAGGTGCGGTTTATGAACTTTCGAAGAGCGTTGGCGCGGCGCAGGCTCTTTTAAATTTGCCTACTGAAATAACATTTGCGACGTTGATGCTGAGGCTTAGAATGATCCTTCTAGCTTGTTTGTTCTTGTCCAAATGGGTGTATTTACATACAACCTTCTCACCCACGGATTTTTTTTTTCAATTTTTTTCAGTCACTCCCATTTCAGATTGGCTTAACTTCTATATTTTTCAATATTTGATGATCATACTAAAAGAGCAGTCTCAGCGGTCTTTTTTTAGCAGTCTTTTTTTTTCAATGCAGTTCCTCTGTGTGAAGAACGTATGGTGCGGAGCTATGAAGGCACAGTCGGGTGACTCATGGTGGTGTTTTTTGTCTCCTGCACTACGGCAATCCTGTATTGTCGAACAAATAGCGTCAAACAAATAAATAAATAAAAACATAGAGTGCAGCTGTATAAAGAAATCAGATTTATAGAAGGATTACTGTGTGAAAACATAGACTGAACTGTTGTCTGTATTGTTCACGCTTCTATTTCTTACACAACCAGACTAACTAGCTACTGTCAGTCATTATTCAAATCAGTACACGAAATTGAAAAAGTTGCTCTGTGTGTCACTGGATGTTTCAGCGATTATGTTCTCCATGTTGTCTCTAAGGAAGCAAGGAAGCAACAAAAGGGAGAAGGCAGGGAGGTTAACCAGAAAGACATCCGGTGTGCTACCCCACACTGCAGGATTAGGAAAGGGGACAAGAAAGACGAGAAAGAGGGAAGAGAGGGAAAAGAAAAAAAGTGTGGGGGAGAGACTGACACTAATTTCACGTAGAACTATACCGCATGTCAGAGGCGTTCGCACAAGGCTGTCTTTCTCAGGAAACACAGCAAGCTTTCACTGCCTTGGGGACTGTCGAGGAATGTGGACGCTGCTGTAATAGCACCTGCACAGAAAGAGGCCAATCAACTAGTCTCCGCATTGCTTTGGCAAGTACTTGTCTATCTGAGGAGGTTGCGGCGATGGGGAGGTTGCGGCGATGGCGTAGTGGTTAGAGCATCCGCCTCGCGTGCAAGAGGTCCGTGGTTCAAATCCCGGTACCGCGCAGTTCCCAACCGGATTAAAAAAATAATCCGCGTGTTGATGGAACTGCATTAAGAGGCCTGGGGTGCGGCCTCACCGGCAAAACACCGCCGAGAACGCACTCCCTCACCAGAGAAGGATTGGCCACCCTGGTGCAGTATCTGGCCACTACCTCCCACATGCTTACGTCAAATAACTCACGGCCCTCAGTCCCCAGCAGCTGCGAAGCAACTGACCACGGCGGCGGTCAGATCTGCAACGCAGCAGAGGGTGCTAAGAATCTCTGGATCCAGACAGGCCACCATTGGAACCTGAACTTGGCAACGTTTAACGCTAGAACCTTATCTAGTGAGGGAAGTCTAGCTGTACTATTCGAGGAGCTAGAGGGTGTTAATTGGGATATAATAGGGCTCAGTGAGGTTAGGAGGACAGATGAGGCCTATACGGTGCTACAGAATGGGCACGTCCTTTGCTACAGGGGCTTGGCAGACAGAAGAGAACTGGGAGTGGGGTTCCTAATTCACAGAAACATAGCTGGCAACATAGAGGAATACTATAGCATTAATGAAAGGGTGGTAGGTATCGTAATTAAACTGAATAAAAGATACAAAATGAAGGTAGTGCAGGCTTACGCGCCTACATGCAGCCATGATGACGCTTCAGTTGAAAGCTTCTATGAAGACGTGGAATTGGCAATGATTAAGGTAAAAACACAGTATACTATAGTGATGGGCGACTTTAATGCAAAGGTAGGGGAGAAGCAGGCTGGAGACCAGGCAGTAGGAGATTATGGCATCGGTACCAGAAACACCAGAGGAGAGCTACTAGTAGAATTCGCAGAACGCAATAATTTACGGATTTTGAATACCTTCTACCGAAAACGAGAAAACCGCAAGTGGACATGGAGGAGCCCTAATGGCGAAAATAAGAACGAAATAGACTTTATAATGAGTGCACACCCTGGAATCGTGCAGGATGTGGAAGTGATTGGCAAGGTACGATGCAGTGACCATAGAATGGTACGGTCTCGAATTCGCCTAGACTTGAAGAAGGAACGACAGAAACTGATACGCAAGAAGCCAATCAATCAGCTAGCACTGATAGGGAAAGTACAGGAATTCAGAGTGTCGCTGCAGAACAGGTACTCGGCTCTTAGTGAGGAAACCAACCTTAGCGTAGATACAATGAATGATAATCTGACGAGTATCATTACGGAGTGTGCAGTGGAAGTTGGAGGCAGGGTAATTAGACAGGACACTGGCAAGCTTTCCCAGGAAACGAAGAACCTAATTAGGAAGCGTCAAATCATGAAAGTGTCAAGTACAACAGACAAAATAGAACTGGCAGAGCTTTCGAAGTTGATTAATAGACGTAAGATATGCGATGTAAGAAGGTATAACATGGAGAGAATTCAACACGCTCTGAAAAACGGAGGAAGTGTCAAAGCATTGAAGAAGAAACTTGGGATAGGCAAAAGTCGGATGTATGCACTAAGGGATAAAGAAGGCAAAATAACTACCAATATGGATAGGATAGTTAAAATAGCGGAGGAGTTTTACAGAGATCTGTACAGTAGCCGAGACAACCACGACCTTAATACTATAAGACCCAGCAGTAACCCAGATTACACCCCATCAGTAATGATAGAATAAGTCAGAAAAGCTTTAGAGAGCATGCAAAGGGGCAAAGCTGCTGGTGAGGATCAGGTAATATCAGATCTGCTGAAAGATGGAGGACAGATTGTGTTAGAAAAACTAGCCACCCTGTTTACGAGGTGTCTCCTGACGGGAAGAGTACCAGAGTCTTGGAAGAACGCTAACATCATCTTAATACATAAGAAAGGAGATGACAAGGACTTGAAGAATTACAGGCCGATCAGCTTGCTCTCTGTAGTATACAAGCTATTTACAAAGGTAATTGCTAACAGAGTAAAGAAAACATTAGAGTTTAATCAACCAAAGGAACAAGCAGGATTTCGAACAGGCTACTCAACAATTGACCACATTCATACTATCAATCAGGTCATAGAGAAATGTTCAGAGTATAACCAACCACTATACATAGCCTTCATAGATTACGAGAAGGCGTTTGATTCAGTAGAAATATCATCCGTCATGCAAACACTGTGGAATCAGGGCGTAGATGAAGTGTATATAAACATTCTGGAAGAAATCTACAGGGGATCAACTGCTACCATAGTGCTTCATAAAGAAAGCAACAGAATACCAATCAAGAAGGGTGTAAGGCAGGGGGACACAATTTCCCCAATGCTATTTACCGCGTGCTTACAGGAGGTTTTCAGAAGCCTATAATGGGAACAGTTAGGGATAAGAGTCAATGGAGAATACCTTAGTAACCTGCGCTTCGCCGATGACATTGCATTGCTGAGTATCTCGGGGGACGAATTGCAACTCATGATTACGGAGTTAGACAAGGAGAGCAGAAAGATGGGTCTTAAAATTAATCTGCAGAAAACGAAAGTAATGTACAACAACCTCGGCAAGGAGCAGCGCTTTGAGATAGGTAATAGTGCACTTGAAGTTGTAAAAGACTATGTCTACTTAGGGCAGGTAATAACCGCAGAGCCGAACCACGAGATTGAAATAACTAGAAGAATAAGAATGGGATGGAGCACATTCGGCAAGCACTCTCAAATTATGACAGGTAGATTGCCACTATCCCTCAAGAGGAAGGTATATAACAGCTGTATCTTGCCGGTACTTAGCTACGGAGCAGAAACCTGGAGACTTACAAAGAGGGTTCAGCTTAAATTGAGGACGACGCAGCGAGCAATGGAAAGAAAAATGGTAGGTGTAACCTTAAGAGACAAGAAGAGAGCAGAGTGGATTAGGGAACAAACGGGGAATAAGGATATCATAGCTGAAATCAAGAAGAAGAAATCGACATGGGCAGTGCATGTAGCGCGTAGACAGGATAACCGCTGGTTATTAAGGGTAACTGACTGGATTCCCAGAGAAGGGAAGCCGGTCAGGGGGAGACAGAAGGTTAGGTGGGCAGATGAGATTAAGAAGTTTGCGGGTATAAATTGGCAGCAGCAAGCACAGGACCGGGTTAACTGGCGGAACATGGGAGAGGCCTTTGTCCTGCAGTGGACGTAGTCAGGCTGATGATGATGATGATGATGATGTCTATCTGAGGCAAATTGAGGACAATGGCACAGCAGGTGTTCGATATTTTTGTCGGTGCCGCAAACATCGCACGCCGCACTGTCAGTAATTCCGATTAACGTGGTATAAGCGTTCGTGAAAGCAACTTCCAGCCAAAGGCGATAGAAAAGCGAAGCTGCACGTCGATGTAGGCCGGTATAGGCCGGAGTTGTAGTGAAGGGTCGAGCTCGTGCAGTCTTGTACGTCGTATGCTTGGTGTGTTCCACTCAGTCAGGGTGAAACTGTGGGCCAGTTGACGAATCTGCCTCGCCGAATTTGCTCTTGAAAGCGGAATCGGAACGCTGTTCGCTTCTTTATGTAACGTGCGAGCAGCATGATCTGCAGAATCATTGCCGCCTATACCACAATGGCCAGGTTACCACTGAAAGACGATGTCATGGCCTTTTTGTATTAAAAGGTGGTGAAGTTTCACGGTTTCGTAGATCAACCGGTCGTGGCATCCGCGTCGGAGAACTCAGATCAGGCACTGTAACTGGTTTTGAGTCAGAAAACACAGCCCATTTACCTGGTCTTTCTTCTGAATTGATGAGTTCCAGTGCATTGCGCAGAGCCTCGAGTTCTGTCGTCGTTGACGTTGTCACATGGGAAGTCTTAAAACAACGAGTTACCCCTTGTCGTGGTATAACCACTGCTCCACCTAAACTAGACGGCGTAGTAGAGCCATCCATGTAAATGTGCACGTGGTCACTGTAGTTTTATTCCAGTAGGAATAGACTCAGTTGTTTCAGGGCATGTGTCAGTAAGTCCGATTTTCTCCTCATTCCTGGAATTGTTAAGTGTCCTCGCGGCCGGCTCAAGCTCCAAGGAGGAAGCAGTGGCTTTGATTCAGGTGCGTATGTCTCAGCAAACGATGAACGATGCTTGTAGACAATAGTGCCGTATGTCGTGCGAGGCCTTTCAGCAGCTAGGCTCGCCAGGTGGTGAGAAGGGGTCCTGGCATAATGCCTGAGGTGCATGCGCATTGTCTCGGTAATAATGTGCGTATTTATCGAGTGATCTTGAGCGATGGCAACGGTTTCAGCCGTTCAAGCACTGCGGGGTAATCCAAGGCATATCTTAACTGCTTGGGCTTGAATGCTCTGAATTGCGCGCAGGTTGGTCTTGCCGGTGTTAGATATTGCAGGTAAGCTGTACCGAAAGAATGCGATAAACAGCACTCTGTACAGAATAGCATGGATGGTATAGGCACTCCCCAATTCTTTCCCGCAAGGAATTTGAACATGTGGCAGGTGGCGATCAGCCGCTTCTTCACATAGTTCACGTGTGGAGTCCACGACAGGTTTCTATCTATTATGACTCCCAAGAACCTGTGGCTTTTGCTGAACGATATATATTCTTCATTAATTGATATGCTGTAAGCAGACATTGGTTTCCGCGTGAACGCTACCACTGCACATTTTCCGCAGGACACCTCGAGGCCTTGTTTACGAAGGTAGCATGACGTCGTTGTAGCAGCCTTCTGAAGGTGGACGCGAAGGTGAGGCCTTGTCACACCTGATGTCGAAATGCAGATGTCATCAGCATGGACAGAAATTTCTACAGTGCTAGGTAGCTGTTCGACTAGACCATCGAGAGTTAAGTTGAAAAGTGTAAGGCTTAGCACTCCTCCCTGAGGAAATCCTCGGCTGCTGGAATAATAAGGTGTTGGGCCAGTCGCTGTCATCACGTAAAATGATCTCAGCTGTAAGTAGCTGTACACCCACATATATATCTTGTCACAAAGGCCTACTGTTTCTAAAGCACTAAGGATAACTTCATGGGTGACATTGTCGTAAGCCCCCTTAACGTATATGAAACAGGGCGCCGCACAGTCTCTTACAGGCATTCTGGTGTTGAACATATGTCACCAGGTCAACAACGTTGTCGATTGACGAATGGCCGCGCCTGAATCCGGTCATGAATACTGGATAGATTTCGTAGTGCTCTAAATACCATTCCATTCATGTTAGAATCATTTGTTCCATCGTCTTTCCCACACAACCGGCAAGTCCGATAGGACGGTATGAGGCAATATCCAAAAGAGCTTTAGCAGCCTTTAGAAGTGGAATGAGGCGACTTGACTTCCGTGCCTGGGGAACCGTATCAGTCTGCCAGGAGTCGTTGTATAGGCGTAAGGGTGCCTTCCGAGCTTCGTCTCCAAGATTACAAAGGGCACGATAGGTAATGCCGTCAGGTCCGGGTGCTGAAGAACGTCTGCACAGTGCAGTGCCGCCTCTAGCTCATCCATAGAAAACTTGCATTCCATACGGGGATCACGTGAGGGCAGTGGGTTGTCAAATGATCCCGTTCTTGATACTGTGAAATCGGATTCACCGGCAATTCTACAGAAAGATTCTGCGACGTCAATCTCTCTGCATCGAAGGTGAAGTGCCAGAGATGTAAACGGGTGTCGCTGACCCAAGGTTGTGCTAGGACTCCGGACAGTTCGCCATATCAGTGATAGGGGCTTTCGTGGATCCAACGACTCGCAAAAGGATATCCAACGTCGCCTAGCCAGTTTATCCGTGTGCCGCTGCATTTTCTTTTGAATGCGTCTAGCCAGCCTCAAATCATCCGTGCACTTTGTGCGTCGGTACCTTCGTTCTGCACGACGGCGTATTGTGTGAAGTTTCTCAAGCTCGATGTCGATATCGGTACGCTTGTGACTACTCAAGTGTGTATGCGTGGTATTCTGCAGGACATCCTTTATCGGGTCCTCTAGGTTATATGATGAGCCGTCGGTACAGCAGTCTTCCATTAACAATTTGAATTTCGGCCAATTGGTGTATTTGAGGCCTCTTCTTTCGCTGTTAAACATGCGTTCGATGTCTATATACAACGTTGATGCAATGTGACTATTTGATTGTTCTTACCACATTAATACCATCACGTTAGGGCAACGTAATAACTTTAGTGATGTGTCCTCGTTAAAAACAACACGTTAGGACAAGGTCATTATTTGAATGTTGTTGCAACAATAAAAACACTGTGTAATTGGCAACGTAATACTATAAACGTCGGTGCAATGTTATATTTTACCGTCTAACGTTGCCTCACATTTGTTGCATTCAAACCACGTTGACTCAACGTTCTGCGTTACCTGGGTCGTCGTTATATTTAGATAACTTCTCTAAGCATGCAGTTACTTGAGTTAGTTAATCCACAAGGGCATATCTGTTTTGATGACCAAAAATACAAGGAAGATCATTCCCACATACCTTTATTCAGTTGCCTGTTAATTTTCTTCTTGTGCTCATCACCCTGTATAAAGCAGTTTTATACAGTAGAGCAAAGCGTAATCTCTCGCTCCTTATGATGCCAAAATTACAGTGTATGCGTCAGAGTTATGCATGCAAATCTTGATATGCGCCAAGTCAAGGTGACGACGTCGATAGTGTCCAGTCGTAGGTAATTAGATATATCAAAAGAGACCAAGTTCCCCTTGTTCGCCAAGAAACACTTTCCATTTAAAATCAATCTTTTAGCCAGAATCAAACTAAGACATTTGGCGTGGCAGCCAATCTTAGCCATGTCTATGCTTTAAAGTGCTTCAGAATAAGACCGAAACAGTTTTCGATCTTCGGTGACGCAGGCATCAAGTCGAGAGATGAGTCATGCTAAGAAATGTAATATTGCCTAGCAGTAGCGTACACTCTAAAAAAAGGTTTGCCGAAAAAACGAAGCAATGAACGCCACAGCAACACATTTGAAGGTCACGCGGAGAATGGAACGCCGATCAAAATGTGTCCCGCGTCCATCAAGCATAAATGACGCATGGAACATACTCACAATTACAAATGCACGTTAATAGGCGTCCCAGTGTTTGCTTCACTGTGTCTGAAAAGACCGTGCCTTTTGTGAACAAAAACTGCCTTTTTGTAAACAAAAACTGCGATAACCCTGTAATCATAACAGAATCGTTCCAGTTAAAGCCCGATGCCAGCCACGATGTACGATTCTCCCCACCACGAGATAGGGGCACGCGAGCGAGAGTTGCCCCTCCATCTCGGCTGGGCAAAGTACGCGTGAGAGATGAGGGCACGCGCCGCGGCATCGTGACTATGTGGTGACACGCCCTTACTGCGCCATCTTGCTGGTAATGTTGAAATTAAAATAGTTCCCTCGAGATTTCCGTCAACCGCGGATCAGTGGTAGATATAATTGGTTAACCGTTCGAACGATCGATATATAAAACAAGCATTTCCTTGGTTAAGTGGTTAACGCCCTCGAACTCCCGACTATATATATATCTGTGAGTGACGGCAACACCGACAACTGCGGCAAAATCTAGCCGAGAGTGTGCATATAAATGCTATCTTAATAAAAATTCACTCTAGAGCAAGTGTGAGCGGGAGGGATTTTTTCGCAAGCTTAGTCTAAGCATGGACTGCTTTCAAGCTATGCAAACCACACTTGCTATTCATGACTGGTGACTTTTCTCACGCTTAGGTTATTAGAGGGGAGTTTTTTTACTCAATGCGGGCATTTCCTGCTCCTTGAAATGCTTTTCTGACCGTTAGAACTCAGACAAAACGAAAGCTGAAAGAACACATTTATTTGGCTGTATAGGCTTGGCGCCTGTTTTGAGGTTGTATATTGATGTTCGGCATTATTTGGCTCATAAAAAATTATTTTTATTTTGATCTTGCATATGTGCAAACTATATACAACGCTTTAGTGGGAAAGCCAAAATTGAGCTTGCTAGCCACAATATCATTAAGGGAATGCGGTCTTAAGTACAGGCAGTCCGCAAGAAATAAAGACAAGCGTTTAATAATTCACACTCTGCTCTTTTCACATTGCAGCCCAACGCACATATTTCGCGTCTGAGTACCACTCCATATCGGCAGTGCTCTTGGTATAATTTACAGTGCAGCTAGCAGGTCATGTTGTGCTGTCGCAGTCGATAATTTTCTGGTTAGCTAATTACACAAATGAGCTGTCACTTTCCAACCTGCACAGTTTGTCATTTTGCGCTGGTCAATCAGTACATATACACTGCTAGCAGCCGCCAAGCAATAACAAAAACACACTGCAAGCTTCTCTTCTGTCGGCTTCATTTTAAACAATATCTGGTGGTCAGAGTACCGTCTTTATGGAGCAGGATAATCCCGCGTCAAGCAAAAGAAAACATAACTTGCTCCTTACCCGGCATTAGAAATGCCTCTCTTAAGTGAGTCAAGAGCCCGACATTGCGATTGCGGCGTGAG
>WOVY01004805.1:0-282244 GCA_013436015.1 Rhipicephalus annulatus | reverse complement strand
AATCAATCAAATCAATTTCAGCAGGTGAATCACGGTGAACATTAAAGACCCACTGCTATCTTTTATGTTTTAACTTTTTGGTGACCCTGAATATTTACACAGCTTCACATCAACCACCATTTGCCAAGTTAGCCATTCTATAGACATAAACACCCCCCAACAAAAAAACATTACTGGGTACGGTCCTGGCTTTGTTATGATAGTTGTACAATAACAGAACTTGCAGAAAAGTTATAACATAGCTTATTCAAGCACAAACTGAGCTTCCACCCAGGACTGAGGGGCGCCCGTTTGCTGTTGCACAACAGAATTAAGCCTAATTAACAATTGTGGTCAGTATATCCTTGTAATCGCTAACGCAATGTCCCCACCAAAATCTCCGTTGGCCGCACAGCTGTAAACACAAGGACATCACGTGTTAGTATGCAGGCTCCTTTACGACCCGCACACCAAGAAAAAACTCGCCAGACGGCGACATCGCGTTCCCATTGTGGGAGATGGTGCGCATAAGGAGAGGGCAGGCCACGCTCTGACGCATTAATTGTTACGTGTACGCTTCAATGGGCGTGCTAATCGCAAACAGCATGCGTCGGCAAATCGTTTATGGGAGGTAAACCAGTGACTGCTGCGCGCGCTAGAACCGAAATAAAACGCAAGTATGTAGTACATAAATTAGCACAGAAATGATATTGGGCGGGATTAAAAAAAACGTCAGAGCAGCAGACAACCTTTAGCTACTACTGAGCTAGAGTGTACTAGTACACTGTAACAGCCACCGTGTACTACACCTTCGAATACCGTTATGTTAATTGACTTGAGGTGCTATTCTGGACATTGTCGAATTGCGCCATGTTGTCAAATTCCGCCATTGGTCGATGCTAATTGGCCAATTCAGTAGGTGTTCTGTGGCCAAGTGAGCTGCTACGACTTCTCTGATTGGCGTTAAAATGCCGCCATTTGAAAATTTGACAATATGCGGAATTCGACAGTGATTAAGCTCAGTTCAGAACAGCACCCTTGGCCCCGCCTTGGTCATTCCGCCGCCGTAGGGAATACGACGCCAGCGCCATACAAACCGCACTTCGTAGGAGAAACATCACGCACAGTTTCGACAATAACGCTCGTCGAGGTACTAATTTTTTTTCTACACTCGCCCGCGAAAAATACCTGTTGACCGCATGTGACTGCATGGTTTTCTTGTTGGGGTCACGTGTAGCGCCGTTGTCACGTGCAAGCGGACTGACAGAACGCGCAGGAAAGTGCATCAACCTGGCGAGCCCTGCAAAGTCCCATCATGCTGAAACATCTGTGCGCTTGTAGCTGTTCTCGCGTAAAATGCGCCGGCGCCCGTGCTTCTCTAGTCCTGTAGAGCGTCATCGTTGAAGCCGCGCCTTCGAATCGGAAACTAACGACGGTTGAGGCACGCTGTGTTCGTTCTTTCGTTCTTTTCTCTGCTAACCACGTTGCTTCTAAGTGAAGGATGGCTGCAGTAAATGACGAAGGAGGAAGCGGTGATCATCACTCCGCAAAGTTTGGGGTGAGTTGGCGGATCATTTACCTTCGTAGTGGAGGAACCATGCGTAGTGTGCAATGTTGATGTATACACTTCCTTTTTTTACTGTATGGTTTGATGTTTAACGCGGTGAGTGTTCATGCCTGATATATGGTCTCAGTAGAGAATGACACCATTGTAATTTAAGAATTAAATAAACCGCTTGAACCCGGGCATATTTGACAGAACGGTGAGCAAGTTGTGATGTGAATACGGTTGCTTTCGATAAGCTTTTTTTTTTTTTTATTGCGGCCTCTAGCAATTACAACGCGGCACTGCCGGCGGCTGGTTGTCCCACTGTGTGTCTTTCCGTGAACGTTATTACCTTATAAAGTCATTTGGCAAAGCTTGCGTAAGACATTCGAGAGATGACTCGCGAATCGCTGTGAATTTCTCGTACTGTTGCTTCTACGTTTTCAGTCGCTGATCTGCGCGGTAACATCTCTCCTGTGTGGTGTGCAACACGGCGAGGACAGATTGACCGGGTCTGAATGCGTTAAAAAGGTGTAAACAGAGTTTTCAGAAATTGTTTAGCGACGACTGAACAAGTGGAGGCCGACATGTGCGTTCATACCGCATTATTTCAGAAGCCAATGAACTGCCAGTTCCGAACAACCCTGATAAATTAAATTAAATCACTCACGTGATGATTGCATGAAGGAATTAGAATTTGAGGGCTCCTGAATTCGCTGTTTCACGAAACTTTAATGAAAACTAGCTGCTTATCAAGGAAAGTATAAAGGATGTTAGTTGACGTTGGTTATTCCAAATGTATTTTAGTAATTATGATATAAATGAGAAGACAGTAAATTGAATAAAAAAACTTTTGCCATCAGGGACCGTACCTGCATTTGTACGTGCTGCTGGCAGGGGCTCAACCTGTGATTTTCAGAAGAAGTTTGCAGGTTCAGACCCCACCACCAGCTAGTTGTCTTTTCATCCACTTGACTTTAGGCACAACAGTGTCACAATTACTGCAATACACTTGAAACAACACAATTAATGCCCCTTATATCTTTCTTGCTGTCATTATCTGCTTGTTTTTCTTACATGGGGACAGCATAGTTCTTCAGTCGTAGTAAGACCAAATTTATCTGTTCCTTGCACTACTCTTGGGAAATCACAACACCTACTTTGACTGCACCTTCAAATTCACAGCATGTGTTTGTTCAAATTCATACCTTGTCGTACCCTCCTTCATCTTAATCATTTTCACGCTGGCCACATAAATAAGAGAGTGTACTTCACTGCATTGAATTAACCGATATCAATTTCTTTTGCTCAAAATAAATACATCCAGAAAAGACACTGGGAATGCGTTTTCAAGCTTAATATTTGAATATGTATATTATTGTAAGGGCTTAAGCTGACTTGGAGTATAATTAGATGTTTAATTACGTACTCCCTAACATCAATTGCTGAATGTTGCACACTCATACATGTTCATACAGTCCCCTACAATTTGTACCAGATATTTATGTGCAACTGATAAATTTCACTTGTTAACTTATAAGAAAAATTGACAAGATACCCAGAGCCTCCTTTGTCCAGAATAATTCCCCTCTGTGGTTGCTGTTCGGTTGATCAAGTAGTTCAGCTAAATACTGAACCCTTTTCAAGTGCTACTGCATCACAGGCGGTTTCCGGATTCCTGTGCACGCCTGTTCTATATTCCCCATGTTAGCACGAAACACTTGCTTCACAGATGCCTGTCCACCTCGGTGGTACAGTGTTTTACAGTGCTCAGCCACTGACCCAAAGAGTGCAGGTACGATAGCCGCTGTGGCGGTCACATTTCACGGGCGGTGGAATGGTGGAGGCACGTGCTCTACAATGCCGGTGAACAGTGAAAAACACCAGATGGTCGAAATTTACAGAGTTCTTCACTATGGCAGGCCTCTTGATCACATCATGGTTTTGACATGTAAACCCCCCAATATTTTAATTAAAGATTTGGATACCTCGTTAAATGTGGTGGTGTCGACACGAGCGGTGCACAGATTTGTCATGCGATGACATGATCGTGACATCGCAGATTGCCAAAGTTTGTGACTTCACATAACAGTGTCACATGACATTGTAGCTTGGCCATTAGGCCAATCCTGGAGGCAGTACGGAACCGTGTTAGGTGCATAAAGCTCTCAGAGTGCGGTGAGGCATTAACGATACACGGACTGGTTAGAAAATAAAAAAAAAGATGGCATTCTTTTCTGAGTTGTCTTGGACAAAGGACACTGTTAGTTTTGTATTGAAAATGCTTCTGTGTAGTTACTATTGAATCTGTCCAGCCGAGCATGTGGTCTAGATCAACACGGCACCCTTGTCAAGTGCCACTTCGTTACGACTCCTGTGTGCGAATGCTGCATAACTTGCAGGTTAGTGCACACCGTTGCTTTGCAGACTTTGATTGTTTACAGGTTTTGATGGAGCTAAAATGTTAGAGGCTTGTGTACTTTGCCATGACGGCACATGTTAAAGAACACACCAGGTGGTAGAAATTTTCAGAGCCATTTGTTGTGGTGCACCATATAGTCGTACTGTGGTATCGGCATGTAAGGCCCCTGATATTGTTTTTACTTTACAGATGGGCGATGGTACGGGCTTGGTCTACGATGAGCGCATGGCAGAGCACCTCAGCCTCTGGGACAGCCGGCACCCGGAGTGTCCAGAACGGCTGACTGCCAGCTACCAGCGGTGTGTCGACTACGGCTTGGTCGAACGCTGCTTCCGTATACCTGTGAGTCTCTGTGACGATTTCATGGTGCATCCCATCTCTCTTGAGCCATGCTGCCGTGCCGTGCTTTTATGTAGATTTGGCATCAGAAGTTTGGAGACTTCCAAAAACCTACTTCCTGGGTTGCCATGATACGAACGGACTGTTACGCCATTTCTGGTTTGGTGTCGCAATTACTAGCTCTTGCGTTTTCGTTATGGAATTCAAAGGGACTTTTAGTCACTCTTAATTCAATTTTAAAACTAAAAGTGATCTTTAGTTATTGTGAATGGAATAAGCTGAATTAATGTGTTGTCAATGTTCCAATAGATGCATTTTATTCTTCACTACAAGATATGTGCGTTTGGTAAGTGTGCAGGCACAGCTGCACAAACGTACTTTATTGTTTCGTCTGCACACAACTATTTGATAATTTTTTGACCCTCATATAATGAAAGCTCACTTGAGCGATGTAGGCTACATAAATAGATAAAGATGAACAGCACCACACGCAATGATTACGACTGTGATGAGGCAATATGTTTTCACATGCCCACATTATGGCTCGTAGAGGAAGGTAATAGGCACAGTACTGGATTGGCCAGGCAACCGTTTGGTATAAGTGGTCGGTGAATTGGCTGATACAGCTTCCACACAAGTGACTTTAATCATGCGGCTCTGGTTTCTTCAGTCTGTGGGCCTTGTGGTGGAATTTTAACACCGTAGTTCTATTGTTTTGGTGTTCATGGTTAAATTATTCGTATCTTTCTCCATTTCTTATGTTTGTCTATCATCTACACTCAAACCTCATTATAACAAAGTTGCAGCTTACACAAAATAAGTTTGTTATAACCAAAATTTATTATAAAGGTATATTTCTAACATTATCTATTACAAGAATATTCTTTATTAACTTCTTTATAACCAATAGTTCGTTATATCTGGACTCGCTATATTGGTGTTTGAGCGTATCTGTTTCTTTCTCTTTCAACTCTCTTTCAAACCTTTCTGCACAAATGCTATTCTCACATTGCACACTGCACACTCTGTTTCATGCAAATTGTTCATTGTACCCTTTGCAGGCTCGCAAGGCCGAGGAAGCCGAGATTTTGGCCTTGCATGAGTAAGTGTCTACCTGTTCATGCTTGTTTGTTTGCTGCTTGCTTAGATGAAACAAAATAACAAAAACTGCACTGTGGTCAACTCTTTCATCACCGCCACGCTAATCACACTGATCACCAATGATAGACGATTTCAGTTGTAGATGTCATCACGTTAACTATGTTTTTGTTGCATCTGATTCTCCCCAGTGGTCAGTCAAGGAATTTTGATTTGAGAACCAGTTCGAGATTTTATTGGGTCCCCGAAGTGGTGACTTTTGAGGATACTTTTCTGTGAATTAAGGTGTGCATGTTTAGGTGTAGTACAACGGCCGTAGCGAGTAACTGCAAGACAAGGAACAGGTTGTGGCAGTTCGCTGCCGCGTGTGAAAACATCAATCAAAATAAAATTCGAGACAGTGCAGTTGCTGCAATAATACGGAGCAGTTGGCACAGAAAAAGAGCAGGTTACTATTGGTTGCCACAACAAGTAACAAGATACCACGGCGCACTGTAGCACGGCGCACTGTAGCAGACCAGAAAGTACTGGGTGAGGCCTATGTTTTCGTATCCGTCTGTGTTTTTTTTTTTTTTCAATCCATCGCTCAAATACCTGGCTTGGTATGCGCAAGTCAGCATTTTCCTGAGTTTCCTGCTAGAAAACTGCACATATTGTTGATTCGGTCACCGTCATTTGTCCTGCTCTCTGATATCATGTGAACCGAAAAATGTGGTGCGTTTCAAATTGATGTTTCTCGTTTCATTCTCTTTTTTTTACCTCGCGCAAATAAAATGTGGAATGGTTTGCCGGATGCGCTTGCTGGTGATGATGGTTGTGCCGATAATAAAGATGCACTACATATCTACATATTCTTATAACATTGTATAACACATTTTGGTGCGATTATCTTCCTGTTTTAATTATGCGGATAATTCATTATACCTTGTATCTTTTTTTTTTTTCACCAATAATGTAAGGAATCCCGTATGTCAGTTGGAATGTTATTGTTTGTTCTTCATGAATGTATACTACCTGCAATGTGCCCTCTGTAATGACTCCAACATTGGAGTCGACAGTATTGCAAATAAATAAATAAATAAATACCCTACAGTGAACACAGGAGGAAAGTAAACTTCTGCAGTTTTGCAAGTCTTGGGAATCCTATTTTCAAAAGATGCTAATGTGCACCCTGCAGCAAAAGTTTATGGGACGTCGTCTGCTCAGCAAATGCGAATTTTTTTTTATTTGTGCATACTACTTCTATTCTAACTGGTGACTATACTTTGCAATATCAATGAAAATCTCAGTAACGTTCATGGGAATGTGATGTATTGTACATGGGCAAGTTGCGATTATAGGTTTCTCGAACACATTGCGTACGTCAAACTTTTGCTGTTGCGCGCACAATTTGGCAACTTCCCGATAAAGAGTTTCCACCAATATTTATTTGCCATTTACTTATGGGTAAAGGGACAGCAAGCACACCTACTTGCATCAAGGTTGTGTCAAACAAAGAACCGAGCACTCAAAAATTTTCTTCGTTCATTTATAGTGAGCGTCTCAACCCAGCACAGTTGATGCCTTGAGGTAGTATGTGAGGTTTTATTAATCAGCTGTCCGCTCGTTAAAGGTTCGCCCCTATGTGGTGCGATTTGGCGAAAAGAAACAGTGTTATACACTCGCTGTCATGACTAGCACACCCATGGTTTCCATGCTCATAAATACCCAATAAGTGGACAAGAGGATTGCTGCCGATGTAGCTCGGTTGGTAAGAGCAACGGGCACGCAATCCGTGGGTCGTAGGTTCAGTTCCGTGGCAAGTTGTCTCTCATCCACTTCACTTTCTTCAGTCTCTATCACAATTACACAGTGCACCTAAACAATACAAGTATTGTTCCCTATACCTTCCTTGTCTTCATTACATGCTGGTTTTCAATAAGGTTGTGTCAAACAATAAAAGTCATAGTTGTTGTAGTTGGCACAAGGCTAATAACGTTGTGAAGGAATGGTCTTGGCAACCAACGCCGTGTTTTTTGGTGTAGGCCAGAACACTTGGAACAGCTGAAGAAGACACACGGGGAAACAGACGCCGATGCTCTGGAGGCTCTTTGCGGACGCTTCGACTCCATCTACATCAATTCGGTGTCGTACTCCCTTGCTTTTTAACAATTCATGTGCCGCTGTAACCCAGTTGCTATGGCATTGCACTGCTGGCCAACTGATCACAGTTTTGATACGAGCAGTAATGGTCGCATTCTTCTGGGGACGGCATGCAGTCATTGCTGTTTGGATCAGAACCACGATGAAATGCGAGTATGTTCACGCAAAGAGATCTAAATCCTTTTGAAGTGGCCCTAAATTGCTTTTCCAAGTAACCATCAAAAGGCAGCAGTATCGGAGTTCATTGTCTCACGAATTGATTGCTTCAAATATTTCTCAAATCTGTCAAGAATCAGCGAAAAGACAGGGTTTCATTTGCGCTTTAAACACTTTCTCTTTTCTCTCATGCTGACGAGCATGCTGATAGCTGTATGGGAGCGGGTAGGGGAGATGGATTGGGGGAAAGAAGTTTCGTCACTGCATATGAAGAGTTCCAGCATGCGTGATAAAACATGATCGCTCTCTTCCGTTATGATTTTTATAGATGATAGTGTGGCTACTATATAATGTTAGTAGACTAGAAAAGGTAGCATTGGCATGTGGCGGCACCCCGTCGCAAGAAGCACATCTCATTGAAATGCCGCTCTTAACTTATGTCTGCCATCGGTCCATAGAAGGTAATGTGTTGTGAGATGCCAGACGGCAGGTGCGAGCAGCTTTGGAGAGAGTGAGCAGAGGCCTCTGTATGAAAGGAGGGCTCCTGAGGAAGTAGCAACTTCACCCTCCGATTCTAAACTCTCCTTTGCTGCCCACAACTGCGGTATTGGCTGAGCCCTTTATGGCAGTGTGTGCGTTCTTCGGGATGTCTTTTTCTCACCAAGCCTGAGAGTTGGTTCATGAACCCGCCTAATGGAATTCTTGGAGATCAGGAGTTCTGAAGTTTACCGTATTTACTCGCATAATCCTCGCAAATTTTTCGGCAGAAAACCGATGTAAAGTTGTGGGGGTACGAGAATTACGCGGGGAAAACTTTCCACGAAAAACGTACAAAGCGAAAAAAAAAAGGAAGTGGCCGCAAATTGGGACTCTCACACCAGCAACTAACAGCAAGCTTTGAGAAGTACTAATTAAAATTTACCTTAACAATAAAGGCAGAGGTGTAACACAAGGCAAGATTTATTTGAGACACAAAAAGTGCAAGCGAATAGTCGAGAATCAGAATACCATACGTAAAGCTTGTGGGCGTTGCGGTAACGTTCGTCACTCAACCGAAGCCCTCAAAAGGTAAGCGTAGGACGTCAGTATTGGGCTGATGGCTATTTAACATAATTTCAGTTTCCTTCTGTAGAAATAAAGTTTACCATCAATCCCAGTCTTAGGCACACGGCAGGCCCAACGCGTCTTAGTGGCTTTGAGCTGCTGTCACCAGTAGCGAACACAAAACTCGTCGACTCCAAAGGGCCTACCGGCAACCCTGTTGCCGATGTTCAGTACATGATTAATCACTTTCAACTTTAAAGCAGCCATGTAGCTTCAGTATCGCCCCATAACGTGACAAGATTACCGACACAACATACCAAACACGCCGCAACGCGCACTTGCCGCTTTGGCTTGGCTTGGATTGGATTGAAGCTCCATGCAATAATAGTACGCTTGATGCTTAAGAGATGGCGCCTTTGGCGTGCGCTACATCGCATCGGTTAAGAAGAAAGTGAAGGAAACTGAGACTGACATGTGGAGAATGGGCATGATTAAGAAGACCGCACTAGAGACCTATCGAACCTTTAAGCAGGAAATTGCCAAGGAAAGGATCTATGATAATACTCGGGGTAGTTCTCTACTGTTTGAGGCCCGGACGGGAGTACTGCGAACCAAGACATATCGGGCTAAATACGAAGGGGTAGACACAGTATGCAGTGCGTGTGGAGAGGAAGAAGAAACTGCCGAACACTTGATAATGTTCTGTAAAGGGCTTCACCCTATAGTTCAGGATGATGGCGCTGCATTTTTCAAAGCACTGGGGTTTAGGGACCGGGAGGGCAAAATAGACTTTAAGTGGGTAGACTTAACTAGAAGGAGGTTATCTGATTGGTGGCTAAAGTCAAGGCATGAGTGAAAATTAAACTCTTCACTGCAAAGTACGAATCCTCAAACTCACTTTTTAAGGAAAAAAAAATAAATATAGTTTTTGGTTCATTAGGTATTACGGCTTGGTGGCGCTAGCCACCGCCCGATCTAAAGGGTACAGCCATATCCATCCATCCATCCATCCAACCATCATCAACGGCTGGAACGAGCAGACGACATTATTGCGACAATTTTCGGGCGGGAAGGGGGGGGGGGGATAATTACTCGAGCAAAAAAAAATCGTATTTTTGTTGGGCGATGTGGGGGGTGCGAGAATTATGCGAGTGCGAGGATTACACGAGTAAATACGGCATTATGGTGTGCCTCGTAATCAGGTGGTGATCATTCTGTGTAATAACCTAATATGATATACACAATGACATAGACACGTATATTACAGAGATTTGTTCCCATCACACGCACCGGTTCTGAGAGTGGTGCTTTTATAAAATCCCTGAAAACGCATTATAGCAGTCTCTCATTTGCATAAGTCATGTTGCTGACGATGCACATATAAAACGCCGACATCCATTTGTTTACGTCTTTTCTCAACCTGTCCGCTGCGGTGGCGTAGCACTTGCGGTGCTTGGCTGTCGACCTGAAGACTGCTGGTTTGATCGCGGCCGCAGTAGTAGCCTTTCGATGGAGGCAAACTGCTGGAGGCGTGTGCACGGTGTGGTGTCGGTGCACATTAAAGAACATCAGGTGGTCAAAATTTTCGGAGCACTCCACTACAGTGTTTCTTATAATCATGTCATAATTCTGGCATGTGAGACCCCAGATATTGAGTTAACCTGAGAGTTAAGTTATTGTTTTCCAATTATTGTTGTGCATCAAAAGTGGCACCTGAAAAAGCGATTGTCTTGTTATACTGCTCTGGAAAGATGAAGAGCTGCTGTTGTGCAATGTGCTCAGTCATCAGCCTTCATTATTGGCCCATCATTTTGTCCACTGTATGATCTGAATGTCTCTCTTGCATTTCGCCTAATCTGTATGACAGCCTACTCAAGTGGTATTTGTGCAGAAAGAAGCATTTAGTAGACGTAAGGCTGCTGAGTTTTAAATAACCAGTGCAATCAAGCCTCATTATAACAAACTTGCATCTTACGCAAAATTAAGTTCAATGTATGCGAAAATTTGTTGTAAAAGCATATTCCTAACACTGTATCTATTGCAAGACTATTCTTCATTTACTTCATTAGAGGCAATATTTTGTAATATCCGGGTTGTGTACATTGAGGTTTGAGTAATTTCTCACATTTGCCCACAGAAAACATATGAACTGGCATTGCTCGCTGCGGGCTGTACCAAGGACCTAGTGACGGCTGTTGTCCAGGGAAAGGCAAGTATCGCTTCAATGTTAAGCTGTTATTCTTGCTTGTGCTCCTCCTTTGCCTAAGAAATGGATAGGCCCTCCTATTGCTCCATGGTATTTGCTGAAAGGTGTAGTGTACTGCTTATGCTATTTAAGGTTATTTAGGCATTGTGGTTGCGTGGTTGCATTTATTCGATCTTGCGAGAAAGGTTGATATAGAGAGAGACTTCGGCCTCCCGATCCTAATGAATACATCCCGAACGGGCAGGGACACGAATTTTCAGAGCTGAGTTAGCTACACCATGTGATTCTCCTGTCTACAGAGATGGTGCCGAATGAGTCCAGGGCTCAGGAAATGGTGATATTTTGTATTGGCATAAAACATGGTACACCTACTGACATAGACACTAACGTGACGTTAGGCTACAGTGCCGATTCTTGCAACCTCTTACACCAGTGCGTATAGCTTGCGATGACATTAGGTATGATAATGCGCAAAAGGGCTGCCTGCATATCACCAACAGCAACACAGAGCGGAGCTGTCGTAGAAACGTTACGGTATCCTGGGCAAGCACGTGATGTGAATTTTTTATTTATCTATTCTATTTATTTATAGAATTACCTGCAGCGCCACGAGGGCATTATTGCAGGGTGGTAACACGATTATTCATGTAAAAGCACATATGTTTACACAAAGACAAAGATAAAAGAATGAGCTATTAACAAAGCGGTGTATGCAACAAAGAGGCGACATATGGAAAATTTGTATGTAAAAACAGCTGGAACTGGGAAAGTGTTTTACAATCTGCTATACCTTTTTTGTCCCGTATAATGATGTTGGGGTATTTTACAAACCGAAACAAGCTTTTAGAAACATGTTGTAGTTAGGCTTGTGTGAATATTCAAAGCATTCAAAAATTCGAACGAATATTATATTATGTGAATTTCCTTCAATTCAACTATAAATTATTGAAAATTTTGAAGCATTTGAAATGAACGAATAGGTGTGTAGTAGTGTGCGTGCCACCAGAGTTGCACGCAGATTTCACTGCAGTGGAGTGGGGCTAAACTGTGAAAGCACTTGAATCAAATCTATATCAGTTCACATTCATCTTTTTGTAAAGATGGTTTCACTGCAGTGAAGGCATGCTAAGCCATGAAAACAACTATTTTATTGAAAATTCGCACTGTTGCAAAGCTCCACTTCGGGGTTAAATAAAAATATCACCCTCACATCGATTCCTCTTTTTTGACGTTAAAAAGCTTCTTATACCGGCTTACACACTCTAAATATAGTAAATATTAAAGCGTTATGCATTAAACGCGTGAAGGATAGCGCATTCCCTGATCGAGGGGAGCTTTCTCTAGCTGTCACTCGAGGCAGTGTTTGGTGTGCAGGTGCGAAACGGCATGGCTCTAGTCCGCCCTCCGGGTCACCACGCCATGCGCAACGAGTACTGCGGCTACTGCTTCTTCAACAATGTGGCCCTGGCGGCGAAGTACGCGCTCGACGAGCTCCGGCTAAAAAGGTGCGGCCTCGAGTTTCTTTCTCTTGTTTTTTTATTTATTTACAAATACTGCAGGCCCTACTCGTGCCCAAGCAGGAGTGGGAATATCATTAAAAACAAATACCAACAATAATGCTTAAAACTATTGACAACTCAAGTAGTAAGCCACAATTAACCAACAAAAGAAAATGAAAATAAATATGCTTTGCAATGACAAACACACAACATTAAAAATGATAAAATATGCACGTACAAAATTTCAGCACATGAGATGAACGCTACGCATAAAGAAGTGAACGCGAGAATCAACTGCAACAAAGCTGTTCAGCATAAACAGAACTTTGCGTATCAAACGGAAAAGTTATTTAAAAACTGAACAAATGATTCAGCTTGTTTATGTTAATACCCGTAGATGCTGAAAAGTCTCTGCGTGGAATGGCACAGAGAGTGGTGAGCACTCGAGATCCCTTATTGCCATTTATCCTAATTGTGATTACCAGGTTCAATGTGCTCTGCGTAAAATGAAACGCAATGTCAACTGCAGACACCCCATACGAGAATAGGGAACTGGGCGACTTCTGTTGGGTTGCTAAACTTGCAGTGCAAAGCGACAACAACATGCAGATGGAAGCTTTATATTGGAACTTCACGCTCAGTATGCTTCCAACAAGCTGTCATGTGCAAAGAAGAGCTGATGGCCATTGTTTTATTTTATACTATGCTTTCAGAGCGTACAACTCTTCATCGAGTCCTGTGTGACCCGTTTTGGTTGCGCACTGTTTCTTTTGATGGCAGACAAGCTGACGTTCGTGTCTGTTTATTGCGACAAGCAGTGCACGACCCATTCTTGTTCGTGTGCTTTGCAGGGTTCTCATTGTAGACTGGGACGTGCACCATGGCCAGGCGACTCAGTACGCCTTCTACGAGGATCCTCGGTAAGCCCCTTTCGGTGTCACATTACGTCACTTTGCAAACTTGTCAAAAAAAAAGTACAGTAAAATCCAGGTGATACAATCACGGTTCGTGCGAATTTTGGAGTGATACAAATCTCTCTGTGGTCCCGGGCAAGGCCTGCTAGCCTGCATTGTATGGAGTACAGTTGTTGCAAAGCGATTTTTGTCTCCCGATGTTTGATGTGAACGTATGCTACCTGCGCTGTCCTAAGGGACGTGGCTGTCATATGTGCGTGCGGGAACCCAAGTGCAGGTATGCGTGTCGCGCCACCAGTTGACCATCAGCAACGCGTTGTAACTTGTGAGATTGTGCCCACAAATGTCGTAGGCCTTAATGCACCTTCGTGGGTATTTGCGTTTAGATTACAAGAGGTGGTGGCGTCGTGTTTTTTTTTTCTTGAGCGCGTTATTGTACTGTGTTCATGCGCGCCTGCCGCGTTCATACATGCAATCCATGTCCTCGCAATCGGACATCCTAGGAAAGGTGAAGGAGGACCGGAAAAAGAAGGAAACGGTCTTGAACCTCGCAACACTTGGGACGCGCACGACTGTGAACCCTCTGATTCGCACGGAAGAGTACCGAATTTGAGCAAACTTCGCAGTGGTCTGAGCGCGGCCAAAAATCTCCCAAAAAACATCTTCAGCACCACCATGATGAGAAAATAAAACGCCAGAGGACAGCGTTCCTAAATTTTCTGTCCGGCGCCTATCGCGTGCAAAGTGCTCCGTAAGTCTTTTTCACCAAAGTTTGCTGGCATCATGCAGAAAAGCATACCATGATTTGGAAGAAGGCACTTGCTGTCGTGGATCATAACACACTTGGTTCATTAATTATGCACACACACGCGCCTATATTTAAGAGTACATGAATGATCATCGATTCTAAAAACGTTTACTGTCAATCATTCGAAGCTGTTTATGACATTGCTGCGGCCCTGAGATGGAATAAGTGAAAATGTATGGCAGCTTTCTTTTGTACCGATTTCTCACGTTTTCTGGTGATATGAATTTCTGATGATACAAATATTTTTGGTGACCTCAGAAGATTTTGTATCACCGAAGTTTTACTATAACTTCTAATAAGTTGTCAAAGCAGGGAGGAAATGAGGTTCTCAGAAAACAGAACAATAGTTTTTCCAAAATTGTAAGATTGCTAAGATTCTGTACACCATATTTACTCTATTGTAACTCAGCTGCGATTGCAATGTATGGGGGAGCTTTTGGTCTGTGCACAAGGAAAAAATGGAACTGCGGCTGTAACGCAAGGCCCTGTGGCAGAGAAAGGTCGCACATATTTTTTCGTTGCTGTTTCGTTTAGGTCCCTCTTTTACAAACATCGCGGTTGCCTCGGCGCGACGTGCCTGTTGCCACGTAAACTCTCGCTGATGCTTGCGTCGGGCAGCTTTTTCCTGAGGAGCAGTCTTGGCCATTTGAGACGGCACATTCGTAAAGAACCAACGCCCAACTTTACGCTCTACCGAAGGAAACCAAATGCACTATACACTCAAACCTCGATAGAACGAACCCGGATATAATGAAATATCTATTATAACAAAGTAAACAAAGAATAGTCTTGCGACAGATACAGTGTTAGGAATATACCTTTATGAGGAACATTTATAACGAATTTTTGGATATAACTAAATTATTTTTGCATAAGATGCAAGTTTGTTATAATGAGGTTTGACTGTACTAGTTAAGTTTCTCAGTACTACAAAAAGCCATACGAAATAATATGTAAGGAACACGATTGAACGGGTATACAAAAACTACTATTTATCTGGGCATGAAAGGTTTACAATGCCAATCCTCTAAAACTTTTGCACAGGGTCCTCTACTTCTCTGTGCATCGTTATGAACATGGTGAGTTCTGGCCCGAGTTGCGGGAGTCTGACTTCCCTTACGTGGGCCGGGGCGCCGGTGTGGGCTACAACATAAATGTGCCTCTCAACCAGGTGAGCCCCTTGTATGACAGTCGTTTATGTCCGTAAATCCCTGGGTAAAGTTTTCATACCTGTAAATGCATGTGCAGTTGGAGGCCTATTGAAATGCAGTTTTATTTTCGCTGAATTGGTTGTGTGTGAAACGTGTAAGTACATGAAGTGGCTTTGGCGAATTAATGCTAGGCTAATGAGCTTTTGATTTTTATTAGCTGTCTGGTAGTGAGGACATTGCACTTTGTCGTTAGTAGGTGTGGTGTATGAATCGGAATGGTTTATCTATGACTGCAATAACATATGTATAGCATATTTACACTATTCAGGTGTGCTCGGCTGTGGTGGTCTAGTGGCTAAGGTACTCGGCAGCTGACCCGCAGGTCGCGGGATCGAATCCCGGCTGCGGCGACTGCATTTTTGATAGAGGCGAAAAGTGCTGTAGGCCCATGTGTACAGATTTGGGTGCATGTTAAAGAACCCCAGGGGATCGAAATTTCCGGAGCCCTTCACTATGACGTCTCTCATAATCACATGGTGGTTTTGGCACATTAAAACCCACACATCAATAAATCAATTACTATGCAGGTGTAAATACAGAACTGCTGTGGGACTTCCTTTAAAAATGAAATATTGTTGGTCGACAAATGAAGCAGGGCTCGGCAAGAGCTTTTGAACAAGGAAACAGGTAAAGGTGATGCAACGTTACGATAAATCTATCACAATACACAATTCTATCACAATTCATGTGCATTGAATTGCACATTCAATGCTCATGAATGTTTCTTCAACACTTGCACGACCTAACAGCGTAAGTGATACGGATCTTTAATGTTGCAAGCAAGTGCATATGTGTAATTAGCAGATTGAACAGCAGTTTTTTCTAGAAGGAGAAAACTTTTTCTAGAACCGTGGCAGCCCACTTAGTATGACCGTGAATGATTGCACTTGACCATGATTCGTGTGCCGACAGGTGGGCCTCGGTGACGCGGACTACCTCGCCATCTGGCACCAGCTGCTCTTGCCAGTGGCATACGAGGTCAGTTCCGGGTAACTGGCGAAATTCGCCGCTGAGAGAGTCTGCCTCCAAAGTCAGTGCTGGATCTTTCTTTCTTTGCAGTTCCAGCCAGAGCTGGTGCTGGTCTCGGCTGGCTATGACGCAGCCCTTGGATGTCCAGAGGCAAGTCGATCTGTTCATCGTTTATTACTAATTGAACTGCCTAAGAATCAGTAGCAGCCTGATCAAAAGCAAAACACTAGTGTTGCTTGAAAATAAGGTTGTTATGTCCGAAAATTTGTTATAAAGGTTGTGGGAATTGAGGCTAGCCCGCCGCCCTTGCGTGGGCTTTGCCGTATTTTCTGCCGTTCTCATGTCTCCCCTCCTCCACTGTCTGCCGCGCTGGAGAGCGGAGTGAGGTTTAACCCCCTCACCCAGTAGCGGATGCTGACTTTCGCGCCGCATGCGGAGTCTCCCGAGAGGCTTTGTGCGCGCGCGTCGGCAGTATAGAGGGGTTTCTCCGGGGACGACATGGAGGTAAGCACGCTTTTCTTTTCCGTCCGTCACCTCCCTGTGGGGCTCGTTTAAACTTCGCCAACAGCGCCTTGCGCCCGCGGCGAACGCTTACCTTATGTTGCCCCCCCCCCCCCCTTCCGGACGCTAAGCCGAAGGGTGGTACGGTGTCCTAGTGCGTGGCCTGGCGACGCTGACCTGTCTCCCTCCGAAGCCAGCGCGAGCGCCTTTGCCCTCGCCCGAGCAACCGGGCCTTGGTCCCGGTGTCTCCGTGGATCACCTCTACCACGGAGACGTGCTCGTGGCACCCTGTGTAGTACTTTTATGCCTGTGGCGTAGGTAAGCCCGTTTGCTTTCCCGCCGCACCTTTGCAACGGGCTGTACTGAGTTTTGGTGTTGCCACAGACAATGAAGTGTTGCGACTTTGAGCAGTATCATGTTCTCGCCACGGCGACAGTTAACGCGTGCCCTGCGGCTCGCTAAAACCGGACCCGCACTAATGGCCGTACTCCTTCGGGATACGTGTCACTACGAGGTATACTAACAATATATCTATTGCAAGCCTATTCTTAATTTACTTCGTTATAACCAACATTTTGTTATATCCGGGTTCATTATATCGAGGTTGGAGTGTAATGTTTGCTGTTAAATTCGACTTGTCCATAATTTTGGCTATTCGAAGTTTCGAACTTTCAGCCGAAAAATAGATATAATGGTTTTTATTTGCTTGAAATCAAATCACCGTGGTTTTAAATAGGGGTACAGCTATACTTGAAACATGCGAGTAAGGATCGAATAATAACTTCTCGAATACCGTATTTACTTGCATAATAGGCGCACCCCTAGTTTGGTCGCGGAAAATTCGATTTTTTTTAATTCCGCGCATAATAGGCGCACCCCGAACTTGGCCGTGATCAGAAACGATTCTACCCCCCAGCGATACAGTTGGAACGCGGTCCCCGTACTCTGAAGAAAAAAAGAAGGCAAATCCACGAGCAAATAAAAAAAAATTCAAAGTGCAACGACCTAACCAACGTGTTTGTTGAAATAAAACTTGAAAAAAAAAAGCGTCCATGAGCGAAGAAAAAAAAAACGGCTGTTCCATCAATTACTGATATCCCCCAAATCGCCGCACTTTTTGGAGGTCACGTGTACAACGCTGGGGGCTCGATCGCCATCACCACCGTCAGAGAAAAAGAAAGAAACGCCATTTTGCAAGCGGTGTGCGTATGTTGTGGTCGTGTATTGAACTTTGGTTCCACCATGGGGAATTACGCGAGCTACACGGCTGGGTTTAAACTGAAGGCAGTGCAGTACGCGCTGGAGCACGGCAACCGGGCTGCAAGCAGGCATTTCGGCGTTGGAGAAACCAGTATTTGGTACTGGAGGGACCAAGAAGAAAAACTTAAGGCGACGAAGAAGACACGACGGGCTTTCCGCGGTGCCAAGACCGGCAGGTATCCGAACGAAGAGCAACTGGTCCGGCATATACGGGAGCTACGACAAGACGGCTGTGCTGTGTCGTTGGGTATTGTGCAGACTGAGGCGCGCAGAATAGACCGAGCGCAGGGCATCGAAGCAAAAGAGTTCAAAGCCAGCTCCGGATGGACAACTCGTTTCATGCGGCGCCATGGCCTCGCACTGCGAAGGCGGACCACCTTGTGCCAGCGCTTGCCCGCAGCATATGAGGACAAAGTGGTGGACTTCCACAGTTTTCTTATAAAGCTCCGACAGCAGAAAGACTTCATTTCCCCCCGCTCGGCAAGGATGAACGTGTGACTTCAATCCCCGCTCAGCAAGGATGAATGTGTGATCTCCGACTTGGACTCCGAATAGGGAAAAGGAGGAACAGCTACGACTTTTGTGTAAATAAATTTTACGTGTGTGTGTGCAGTTGACGGCTCTCGCTTGTTCATTAAAAGGTACGTAGGTATGTTTGTTTTATGCTGAATTAATTGGTAAACGATAAAGTCGCCTTTTACTTGACAAGTGTGCAGATTTAAAGCGCAAGAACCGAGTTGAAAAAATTTTCGAAAATTTTACCCCGCGTAATTGGCGCACCCCTAACTTCGAGCCGGATTTTCTGAAAAAGAAAGTGCGCCTATTATGCGAGTAAATACGGTAGTTCGATTTGTGAATCGTATCTTAAGTATTCGGCTACTCAAATATTCGATATATTCGGCTTGCCTAGTTGGTGAGTAATATGCAAAGCATATTTAAGTCCTGCTGTTCCATCGTGGTCTAGCACACAGACTATAAATTCACACAGTTTTAATGCCACCAACCTGAGAGTATGCATATTTAATTGTAGTTGCGAGACAGCCGAATCGTAAAACTTGACTAAAGCAGCCTGTATGTTTTTGCTGCTTGCACAGGCAACACCATGTCTGATTTTCTTGTGCAATGAAATTTGTCGATACACTTTAGAGAAACCAGAGACTGCAGTTAGCAAGCACAATACGAAATCGCACCGTAGTGAACCGTGAAACTGCCAATCCCGTGTGGCAAGATACACTGTTTTGTCACAGAGTGCGTACAAGATCGCGTGGTGGGCCTCACAGCGGTAAATATAGTGCGGTATATCAGGTATGGAGCGCATTGTTTCGTTACGTTGCTTTTTAATCTACAGGTGAATGCTTCTACACTCGATAATTTGTCGAACACTCATGCAGGGCCTGATGCGGTTGTCACCAGCCACATACGCTCATCTGCTCCACCCACTCATGGCCCTGGCCGGAGGTCATGTTTGCGTCGTGCTTGAGGTAAGTGCTTGTATTTTCATTCATATCTTTATTAATTAATCTGAATGCCTTAAAATGGAACGGGAGCTCTGAAAGTCTATCTCAGATTAGTTTTGACCATTTCGGACTTCTGAAACGGGCATTTGAGTCTAAACGAGGTACTGACAAGTCTGTATCGCGAATATTTGTTACACGCTGTAAATAAGGCACCGCCTATGAGGCGTTCTATTGAATTTTTTTTCTCATTACTCCATTAATAGAAGGACAAGTCTGGATAATTGCTCATCTATTTCCACATCGCCAGGAGAGGGGGGGGGCGCTATTATCAGAAAAATCACATAAACCCTTCCTTTACTTCAACTAACGTTTGCAAGGAGTGGCTGCTGGCCCAACCCAAAGGTCAGGGGTTTGATCCCGATCGCCGCGATTGCATTTCAATGGAGGCCCATGTACCGTACATCGTTGGTGCACACTAAGAACACCAGATGGTTAAAATTTGCAGAGCCCTCGACTACAATGCCCCTCATAATCGCAATGTGGTTTTGGACATTGAGTCCCAGTTGTAATTAACATTAGTCCAAAAGCAACATATATTTCCTGCTTATACTGTGTGTCGGGAGTCTGGGGGGACTACGTTGCACTTCACGATGTGCACTGCCTCTGCTCTTTGCGGAGCTCTTCTAACTTGTAGCCTTCGCTGTCATACACAAAAGCCAGAGGCTTGCATGTGTATTAATGTGGCCCCCCCCATAGGTGCGTCACCCACATGATTACTGCTGTGTGACATTTTCCAATAATTTTGTTCTCAACACTGTATGCGCCTTGTGATTAATGAACAATTTGGTATATACTGTCCACACATGTTGTCACGTCTTTGCATGATCGATTGGGCAATGTATGGGGGTTAATGATCTCCCAGACCTTCGCCCACTCGTCATAACTCACTTCGTGGATATGCTCTGATCTTCATATGTGATTGCCTGACTCTTGATATATGTGCCGTTTTGTTTGTTTGTACTGCTCAAGAACGCTAACATCATCTTAATACATAAGAAAGGAGATGACAAGGACTTGAAAAATTACAGGCCGATCAGCTTGCTCTCTGTAGTATACAAGCTATTTACAAAGGTAATTGCTAACAGAGTAAATAAAACATTAGAATTCAATCAACCAAAGGAACAAGCAGGATTTCGAACAGGCTATTCAACAATTGACCACATTCATACTATCAATCAGGTAATACAAAAATGCTCAGAGTATAACCAACCACTATACATAGCCTTCATAGATTACGAGAAGGCGTTTTGATTCAGTAGAAATATCAGCCGTCATGCAGACACTGCGGAATCAGGGCGTAGATGAAGTATATATAAACATTTTGGAAGAAATCTACAGGGGATCAACTGCTACCATAGTGCTTCATAAAGAAAGCAACAGAATACCAATCAAGAAGGGTGTAAGGCAGGGGGACACAATCTCCCCAATGCTATTTACCGCTTGCTTACAGGAGGTTTTCAGAAGCCTAGAATGGGAACAGTTAGGGATAAGAGTTAATGGAGAATACCTTAGTAACCTGCGCTTCGCCGATGACATTGCATTGCTGAGTAACTCAGGTAACGAATATCAACTCGTCATTACGGAGTTAGACAAGGAGAACAGAAAGGTTGGTCTTAAAATTAATCTGCTGAAAACGAAAGTAATGTACAACAACCTCGGAAAGGAGCAGCGCTTCGAGATAGGTAATAGTGCACTTGAAGTTGTAAAAGACTATGTCTACTTAGGGCAGGTAATAACCGCAGAGCCGAACCACGAGATTGAAGTAACTAGAAGAATAAGAATGGGGTGGAGCACATTCGGCAAGCACTCTCAAATTATGACAGGTAGATTGCCACTATCCCTCAAGAGGAAGGTATATAACAGCTGTATCTTGCCGGTACTTAGCTACGGAGCAGAAACCTGGAGACTTACAAAGAGGGTTCAGCTTAAATTGAGGACGACGCAGCGAGCAATAGAAAGAAAAATGGTAGGTGTAACCTTAAGAGACAAGAAGAGAGCAGCTTGGATTAGGGGACAAACGGGGGGTTAAGGATATTATAGTTGAAATAAAGAAGAGGAAATGGACATGGGCCGGGCATGTAGCGCGTAGACAGGATAACCGCTGGTTGTTATGGGTAACTAACTGGATTCCCAGAGAAGGGAAGCGGGTTAGGGAAAAACAGAAGGTAAGGTGGGCAGATGAGATTAAGAAGTTTGAGGGTATAAATTGGCAGCAGCAAGCACAGGACCGGGTTAACTGGCGGAACATGGGAGAGGCCTTTGTCCTGCAGTGGACGTAGTCAGGCTGATGATGATGATGATGACTGCTCAAGCTTAATTTGAAGTCTTCTTAACAAGTACAGTTTGGGTTCTGCTTGTCCATCTGCACTACAATGCGCCAACTACTGTCAAAACCTCGGTATAAAGGACATAGATGTAACAAAATGATTGGAAAATTGTATCATTGCTGTTACACTGTGACAGATACGCTTTGGGAGTTTAGGATGTGACAAAGGTGGTTTGAGATCAGATGAGACTTGGGTGTAATGAAATTTGACAATGCCGTGCTCACTTCTGTTGAGAAGGGGCTAAACAGAGTGGTGCGCCGTTATCTGTACAGGGCGGCTACTGCGTATCGTCTCTGGCCGAAGGAGTAGCACTGACCCTGCGCACACTGTTGGGGGACCCCTGCCCAAGCCTGCCACAACCGCTGGGCCATGTCAGCGACAGGTGAGAAATTGCTTTCTTTATTTAGTTCAAGGGGGGGGGGGGTGTCGATATATTAATACAGCTCTGTGGCGTGTACAAAAGAGCAGCAGTTCTGCATTATTTACGGGTACCTTGACTTAGCTTTTCAGTCGTCAAATCATCAACCCTCGGTCGCCGCCTCCACGTGTACCGGAGGATCATAGCAATGGGCATGGCAGGGAGTAAGTGGTTTGGCTCAGGGAACATGAGCAGCATCAGTGTCGTTTTACTTAAGGCTACAATTAAAGTTTTCATGTCGAGCCACAATGACGGAATGGTTGCATTAGCTTTGTTTACGCCGATTACCATAGTGCATTGGACATGCAGATTTGTTTTCCAGCTTTTGTCGATCTCTTCAGGCTCCATTTAAAGAGGTTATAATGTACAGTCTTTACGAATTCGATTGTGACATTATTTCTTAAATTTTAATGATTGTTATGTGCGATTGCTCAAGATAATCATGTTGTGTTATGAGATGACAAATCCGGTCTTCAAAAACAATGCTGCCTCTGATCTATGTGTTCAAGTCGAAATCACGCGAATATACAGTTAAACCTCGTTATAACGAGACGGGCTATAACGAAATAATAGATATAACGAGCAAATCCTAATTCCCCTTGAAAGTCCCCATACAAACCAATGTATTCAAAACCTCGTTTTAACGAGGCAAAATTTGCCTGTTATGGGATATAACGAACAAGTTTTGTTAGGAAGTAAAATTTTGAGCCGATGTCACGACAGTGCACAATGCGAATTTGAGACGGCGCGCAACGCGAGAACTGTATTTAGCAGTTCAAAACTCCCGCCACGCGCCCTCCAGCAACGCGCGCAAAGCAGACGGCACGCGCTGTTTCCGGAGGAGAGTTCGCTGCACGTACGCCGCTTGGCTACCACCGACAGCGGAGCGCTCCGCGAACGTCTCGCCCTTTTCTTTTCTTTTGTGTCTTCTTTATATTCTCCCTCTCCCCGTTCTCATGGCGCTGAGGCGCGCTTCCTAATGTTACATACCCCCTTCCCCTTGAGTAACCGGTTCCTAGAGGGCAGCGCAAAAGAGCGCCCCTTCCTCTTCACAGTCACTTTCTCTGCAAGTGTTGTCGCTCGCCGACGTGAGCCGCGTTTCTTTTGCGTGCGTGTTTCTTCTCTTTTTCGACCGCTTCCGCCTTTTCTTTTATTGTGCTGCGCTCGTGATTCCAGCTCCTGCTCAACATGAGGATGAAGCGAGACACCGATGTTGACTTGTACGCTGCGCTCGAAATGCTTCAGGCGGCGTGGATGAGTGTGACGGCGACCACGATCGCAAACTGCTTTCGACACGCCTCATTTGCCGCCGCACCAGACGCCAGCGATAAGGGCCAAACCTCATAAGCGCGAAAATGCACGCAACAGCGACGAGCGACGCTATAAGGGACGAAACAGGGCGTTCGCGCGACGTGTCGCGTGCTCGTTCTCGCGCGATCGCTCGGTTCTCCAGATTTGGAAACCGTCGCTCATCGCCCGGAAGTGCTGGGCTCAAGCAGCCAGTAGCGAAATACCGGAAAAGACAGACTACATAGGTGCACGTGACCCTGCCCGACTCACGTATGCGCAAAAAAAAACAACGCAATGTTTATTACGCATGTGCATATAAAAAAGTGCTGCAAGGCAATAATAAACACTTTCAGTTTCATTACACAACAATATATCTTATTTTTAAATTTCATACCGCTCGCTACGCGGTTTACTTGGTGCGAGTAGACGGCCTCATGCCAGCAACAGTGGAATTCGCTCGCCGAAGCCGTCGCGTGAATGAGGTTTGCCTGCGCTAGCGACTGATCGCGCGAAGCTGATCTACGTCGCGTCGCTTGTCGCTGTCGCGTGCACTTTCGCGCTTATGAGGTTTGGCCTTAAGCCATCAGACGAGCCCACTGTGCCGGACAGTTTGGCCACATCAAACGAAGTCGCTGCATCATGGACAGCACTTCGTGACGCCGGTGTCGTGCCTGACAGCGAGTCGTTTTGCGACTATGTGAGTGCGGACTCTGAAGTGGTGGCAACGGAGCAGCTCCTGGATGATGATATTGTGCGCGCTGTCAGTGATCGTAATGAAACCAGTGACGATGACTCTGTCGACGAACAGGAGACAAACGTGCCGACGGCGTCGGAGGCATTAGACGCGGTGGACGTACTGCGCCGCTACTTCGGCGCTCACGAGGGCGGCGAAGATGGCTTGAACATTGCGGCCGCAGCTGAGAGAGCCATCGTTCGCATCAGGAAGATGCATCAACGTCCAATTACGGACTTCTTTGCAGCTAAGTCTGCCTGAAATGCAAGCTGTGTATTTTGAAGTGCATTAAAAGAGGTGCATGACTTTTTTCCTTTTCATTTGGGAATGCGGTTATTTTGTTGCATACCACCGTGCGGCGGGATGCTATTTCGCCCGCTATTTTTTGGGGGTAAGTACAGTGCATAATATTTGCGGTAAATGCCCGCTACGGCTATAACGAAATATTGGTTATAACGAGCAAATAGCGGTGGCCCTCCAATTTCGTTATAACGAGGTTTAACTGTAGTGCGACTTGAAGACATTGGAAATCAAATTATGTGCGTTACTTAGCCCTAAATTGTCTCGTTTCAACCTACGGGGGCTGTCCTTATATTACGTTTATGCTGGTGGTCACGTGAGCTTCAGATGACTGTGCTTTCCTTGGCTTGATTTTTGGTCATCTTCGTTTGGTTGTCACTGACAAAGAAACTCTCCGTCCTTTGTTCATTCATAGCGAATGCCTCATTTCAGCAGGCTTAATTCCTTAGGTTAGCATTCAAGGTTTTATTGGTCTGCGGCCACCTTGTGGAAAGATAACGTGCCATGGGACGCCGTTTGGCGAGAAGAGTGTGCCACACTTGCCGCACTCACTACAAGTAGTGCTGGCCAGAACTCCCTAGGTATTAAACATACGGAAATGCCCGGCGAAATACTGTAATTACTCGAATCTAATGCGCACGTTTTTTCTGGTTAAGCGAGTTCATAAATCGCATGCGCATTAGAATCGAGTACGAAAAAAAAAAATAATACGGTCATTCTATTGCCATCGGCATTCCAAAATGGCCGCCCCCTACGTGCGTCGGCCATTTCTGCCTGTGTGTTTCCCATGTGCAGTACTTTGTACGTGTGCTGAGGTGTTCGTCAGCTTGGTGTGCATTAGCATCGACGGCATGGAAGGGTTGACTCCAAAAACTCGAGTGCACCGCGATGCCGCTTTTAAAAGAAAAGTCATCGCGTGTGCCAAAACGGACGGAAATCGGGCCGCATCGCGGTCGTTCGGAGTTCCCAATACTTGTGTGCAGGACTGGCGCAAACAAAAGCAGAAAATTGTCGTCAGCAAAGCTTCATGCAAAGGCTTCAGTGGACCACAGCAGGGTCGGTTTCCGCAAATAAAAGAGCTGCTCGGCAGGTATGTGCTTGAGCAGCGAGCGGCACAGCGGCCCGTGACGATAGAACTGCCCCAAGTGTGGGTTATGCAATTAGCCTTAAAAAAAGGTCTAATGCGGAGCCAGTTTAAAGCGAGCAGGTGCTGGCTAACTAACTTTATGAAGAGGAAAGGCTTTTCCCTCCGAAGGGGAACGGGCATATGCGAGAAGTTTTGCGGAGGAGTACGATGAAAAGCTTGACAGTTTTCATAGGTTCGTCCTAAACTTGGGGCACAACAACGGCTACCTGCTTGGGCAAATCGGGAATGCCGATCAGACGTCTCTTTACTTCGACATGCCTGGCACCAAAACCGTCGAGAAGAAGGGGGCGAAGTAAGTTCGCATGCTGACATCGGTCTACGGTAAAACTACAGTGACGGCAATGCTTCGTTGCACGTCAGATGGGCACAAGCTTCCCCTGTACCTCATATTTAAACGGAAGACGCTCCCGAAAGGAGTCGTTTTCCCGAGTGGTGTGATCGTGCGGGCCAACGAGAAAAATGGGTGCGCGTTGCAATCGATGTCTTACGTTTTTTGTTTTTTTTCGTCGTGGAAATCGGGTGCGCGTTACAATCGAGGGCGCGGTAGAATCGAGTAAATACGGTAGATGTGGAAGTGCTTTAAATCATAGCCCAATTGGTAAAACATCGGATGCGTAATTCACAGGTTGTGGGTTTGGACCTCGCTGACAGAAATAATGTTTTTTTTTTTTCGTTCACCTCAACTCATTTTTCAGTTTTACAGGGTAATTCGTACGCCACAGTTAAAGACTGCAGTCAATGGGGGCTATTATTTCCTTTGTATTACACTCAATCTTTATTATAACAAAGTTGCATCTTACAAGGATACAAGTTTGTAGTATCCAAAAAATTCGTTATAAACGTATATTCCTGGCACTGTATTTGTTGCAAAACTATTTTTCATTTACTTCATTACAGACGATGTTTTGTTATATCCGTGTTCCTTATATTGAGGTTTGAGTGTTTGGTATTGTCTGTTGCTAAAGATGCTAACGTGGCTCATGTCGATCTGAATGCAGTGTAACGGAGACGCTGCTGAACTGCGTGTCAGTGCTACGGTCCCACTGGAAGAGCCTTCACATCCAGGGTACAAGTGGCACAAATAAAGCTGTCCCAGAGGCCACTGAGCACCTGCCGCGGTCCGAGTACAGGGGCCAACTGGGTGTGCAGCGACCCGAGAAGTTCCCCACACGCAGCGGCTACTACGAGCATCCGCCCGAGGACAAGGAACGGCTCGAGGGAGAGGTGGCGGCGCTGAGATCCAAGACCAACCTGGACGTGCCGCCAAACCGAACGGCGCTGGTTTACGACGAGCGTATGGCTAAACACCACTGTCTCAATGAAAGGTGTGTGTGCTTTGTATTTTGATGCGAAGCTGTTGCCGTTGGCTACTTCTGCAAAACCGCTCTTCACAAGCCCCACGTGCCTGTGCACTCTGAAACATGTACAACCAAACCTTATTATACCAGTCACAGATGCCATGAAAATACTTCGTTATATCCAAAAAACTGTTATAAATGTGTATCTGTGACACTGTGTCTATGACAATGCTATTGTTCACTTACTTCACTATAACCGATAATTCGTTATATCCATGTTTGTTATATTGACGTTTGAGTTACTCTGTTTCATATATCAGGTGCAATGCAGTGGAGGATGCATTTGTTCCCAAAAATATTTAGAAATAACTTTATCACCTATCAGGGAGTGGCACACCGAGCACGTGCCCCCCCCCCCCCCTCAAAACTTTTTTGCCGTGGCATAGAAAGCCAAAAATGGCCATATTAAGGAGGTGCCCCTCCCGAAATCAAGGTAGTGACCCATCCCCTGAAAAAAAATTTCTGGCTACGCGCCTGCTACCTGTAATTTGATTTGATTTTTTTCGTTTTTGGGCCGAGGAATAAAGATTGTTTGCGCCTTAGAAATAAGCAAACCCAGTTATTTATGCAGTGGTGAAGAGATTGTTCTGAATTGCTTAGCATCATTGTTTTTGTAACATGGTCCTCAAAAAGCCATCATCTCTTGCCTAGGGTACACCCAGAACGACCCGAGCGCATACTGAAGCCCTGGCACGTGATGGAGAAGCGGGGACTGCTCAACCTTTGCGTCTTGCTCGATGTAAGCCTGCTTCACGGCTTGAGGCCGACTGAAGATCAGCTTCTGCCAGTTTTGTCTTGCATGTGCTATTTGAACTACTCAAACCTCATCATAAGCAAGTCAGATCTGCCATAAAAATACTTCGTTATATTCGAAAATTTGTTATAGACGTATATTCTTAACACTGTATAACAAAACTATTCTTCACTTTGTTATAACCAATAATTTGTTACATGCAAGATTGTTATGTCGAGGTTTGAGTTATTCACCTTTTTGGCATGCCTGAACGTGACTGAAAGTGACAAAAGGTGACTGAAACATGCCCTTTTGTCACAAAAGGGCACTGAAGGCTATGAAAGTAACTAAAGGATTTCCTATTTTCACAGAAGGAGAATGAGAGGTCAATTTTCATCATAATATACTTTTGTCATGAAATGCAACTGAAAGTTTCAAAAAGAAGAACTGAGTGGTCCCCTTTTCTCTAAAAAAAGGTGACAAAGTGACTCAACTTAACCACTTTGTAAGTTGTTGCGGTACAGCAAGGTTTAAAAAGTAGGCACAAAGAGTACCACAGTTGTAAAATTTTTGGTGACATGCAGATAAGCTTACTAATTTATAGTCTTAGACGAACAGCTTGTCCAAATGCAGTGCTGATTTCTCAATTCAGCAGACTTATTTTTAAATACATTGTTCAGAAAAACAAGTAAGATATAGCAAGCGATTACATTATTCCATACTTGAATTCGCCCCCCTCGCGATGGTCTAGTGGCTAAGGTACTCTGCTGCTGACCCGCAGGTCGCAGGAGCGAATCCCGGCTGCGGCGGCTGCATTTCCGATGAAGGCGGAAATGTTGTAGGCTCGTGCGCTTAGATTTTGGTGCACGTTAAAGAAAACTAGGTGGTCGAAATTTCTGAAGCCGAAGTTGTTACTTCACACAGTGAAGTAACAACTGAGACTCTTATTCTTGTTCATCTGCACCTGCGAGTACGTTTCGTGCATCATTTGTGCGTGAGGAACGCGAGACACATTTCGACCTCTTTGCCATTCTGTGTGTGACCTTCCAATTTGTTGCTATCGCTTTCATTGCTTTGCCTTTGCAGCAAAGCTGTGACTTTTGCTAGTGTCTTTTGTTTTGCTATTGTTCTATCAAGGAAAGACCTTCTAAATGCATTGGTTCTGGCATTACTTTTATTTCTTGCTTCTTTAGTGCTGCTTTACTTAAGCAATACCAAAGGGGTACATGTGCGAACTGGGGACGCGTACTCGCGCAATTGGCTTTCTTTCGGCTGTCAAGTATAAGGGCAAGAACAGTATGAAGCTGCTATACCCCAGCTTTTTTATCTTGTCCCTGGGCTCGTTATGTTGCTGATGCTGTAATCAATGCCAAATCGATTGATTAATTAATAAACCTGGTTTGGCATGTCAGTATAGTAGTGGGGTGTGACAGGTGCTCAAACATGAATGACATTGTAATACATGCCAGCACTTTTCTCTTGCAGTCTCGGTCAGCCACTGTGGATGAGCTGCTCATGGTTCACGAGTAAGTAAATGAACCGTTTGTCAGTTAGAGTCATTTCACACGCCAACCCAATTTATCGAACTTGCTTACATAGTCTGTGCATTTTTGTTTTTGTTGAAATCTTGTTGATTCGTTGCACCTGAATTGAACCGTAGTACTTGCCACAGCAGGCCAGCCAGAAAAGCTAAACGTTTTAGATGACTGTTAATAGATTCAGATTTATCATTTTTTCAGGCTGAAAAAAACATTCTGCTTAGTGTAAGCAACTCGTTGTTAGTAATCGCTCATGTGTCGGTTTTTTCGCTGTGTTGTGTGTTTGCACCTGTAGTGCTATGAATATTTAATTATTTATTTATTTATTTATATACCCTAAAGGCCCATTTGGGCATTACACGGGGGGGAGGGGGTAGTTACAATACAGCAGGGTTATGTGCAAAACAGAACTATTTACACAGAACATGAAAGAAAATAATAAAAAGGTAAATGTAGAAACAAATTTCGCACCAAAGAAGACATAGTAATGCAATGTAGCACTCAGAAACGAGGTGTACGATAACTTATGTAATATTGGCACTAGACTAAACAAAAGAAAGCCACAAAATGTTACAGCTCTACATTCCACATCTCCATTAATCTGCTAACAAACATGTCGTGATCACGCACAGTTAAAAGATCGCTTGGTAGTTTATTCCAATGATAAATCCCAAGAAACAATGGTGAGCCACGAGGGAAGTTAGTACGGGCAAACATGGGTTGTATTTTGTAAGCATGGTCCACACGTGGAAAAATGCGATGAGCTGGTTTAATCTTTGAATGTAAGAAAGGTGACTGACTAAAATGAATATGTATGTATATGCCATCCCATCTCTGAGTCATAGACCATTTTCCAACTGGAGGCCCTTCGCGATCTCCCTCTGCCGATTCTTTGTGTGCAGTAAGAAGTATGTGCAGAAGATGCGCGGCTGCCAGGAGATGAAGAACGCCGCCCTGATCAAGTTGCAGGAGAAGTACCCCTCCGTCTACCTCTGCCGCGTGAGTGTTGCGTCAACGCGTTAGTGCATTACGGGCCAAATGTAGCCTAAGTTTTGGAAAAGTGCAGCTGGTTTGGCTTGTTGGTCATACATGTTTATACAGCACAAGAAACGTCTGGATGTCACAGAAAAAGATGCATATGCTGCAGATGGCACCATGTGCGTCTTTTCCTGTTGTGTATGTCCTCTTTTTTTTCTTTTTTTGCCCTGTAGCTTTAAGTTAATATTAGAGGGCATAAAAAGTATGCACTCATACTTCATTGCAACAAAGCTGCATCTACACGAAAATAAGTTTGTTATATCCAGAAATTCGTTATGAAGGTACACTCTAAACTCTGTGTCTGTTGCACAACTATTCTTTATTTACTTTGTTATAACCGACACCTCACTATATCTGTGTTCGTTATATCAAAGTTTGAGTGTAGTTTTAGATAGTGTAAGCATAAAGGAGCCTCTACGCGAAATTCTACATTTAAAGTGACTTGGGCATGACCTAGAAAGTGCAGCTCCTTGGCATGGCCTCAGAGATGAGTGGTTGTGCCTAAAAATCTCTATTAGGCAAAGTACTCTGACCTGCATCCCGGTGACAAATGCAAGGGTCGCACATCTTTCTGTTTAGTAATAATGGAAGGCTGTGAACAATAAAACTACCTTTTCGATTCCTTCGTCTTTCCCAAGATGGCTCTAGGTGAATGCCGTATCAAAAACACTAATGAGAAGGGCAATGATATTTCTTTAAACTTTCCACATTCTTTTTGTGGCTCTTTTAAAATTATCGTTACTAGTAGAGAAGGTAATCACATCTGAGTAAAAGCCGTCGGGGTTACACCACAGTCTTCGACTTTGGCAACGTCATTAGCATCCCACTCAACTAAACCTGAAACCAATGAAATTAGTTGGTGCAATCACCACCTGTTTGCAATGAGCACAGCTTGCGAGTCCAATGTGCATTCAGCGGTTCACGTCTTTTTGCGTAGCCATCAAAGTAAACATGTGTGTTCTCTGAGGTAACTCGAGCCTCCTTGAATGTCTTGCCCTTATGACTGGTATTTTTTCGTTCATTTGGTTCTGTACTGCCCTGTTGACTCTTTTCTTCCCTGATTTCGCTTAGCTTATCCTTTGGAATCGCTGCATTCTTATCCTCTGTTCGTATCTTGTGCAGAACAAATGTCATTGTGGTTCTTGCAGGATACCTTCTCCAGTGCCCTTCTTGCGGCTGGCTCGTTGCTCCAGCTTGTTGATGCTGTCTGTACAAATAAGGTACGTGTCTTCTCTGCTGTTTATGCACGTACAGCCAGCAATATTGTTTTAACATGAACGTGCGAGCGTCGACCGTCCGGTCAATAGGCGGCGTACAATGGAGCACAACGGCTAAATGAATGAGAATATGCGCATGTCCGCAATGAACAGTTCTGTGCAGCAGTCTTCTGCTAGGCTGTACCGGGAATCGGACACAAGTAACGGGCACTTACATACTGGGTGGTCGAGGCTCACATTCTCAGGTTTAAAAAAATGGGTGGCTGAACCTAGAGGATTACTGCATTTTAACATGGATTTATCAACAACTTGCAATAAGCAGCGGTTCCACTGCTGTGGCAAAGTGTACCAAATTGTATTTACTGTGCAGCATAATGTTTTTTTACATCTGTGAAGAAGTGGGCAGATAAGCTAGATCTGCCCATTGATGACAGTGAGGACTCTATCATGTCATGTTATGACAATAGGTGATGAAAATACATTATTGATGATTTGATTGACGTACTGATTGATTGATTGATTCTGTGTATTGAGAGCAGATAGTTTATAAAATAACGCGATTAATTGATCGAGCTATCCTGGATTGGATTGCAGTGCCAAAACGGCATGGCCCTCATACGGCCTCCCGGCCACCATGCCGAGCGAGACGAAGCTGGCGGCTTCTGCATCTTCGGCAATGTGGCGATTGCGGCGCGGTATGCAATGGAGACGCACGGACTGCAGCGGTGAGCGCCCGCCACGGTGGTCTACTGGTTAAGGCGCTCAACTGATGAACCTGTGGTCGCAGGATTGAATCTCGGCCACAGCGGCCACATTTTCAATGGAGGCAAAAATGATTGAGACCCGTTTACTGATATTTTGGTGCTCATTAGAGAATGTCAGCTGGTGAAAATATAGTCTGTCCAGGTAAGATTGAAGCCTGAATGCTGTCCAGGCAAGCCTGTCAGAGGTAGGCTATGCTTGACCACTGCAAGGTTTTTAGAGCTGCCTATTTGTATCTTTCTGTTTATTAGCTGACGTTTCAGATTCAAATTGTTACATTCAAGCCAAGGGTACTTACTGATTTGCATTTCAGACCAATATAACATCATAACGTTCAGACCAATATAAACTGGCACATGTAAGTGCAATAGTTTGTGTGAAATTTTAAATCGGTAGTACGGTAGACTCTCTATAAATTATATTCAAGCTCTGATGATTGGTACTTTCAGTTACTTCAAACAAAAATTTTTATTTTGGCTGGCTTGCTATTCTCTCGATGTTTTTAAAAGCTGCTTAATTCAAGCTCTGTCATTCAGTTGATTCCTACTTCTTGCGAGTTCATACCGTAAAATATCTACTTATTTTTCATTACTATTTGAAAATTCGTGTGCCTTTATAATCATAACAGTAAAAAAATGAAAAATAAGTGCCTAGGCCTTTAAGAAAAAAGGCTTTGCTGGTAAACAAACTTTCAAAACGAAGTGAAAGCATGGTAGACAGTGATGTTTCTCAAATGGCGTAAAGATCTTAGTGTTGAAGGCACATATAGCAAAGAAGCAGCTCACAATTGGTGGTTTTCTTTTAAAGGACTGGTCAGCAGTAAATAAAATGGCCAATAAACTTGTGGACTCTCTGCTTTCTGTTCGTTTTGTTCAGTTAGATTTCAAAAATTCTTAGAAATGTGATTAAAATCGATTCTTAATCATAATTTGTGCTGTCACCTTGCCCAGAGTCATATATGTCAAAACATTTGATAACTCAAGGTTCTCGATAATTCAAACGAAATTCAGAGATCCCTTTGAGTTTGAATTAACGAGAGTCGACTGTATGTTAATGGTAATAAGATTGAGTGGCCATTTTCATGCTACAGTACTTAATTTTGCAACACTTCGAAGGAAGGTTTTCGATGCATGTGTTTTGTTATTTTTATATGTAGTATATACTTTTGCACTCTATAGCACTGAGCTTTGACTAAGCGAGGCTCAACATCTCAATTGAGGAAAAGAGAAATGTGGGCAAAGCTCTAGTGCGCCAAACCGTGACAGAGACCGAGGTGGCGCAAGTACAGTGCTGCAATTATAGCAAGAGCATTTTAAGCCATTGATTTGCCTAATTGTGTTTTACTTGTGGCACTGGAAGGTTTGTACGAGTGCCTCACGGCTGAATGTATTTCAGAATACTAATACTGGACTGGGACGTTCACCATGGCAACGGAACCCAGCACGCCTTCTACAATGATCCCCGGTAGGTCACTGCCCAGCTGTGACTACAATGTGTTGAATGCAAACGTCCGACTTTACCTCTGTTTACTCGCGTAATGAACTCACCTTTTTTTTTTTTTTTCAGGAAAGTCAATGCAAATTTGGGAGGGGGGGAGGTCAATTCGCGGAAAAAAAAGTCACGGCAGTTATGACGGCGAAAATATCGCATGATGGTTTTGCTTGTCTCGGTCCGTGAAATACGCGGCGAATCGTTTTTGTAGCCCGAAGTTCTTCTTCCTTTTTCTTGTTGTGACGAACGCCCACGGATCAAAGCCAAAGTGTCATCCAAGCGGTCGGTTCCCATGCTCCAGCGCATGATCGACCAACTTTTTAAGTTTCAAACCAGCCACGTATAGTGTACCAGCCAAATGTGCTCTGCGCAGCCGGAGTCGCCCGACTAAGTTCACTACGACAAATCAGACAACAAAAGGCGCGCAAACTTGGTGGGTGCACGACCCGCCGTTAGTATGGTTGCGCTTTGCGTGGCCCCCGAGATGGCAAGTGTGGGGCGTGCTTCTACGCTGCCCGCTCAGTGCGTCAGAGGCCAATGCATTTTGCTTTTTTCCTTGTTTTCTTGCAACTGTGATTGCGTAGGGCTATAAGCACTCCTGTATTCAACAGATGGTTCTCTGCCACAAAAAGACGTGACTTTTAAATTTTGATCAACGTCAGCCGAGCTCGCGCTTCTCGCAACTGTTTAGCAAGGTTGTTAAACTGTTTTGACTATTATTGTGTCATTATTTTGTGATATATTAGCTTGATTTAACATTGTTTCGATCGTCAATGGTACCGGTTATCATACTGAAATAAAATTAATAGATACATTGACAATTTTGTTTTTCTTTTTTCAAGGACCAAGTTGGGGGTGGATTCATTATGCGAGTGGCTTCATTACGTGAATAAATACAGTATCTTTTCTGTCTAAGCAGCCATCTATCTGGTCAGAGGAAGGCCAAAAGGAAAAAAACAATAACATCTTTTGCATTAGTGAATTACCTTTTTACTATGCCAAAGACGCTATTCTTGCCACACTAAAACACTTGGCAAGCGAGAAAAAGTGAAAAATGAAAATACAGGTCGTGTCGCTGGCTAAGTTTTCCCACGTCAATTAGCTGTTAGGTCATCGATTTTGATGGATTCTGCTAGGGCTTGCATGATTCTTCATTGGTAAAGAGGAATCATGTTGTAAGCGAGCCAGACATGTGCCATAGCAAGTTTCAGTAAATTTTATTGAACAAACGCGCCCAAGATACCATAGGAATCCTTTGAAATCAGTGACGTAAGACTTGCTTCCATGTGTGGAGGTTTTCGGACGTAAGTTAGAAAATTCAGCACAAAAATCCATTTTGTCTTCTGATAGTGAGTGTATGATGGCAAAATCTCAATTTCCCAAGTAGAAACCTCAAGTTCTTCAATTTAGTGTGCCTGCATGTGTGTATTTTATTATTGCTTTAGAAAATCTTTAGGTCTGGCGACTTCAGCTGTCCTGATATTTATTAAGGTCTAGATTACTCATCAAACAAACAAAAAAAGACCGTCACCGTCATCACAACTGGTGCGAAGAATCAACACCATGGGATAATGTCATCATGATGCCACTAGTGCAAAATTTTGATTTAAGTGGCATTTTGCACTGAGCGATGCACATATAAATGATTCATCTACATAGACATTCTATAATTGCAGTTAGACTGTGAAGAAAATAATTCTTTGATGCTAATTTCTTTCAAACTTGTTATTTGTCAATTTTCTTTCACTGCCTTTTCACGCCTCCATCTGCAGGACAAACTGCACCTCAAACCCTTGTTTAGGTTTGGCAGGTCAACTTTTATTTACTAGTATCTCATTTATTATTAATAATAATTCGATAATTGTTATTGAGGTCTGCACCGGTTTGTCTTTTGAAGCACCTGGCGTGTCGCACGTCTAATGTCGCAAGATCTTAGTAGACTACAAAGTACCCAAAGTAGTAAAGATTGACCGATTCTCTTCCACTTGGCTTATAATTGTAACGTAATTTCTGACAGATAGAACCACGGAATTTATTCCTATTGACATTAACATGAAGTAGTGAGTGATAAGCAAAGAGCACGTTCTTATCAATGCCTTTTGTGTGACACTGTGTCCTGAACTGTTGTAAGCCTCTTCAGTCTCAACATTGAGTGAGGAGGATATTTGTTTGTTACTTTTTCATTTCTTTACTTCAGAGCAGGTTCGTTGCTCTTCGACCCCTATTCAATTCTAGCAGGGTACCGTAAAATTGAAGGCAACGTTGTGAAGTTAGCTAATTCCTGAGATTCAATAGAATCTCATTGACAGACATTCGCAGGTACTAATAACAGCGATTTGCTGTTCGTGCAGGGTGTTGTACGTGTCGATCCACCGGTACGACAACGGCTCGTTCTTCCCATGCCTCCCGGAAGCCAACTTTGAAGCGGTTGGCAATGGTGCAGGCCGGGGATTCAACATCAATGTTGCGTGGAATTCGGTGTGTCACATTTGCGCGTCTGCGCTCCCAACTCTAGTGCAGCACATTGTGCCTCTTGGCTAACAATGGCATTTGAAAACTTGCTGTTGTCTTTTCGTCAGACACATGATATGTTTGAAGGGACACCTGCATTCATAGCTAAAGCTCTGCCCAGTTACAAGCTAAGCAAAGAATGGCAATACCACCCCACGTAACTGTGATGTTCCTGTGCTTCGCTTGTGAAAGGCAGTCACGCTAGCTGACTTACGCTCAAAATATAAGTACTTTTTTTCGTCTTACGCAAGTTCTGTGTGTAAAATGTTAGGGGCTCAGCACCACTACATAAAAACTTCATGTTTGGCACAGAAGCGACATCAGAACCCCTGACAAAATTTACCCAGATGTTCAAGTTTCCAGCGTCAGACTAGCTACGTAAATGCACGTCGGTACAGGTAAGGTAACTATCTGAAACGCTCGAGCAGTGCTTGAAGCCACGAAAATGAGTAAACACCATTGAACGGCTGCGAGTTATCTGCGGGAGGGACAGCAATGGCTGTGGGAGGAGCTGACATTTTTCTAAGTTATAACCAATTATAGGATAGTGCATGAGACCCATGATGGAGATACCTGAAATTGGAATAACTTTGACTTTTTCACTGACCGAAGCCTTGCTGAATTGCAGGAGGGGATGTCAGATGGTGACTATCTGACCACCTTTTTCCAACTCGTGCTGCCAGTCGCTTATGCGGTGAGTCAGTTGAGAATGCTCGGTAGTGTGGCATTGCTTTACGTTGCGCCGTATCTTCTCCTGCAGTATGATCCCGAACTAGTCCTGGTGTCCTGCGGCTTCGACAGTTGCGTCGGGGATCCGCTGGTGAGTGGATTTCGTCCGTCGCAAATCATGCGGCTTCTCGATTCTTTGAAGCAGTGATTCTCAAGTAAGGGACCATGTACCCCAGGGGGTCCGCAGAGTCATTTTTGTGGGTCAGCGAAAGCCATTCTTAAGAAAAACTTACTTTTTTTTTTTCTTAGGCACATTATGTCCACAACAGCCCCTTTTGATTTTTTGGTATGCTTTACCGCATAACACCCACGCATTGTGGCAGAGTTTGCATTTTTCTCTTTCAAAAGATGGCTGTAAAAATCTTGTTGCTGTTTTCTATGACATATGCTTGCAAGCATGCTTTTTCTCAGCTTGCATACTGGACGATCACATGTAGCTAGAAACAGGTTGAATATGGCTGTAGACCGCACAATTTATTGATAAGTTATTAAGGTTGAATTGGCATGGTCCTTTGGTTCAACCGTTCTTTGCCAGGCAGATTTAAAAGGCACCTACTTCACTCTGTATATTTTGTTTATGATTCCCTTCCATTCGCATTTGTTTCTAGTATGTGCGTTAACGGTGCAAGCGAACAAATCCCAAACTGGAATTGAAATTGGCTGCAACCTGCCACATTACCAACGAAGTAACAGCAATATGCGAAAGCCCCACCTCTGTACACTTTGCTCCTCTGTCAGGATAAGCCATCCCCGAGTATAGCATTCGTGAGGTTATGAAAGTGGCGGCATGTTTGGCTTTCCAAGCACCCTTGTTGAAACCAAAGTTACCGGGGAGCTTCTGCGAAAGACAGTTGTTCAGACACATTTGCAACGACGGCGGGATGCAGGGGTACTGCCGGGTGACCGCCGAAGCGTACGCCCATCTGACGCACCAGCTGCTGCCCTTGGCTCGCGGCCGTGTCATCCTCTCTCTCGAGGTGAGTAAAGAAGCACACGTTGTCTGCCTGAGCTGGCTTTGGCTTGACTGTGGCGTGTTCTAAATGTGTCTCTTCGGCTCAGGGCGGCTACAACCTCTCCAAGCTCCCTTCGGCAGTCTGCCACTGCGTCAGCGCTCTCCTCGGGCTGCGGCTACCTCAGCTGCGACCTGCTACCCCTTGTCCAAGGTAGGCTGCTCCCTGGTGCAACACTGGAGTGGCACTGGTGTATCATTTTTTTAAAAAAGCTTTACACGGGCTTATACAGGCCAACTATAGCAAACTTTAAAATTTGACCTACAATTGACTTGCTTTATCGATATAACTCGCATGGTACTGCTACTCAAACCTTCTTACCATTCACTGTTCATTCACGGTTGCTTCCACTTCACTTCAAAAAAAAAGTGACATTCGTACTTATGTAGTTCCAATTCTGTAAAAAAAAAAATTACTCCTATATGACTCATGACGAAAATGCTCATTTTTTAAAAGCAATATGTGATGTACACCGTTCAAACTTTTCAGTGTGAAATTATTTGATCGAATAACTCTGCACTTTGAACTCACTTTGAACATTAAATTTACTTTTCGTCCATCCCTAATCAGTTCACCTTGGTGTTGAGGCACCACAGCGAGAAGGTGAGCCCGCCATGGTGATCCAGTGGTTGTGGGGCTTTGATGCTGACTCGAAAGGTCGTGGGATTCAATACCAGCCATGTTGGCCGAATTTTAATGGAGGCAAGACGCTTGAGGTTCATGCACTTGTATTTATAGTCAGTCGGTTACAACCTAAGAATAAATACAAATTCCGCCCTCCAGTGCTGCAGCATGCCTGTCATTCATCTGTGCAACAGAGGAATAATTCGCGATTTCCGTTCTAATCATAAGGACATTTTGGCTGGTAATGCAACTACTACGCATATTCTAGAGTAAAAGTTTGTTGTTTCTTGTTGAAACGTTACGTTTTGTAGAACAGTGAAGCCGGAATTTTCGACGAAATTTGCCACAAAGTAAAATGTTTTCACTGAGAACAAGCGAAATGAACATGAGCCTGTGCGAGCAAGTGAATTGCTTGAAATTCGTGAAGCCTGCTTGACGTCACGTAAATGACCGACTGCTATTCAGTAAGACATTTATGCAAATTTTGCCTGGGTGGGGCGACCACTGTGGGCAGAGCTTACATTTACTCTTAGGATGTAACCGACTATCGGTACACACTGAAGAATAACAGACCGTCAAAATTTCTGGAGCCCTCTGCTATGGTGTTCCTCATAGCCGTATTGTGGTTTTCTTTTTTAATATAAAACCCAAACAATTGTATTCTAGTAGGAAAATGAAGATGTGCATTCACAGACGTGTGCAATTTTGTTTCCAGTGCATTGCAGTCCATTAGGCGGACTCTGGGTGTCCACCGGAGCTACTGGCCCTGTCTGCGCTTCTCTGGTGAGTCAGTGCCTTTAGCTCACTTGCTTGCAAAAGTGTTAGAGTGCAAAAGAAAATACACGAACTTAGATTAGATTGCTATGTGAGACAGGTGCATTCAAAGCATTACGTTTATAACTTTGCTACCGCGTCAAAGAGGTACTTCCAAAAGGCATCCTCCTGACAGCTTTTTGTCATTTGATCACCGAGCTGTTGTACATAGGTAGCAGTTCAGTGGCGCTGTCTGAGATTGTGCCCTGATATTTAGCTCTGATGTATTGTATGCGAGTGCACCGCGTAACCAAGAAAGTCAGTCGTCAGAAGACCATGATGACGCTATTGTATCCTAGTTAGTTGCTCTTGGGCTCGCGGCCCTCTGTGTGTCATCATCACACTAGGCAGTAATGATTTGCCATTCGTAAAAAGCAAAAGCGTGCGCTGAAGCATGTCGTTCTTAAAACTGCTGCCTTTTTGTGCGTATGTGCGTGTGTTTAGATACAATATTGCGCATATGTGGTGCGATATCGAAGGTGTTTTGTAAAAAAAAAAAAGCGTCTGCCCCGTTGCATGCGATTGGTTAAGGGACCGTGCGTATGTGTGTGTCCCCCCCCCCCGTTTGTGAGGTTTTATGCCAAGCGTGACAAATTGTGTGCTGTGAGGATAATTTTTTTAATTGCAGAACACATACAAGATCGTACCCCTAGTCAACACGTTTGATGCCTGTAATCGTAGCATAAAAGGAATGAATATGTATGCTCTTGAGGCGTGCCATCTGCTGGACCAGCGAAGCAGGGCTGAGCTTGTTTTTCGGAAGAAGGAGCGCACAAGACACAAAACAACGCACACGTAAAGGGGACCAAACACAGCTCTTGCGTTTACGCCTTTTTGTGTGTGCGTGTTTTGGGTGCTGCTTCTTCGAAAAGCATGGGTCACCAACGAGCCAATCAGTACATATTAAGCAAGCTCGTTTGTTTGCATGTACGGTACAGTCGTCTGTACGGGCCTGTTGTGGAGTCGTTAGTCATTGTCTTGGTCATTGTGTGATGTGTTGCAGGTTACGACCTTCCATCAGAGGAGTGGCTGGCGTCCAATGGGTGAGTGAGCCGCCTTTTCATCTTCTCTCGCAGTATGTACTGACCCACCGGCACTCACGGTGGGGGGGGGGGGGGCACAAAGGTTGTGGGAATTGAGGCTGGCCCGCTACCTTTGCACGGGCTTTGCTGCCTTTTCTGCCGTTCTCATGTCCCGACATGTCTCCCCTCCTTTGCTGTCTGCCGCGCTGGGGAGCAGAGTGACGTTTAACCCCCTCACCCGGTAGCGGATGTCGCGCGGTGTCTCCCAAGAGGTTCTCGCGCGCTGTGTCGGGAGCAGAGCGATACTCTCTGGGACTGCAAACGGTGAGCCACGCAATCTTTTCCGTCCGTCGACTCCCGTCGCTCAGGGGCTCGTCGGACTTCGCTGACGGCGCCTCGCGCCCGAGGCGAACGCTCACCTTTTGTTGCCCCACTGCGTACGCACGGCTGAAGGGTGGTATAATGTCCTAGTGCGGGGCCCAGCTACGCCGACCCGTCTCCCTCCGAAGCCAACGCGAGCGCCTTTGCCCTCGCTCGAGCAACCGGGTCTTGGTCCCTGTGTCTCCATGGATCACCTTTACCGCGGGGACGTGCTCGTGGCACCTTGTGTAGTACTTTTATGCCCGTGGCGTGGATAAGCCTATTTGCTTTCCTGCTGCACCTTTGCAACGGGCTGTACTGCAATTGGTGTTGCCACAATAAAGTGTTGCGACTTTGAGCAGTATCGTGTTCTCGCCACGGCGACGGTTAACGCGTGCCCTGCGGCTCGCTAAGACCGGACCCATGCTGGTGGCCGTACTCCTTCGGGATACGTGTACACCACAAGGTTTAAAAAAAAATGCGTTGGAGGCTCAGGAAGTGATGCTCTCAGTCTCTTGATGCACGGAAGGTTCTTTATTTAGTGCAGCTAGATCGATTACTAGTGATTAATTGTAGGCGGTCCTTATGCCTTATGTCATCTTATGTCATCGGGATCATTTTGAGAATGACCTACTGCGGTGCATGTGTTCTTGTGCGTTTACCTTAATTTCTTGGTAAGTAGGGCACAGTTGTTGATAATATTATCGTTTTAGATGTTGTCATTAATTGAGCTTTTACTGTGACGTAAATTGTTATTTGACTCAAGTGTCCCTATAAAGTTGATAGGTTTCTGCATCGCTTTGCCTCATTTTTGTCGGTTGTCGGCCCCTCATTCTCCACAGCACCTTTTTAAAACTTTGGAAGAGTTTGTTCTTCTTCTTGTAGCTCTCTCCTCTCTTTCTTTTCCATTCTGTTTCTTCTTTGCCTGTTGGCGGAACGCGTCACACGATTCTCGACGCCAGTGACGTCTGGAGTAACACCTCTTTTTGCGCACACACTTTTGCGTCTCCTCCAGCCTTGTACCCGATGGCACACTCTCATTGGACCTGGCTGCCCTGAGGCTCGAGGATGAAGAAGAGGTGAGAATAGTGTTCCCTACATTTCTTTCATTTCATTGTTAAAGTAGTGAAAATATTGAAGCACCGTCGTCGAATATCATTAGGTACAATCATTTTCAGTAGCCACATTCTTCCCAGCGCTTTTTCACCGCCTGATGAAGCAGCGAGGGACGGGACCCTCGCTCAGTCGTGATGGGGGACAAACAGGGGGAGAAATGCGTGTCGCGTTCACATATTATCCACCGAATTGTGCCCGGCTTATGTACTTAAAGATACGTGGCTTTGTAAATCTTCTAAGTTAGGAAGAACATGGCGGCGTACATAGACTGCAAGTGAGAGAAGATAAGGTGAGGATGCAGTTGTTGCGGATGAAAAACAAGCGAAAAATCAAGGCACTTTTGTGAGAGTGCATAATTATGACTAGCAAATGTTTCTTGCCGATAAGTACTCCAGACTAAATCAGCCTCTTGAAGGGGTCGTCTCTGTGCCACGCATTACAGCAGATTATGCGGTAAAACTTCATTGCAAGAGCCACTTAAGGGACCTGGCAAATTTGTCTCTTATAACAAGGTCTTTTCTGACCACAACCTTTAATAACAGTCACAACGCTGCTGCAGAAATATAACAGAATAGCGCTCTGTCGCTGAGTCAGTTTGGAAGCTCAGAGCAACTATAAATGTTAGTGACAGAAAGTTCATTGTAGATTGCAGCTGCAACCCTGGTGGAATGACATCCGATTGCTCAATAAAACAGAATCGAGCTGAGGGAACAAAAATCGCTGCGCATACCTGTTAGTTGTATGACATAGGCCATGTTGTCGAGCATGCCTGAATTTAGGCTCGTCTAAATGGAGGAGAAGTCACTGTGGGCACCCATACAAGTTCCTCTTAGTAACAGAGTGTCTCTTGTAACTATGTCTCTTTTGTGCAATGTTGTTAACATGATGAACATAGGAAAAACCAACCAAACTGCACCGAGCAAGAGAGCCCTGCCGCGGTGGTCTAGTGGCTAAGGTACTCGGCTGCTGACCCGCAGGTCGCAGGAACGAATCTCGGCTGCGGCAGCTGCATCTTCGATGGAGGCGAAAATGCTGTAGGCCCATGTGTTTAAATTAGGGTGCACGTTAAAGAACCCCAGGTGGTCGAAATTTCAGGAGTCCTCCACTACGGCGTCTCTCATAATCATATGGTGGTTTGGGGGCGTTAAACCCCACATATAAATCAATCAAGCATTGAGCAAGAGAGGCATGAAAGGATGCGGCGGTGGTCGACATGGCCGTCCCGTTCTTGCAACTTTATCGGAAGGGAAAACGTTAATGCAAAGCGCCGGCGGCTGCGACATTCAGCCCGCTCAGAAGCGCTTTCTCACAGACTCGCGCATTGAGCTCTCGGCATGAGCAGCACGAGAGGGGCAGTTGCATAGCAGATGGAGAATGTATTATTATCATTGAATAAATGAATTGAAACTTTATTTCCAACATTTTGTGACAATTCGTTGAGGCTCCTTCAGGCAAAAAGGTGGTGTAAGCAGCTTGAAAGTGCCTGAGGGTTCTTGACGAGAGCACTATGGACAGGGTACAAGAAAATGAAGTATATGAGGGTACATGGGTTGTATGAACCAAAACAGATTTGATACAGGTTTGTGTACAACAGTGGTCATTTGACAGAATCATCGGCCCGCCACGATGGTCTAGTGGCTAAGGTACTCAGCTGCATACCCGCAGGTCGCGGGATCGAATCCCGGCTGCGGCGGCTGCATTTCCGATGGAGGCCAAAATGCTGTAGGCCCGGGTGCTCAGATTTGGGTGCGCGTTAAAGAACCCCAGGTGGTCTAAATTTCTGGAGCCCTCCACTACAGCTTTTCTCATAATCACATGGTGGTTTTGGGACACTAAACCCCTCATATCAATCATCAGTCAACAGAACTATTGAAAAGTAAAAAGCATCACAATAGCACAACTTCATGTCATAACCTAATCTAGAATAAGTATCACAAGTATTCCACGAAAGAGAGTGATACATTAGCAACAGTTTATTTGTCGCTTCGCACCTTGCTTTCACACAGAGGCGTCATGAATCACTGGAGAGAAAAGAAAGGGTGATGACTCTGCACAAACCATCTTAAAATGTTTCTTATAGCCGTGTGTCACTCCTAACCATGATTCTTGTACCGAGACTTTAATGTAAAAAGAATGTTGTCAGCATATGTGAATTAAAGAATGTTACGTCACGGTGTCACTTCTAGCTCACCGATTAATGTGTGGGGGTGCGTGCGCAGGGGGCGCCTTTCTGCATCCAGCCAGAGACGTGGTGCCCGCACCTGGAAGGCCTGCCGCCCCTGCCGGAGGAGGGCCTCAGCGATCCTCGCAGCCCTTGCATGACGTGCGGGGTGCAAGGAGAGGTCTGGACCTGCCTCCATTGCTACGAAGTGAGTCCGATCGACACTCGTCGGAACGCGTCTTTCGCTCTCTTAACACAAGGCAATATGCGGGGCTTCAACGAGGGTTTCAGAACCGTTTCGTAAGTCTTGTGTCAGTTTTCTTTCTCACTAAACGAGCTGCACGGCTGAACTGCCGTCTGGCTGTTAAAGGAGTCGGGAACCACCCTTCGAGCCTGGTTAAAAAAACAGAAGCCAGGCCTGGAAGCTAGAAGAACAGCCTTTCTGGAAGTCTCTTTGGAAACTCTCTTAGGGCTACTAATACAAGCACAGCTGCTGGGTATTCACTGTGCCATAAATGATCATGATTTTCGTTAAGTTGGAGAGCACCCACAATGCCATTATTTGTCGCTCTGCAGAGAAGCGCAGTAACTGCCACACATCTGAGCGACATCATGCGCTCATTGCTGATGCAGTGGATGATGACGATGAAGAAATGTGGCTGAGCTTTTTGTAATGGTTTGGAAGCTTTGAACGTCTTGCTTGTTAAGCAATATTGTGCAATTCAAACTGTGATGCCTGGATATTATTTTGCTCTTCCACCATGCCTAATTAGACACAGGGTGTATTTTTTAGACAATACAGTAGACTCTCAGTAAATGGAACCTGATTGAACCGGTAAAATATGTTCCATTTAACAGGAGTTCCGTTTACTGAGAGGTGAACATGGGTGCAGAATGCAAGCCTGAAACCAAGCATTGCAGAGGCAATAGTTCCCTTTAAGAGATTTCCGTTTTACTGAGAGGCCACTGTAGAGATAAAAATGCTATTACAGTAAGGCTTCTGTGGTTTTCGTACACAAACTCTACGTCGAGGCGTAAGTTGATTGCCGCAGCTGAAATAGCACCGTTGTGACTAATTAACGAGAACTTGTTTATCAGCATGTTGGTTATTGACTTGGGGGCAGTTGTTTATGTGAGAAAGTCTTAGTGCATGATAAATAATGGCACACCCATTTCTTGGCTATTACAGAAGTTGCCTGTGGTTTTAGATATTCGTCTTCGAATTTTTTTCGCCTCAGTGGAACAGTGGGTAGGGCGCTCGGCTGCTGGCCAGAAGGTCGCGGATTTTGTCTAAGCTGCAGGGGCCACATTTCGATGGTGGGGAAGTGGTAGAGGGCCGTGTACTGTGCAATTGAAGAACAGCTGGTGGTCGGAATTTCCAGAGCCCTCCACCACAGCGTCTCTCATAATCATATCGTGGTTTCGGGACAGTTAAACCCCAGATAGTATTATTGTTATCACATTCATCCAATTTTAGTGGCTATATCGAAAGTTATCGCACTCGGTATGCACGAAATGCGACCACCCAGTTGCGTCAGACGAGAACCACTCGTGACAAGGAAGTGACGAAATGGAAGCATGTTGAGGCCGTATCTTTTTTTTTTTTTTCTGAAAAGCCCTGAGTTCTCTCGCTTGTGCCAGCGGACTGCCTTATCTTCCCATGTGGTGTTTGGTGTTTATCTGTTTCTTTCGATCTGCGTGCTAGAAAACCCCATAATCTCAACCTTCTCTTTGTCTGTGAAACATAAAATTCTGGAGCAGCTGCTGCTGCTGCACGTCTTCTTGCTGACAGGGGAAACAGTTTTTCATGCTCATTTACAAGTGCTACACATTGCACACAAACATTAAACTGCTTGCTTGTGTATTTCAGAATGCTTGCTGATTTTTCTTACCCCATTACGAGTTGACTAGGCTTGTGTGAATATTCTAATGTTTCCAATATTCGCAGAAATAGTAGAGTGTTCGAATTCGCTTCGATTCAAATTTAAAATATCGAATGTTTTGAAGTATTCGACATAAACGAATGGGTGTATACTAAACCGCATGTAACTGCCTGTAAAGATGGTTTCACTGCAGTATGGTGGTGCTAAGCCGTGAAAGCACTTGTTCAGGGAAATTTGCTCTGCTTCGAAGTCCCACTTCAAACTTGAAGGGGCCCTGCAACACTTTTTGAGCATGGGCAGCAAACACTGCCGATTGGTAGTCGAGGCTACCGAGAACCTGCAAGCTAAATATTATAGCGCAGCATGTGACCTGGAATTCACAAAAAATTTTAAAAGTCAGATAAAAATTGCTCTCTTCTCTCAACATATGATGCCACAACATCGAAAATCGCTAGTCACAGCCATTGTACTAGCCATTGGCTAATATTAGCGTGGAGCGCTCGGTCGTTATTAGCAGGGCGCTCGGGGCCACCGTGGGTGGCCTCGACATGTCCACGCGTACATACGCAATTGCACTAAAAAGTCGCATATTCAACGAAAAAAATGAGAGAGAGAGAAAGAGTGCTCAAGGTCGTGACACACACGTGACATAATTTCTTTCTCTATGCCGTCTCTCCCGACTCTGCTTCAAGCGCTTGCGTCGGGACAAGGAGAGAGAATGCAATTGCATCATGTGGCAAATATTTGTGACTCTCCTCATACTGGACAGCTTCAAAAATTTTTGCGGCTGTTAATTCATAAGGCAATAAGCTTCCTCAGTGAATTCATTTCTTGAAAAACTGTTGCAGGGTTTTTAAATGAACATATTATTCTCAAATTAATGTATCGTTTTTGAAACTTAAAAGCTTGTTTTGCCGTCTTATACAATCTAGCTGTAATGAATAATAACGTATTTTACAGGTTATCGCTTGCATCCGACTGAAAATCAAGTCCTGCTACATCTAAAAGTTGTTTCGGCTGCCTTAGAATGGAAAAAAATGAAGAAAGCTCTTGCGTAGAGGCCTTGTTTTAAAAAAAAAATTGTGCGGGTCAGTTAGGTCGTGATAATTACACCTTTTTTTTTTATAAGACATATATTCTATTTGAATTTGATGCAAAATTATTCGTCCAAAATCGCTATTCGCTTCGAATTTGTTTCGAACCTAAAGTTCACTATTCGCACAAGCCTAGCATCTACACGCCTTGATTAAACTTTCGTCACTACCCTGTCATGGATTATACAGTTAAACCTCGTTATAACAAAATTGGAGGGCCGCCGCTATTTGCTCGTTATAACCAATATTTCGTTATAGCCGTAGCGGGCATTTACCGCAAATATTATGCACTGTACTTACCCCCAAAAAATAGCGCGCGAAATAGCATCCCGCCGCACGGTGGTATGCAACAAAATAACCGCATTCCCAAATGAAAAGGAAAAAAGTCATGCACCTGTTTTAATGCACTTCAAAATACACAGCTTGCATTTCAGGCAGGCCCACTTGGTAGCCTCTGCTTCGTCGACAGATTGCGATTCGCCGCAGACCGCTCTCCCGACAATGTCGTGGCGTTCCTTGAAGCGTTGGAGCCAACCCGAACTTGCTACGAAGTTGTCATAGCCCATGATGCAGGCGAAGTCCCTCGCTTTTCCTTGCAGCAAGGCGCCGCTCACCGGCAGATTCACGGCCCGCGTGTCCAAGAACCATTTAAAAACGGCCCTTTCGACCGCTTCAAAGGCAGGTGCCCTCACCCTCATCCTCTTAGCGCTTCCTTTCACGCCACGTGCAACGGCGTTGATGATGGACTCCTGCTTGCTCAAGATGGTTGACAGTGTGCTCGTCGATACGCCAAAGTCTCTTGCCACGTTGCCTTTCTTGGTCCCCGATTCGACGGCTCTTATCATAGCCGCCTTCTGATCTAGCGTTATGCGCTTTCGCTTCCCGCCTGGCGCATTCATGTTGCTGGAATCACGAGCGCAGCACGATAAAAGAAAAGGACGGAAGCGGTCGAAAAAGAGAAGAAACACGCACGCAAAAGCAACGCGGCTCACGTCGGCGAGCGACAACACTTGCAGAGAAAGTGACTGTGAAGAGGAAGGGGCGCTCTTTTGCGCTGCCCTCTAGGAACCGGTTACTCAAGGGGAAGGGGGTATGTAAGATTAGGAAGCGCGCCTCAGCGCCATGAGAAAGGGGAGAGGGAGAATATAAAGAAGACACAAAAGAAAAGAAAAGGGCGAGACGTTCGCGGAGCGCTCCGCTGTCGGCGGTAGCCAAGCGGCGTACGTGCAGCGAACTCTCCTCCGGAAACAGCGCGTGCCGTCTGCTTTGCGCGCGTTGCTGGAGGGCGCGTGGAGGGAGTTTTGAACTGCTTAATACAGTTCTCGCGCTGTGCGCCGTCTCGAATTCGCGTTGTGCACTGTCGTGACATCGGCTCAAAATTTTACTTCCTAACAAAACTTGTTCGTTATATCCCATAACAGGCAAATTTTGCCTCGTTAAAACGAGGTTTTGAATACATTGGTTTGTATGGGGACTTTCAAGGGGAATTAGGATTTGCTCGTTATATCCATTATTTCGTTATAGCCCGTCTCGTTATAACGAGGTTTAACTGTAGTTTGACATAACGTAGAGGCCATGTTTTCTGTGCGCTGGGTGCCATCAGTTCAGTATCACCCTTAAAGTTCGATGATGAATATTTATAATTATAAGCATCATGGTTTCTAAAAAATGGATATGCCATTAATTGGCCCACACTATAACTTTTTTATTATAAACAAGTGCTTTCAAATGAATAATGGAAAAGTTAATGAAAGAGTTTTTTGTTAATTAGTTGAATCATTATCATTTCAGCTCTGCGAAAGCATTTCCTCGATGGAGAGTTCATGTGCAAAAACAAGAAGAGGCCGACTGTTCTGGGACCTTTTTTTAAAAATCTACATTGTCTAAAAAAAATGACCCATACGCTAACCCGACTCTTTGCCCGACATGACGTCAGCATAAGAAGTTTCAAGCACCAGCGGTGCGCTGTGGTATAATACTCTAGTGCGATGTAGAAAGCCATCGTTGTTTCTAAAACCCGCTCAATTCAGCAGGTGCAGCAGCTCTCTGGAGCTGCTAGAGTTTGCTGCTTGATGTTGAACTGCGGGATAGCATGCTGGTGGCCAATAACCTTCATAAGTCAAGAGTGGCGTTTCCTGCACATCTTGACGCAGGGTCCCACCGCGTACTGGCGGCGCATTCCACAGTCTGCTAAATTTACATAGTTGGCATAATAGCGCGAACAGGAATCGCTGGGGCGAGAAAGCGATTCTGTTTCATCACGCGCGGTTAAGATTCTGACGTGTGCTCATCTCGCATGTTTGCCTCGTGCCATCCCTCCCTGCTTAGCTTTCAGCGCTCTCGTCAAGGCAAGAGAGGGACTGCTTCAAGTATGTGACAAATCCATATAACTGATGCGGTACTGAGGTCGTTTAATGATTACTGGGAATTACATGCATCACATGTGTTCAAGCTCTACTTTTGACCAACTCTTGACTGTTCAAATTATTGAAAATTCAGAAATATTCAGCTCCGAAAAGAGGTGCCTGGACAGACGTAGGATCTTTTGCGCAGGTCTACTGTAGCCGCTATGTGAGCGGCCACATGGTGATGCACCACGAAGAAACCCAGCACCCCTTGGTGCTGAGTTACTCAGACCTGTCGGTGTGGTGCTATGCCTGCAACTTCTACGTCACGAATCCTGTAAGTGTTCCCGTGCGTGCTCTCAACCCAACAGCGTGATGTGTCTCGCGTCCCGAAGGCACCTGCCATCATACTTCACCAGATTTGCGTGCTGCTTGGACACTCTGGTTCCCTGATTGCCCGAGCAGTCTGTTTGGTGTCATGACTGAATCATTCCCCAATCAGCTTACCAACATTGTACTATCAGCATCACAAAAAAAGCATGGAATAGTGCATATCATCCTGTCATCACCATTGACAGATGGCGCCGCATGATCTGCCTATAATGCGATATGGTCTACTGCTGATTTTTCGGACATGCTCGAGAATTCGGATGTTTTCGTGGCGTTTTCACATGCCCCACATACACTGCAGTGTATAAGAACATCCGAAATTTCAGATACTGAAACTCTTTGGTGTCCAATTTTTCAGGCTTCAAAAATACATAAAAAAACTAGGTCATGCAATGAAATGGTGAAATTCGCGGGTATGATACTGTCAGCTCGCTGCATTTCATATGAGGCCTCTGTCCTGAAGTAGACTTAAACATGTTTATGACAAATAGGGTGATGATGAATGAGGCAGTGATTTCATGGTGTACCTTCGTAATTCACTCGCAGAGCTATGGCCATGAGTGTCAATGCCATTTTGCCTTTTGTTTGCAGGTCCTTCAAGCTGCCAAGGAAGATGCATACCTGAAGAAGTTTGGCACTGTTGAGTTTGTTGTATGATTGCTGGAACCTGTTGAGTGAAGAAGTAAATGTTTCTACTTCCCGAGGAACTCCTTCGAGTTCCGCGGGCTTTGAAAGGAAAAGCCTCCTAAAGCATCGTGCAAGGCACTGGCACATTGCAAGCTCTCACCTTGCAAACAAGATGTTCTTGAGGGCCATTCCCATGAAGAGTGTGAATTGTTAATTTATTTTTTACAGTGGACTGATTAAATATTGAATTTTTCGGATGCCCGATATTTCGGTCATGCCTGATTTTCAAGACTCATCTGTGACATCGTCAAGTTCCCCATAAAGTGAGTGGGTTAATATTTCCGAAATTTCGGATGCTTATAGCCTTGGCCATCTAATTTTCTGGACTCCTTAGTGCTGATTGCAGACTCGGAGTCGCCATCAACGCCGCTATTTTGGTTGTTTTTATACCCTCGAACCCATCATACTTGCATCGCAGGTGTGACCAGCAGCACCGCGCCGCGGCTGCTGTACCCTCGAAACTGTAATTGCCGCAGTCTAGTGCACGCCAGTTCGTTGTGAGCCGTAGCTTAGTCAAATCTGTGGTCAAATTTCACTGTCTTCATTCACGTGTTGTTCTGTCAGTTCTGTGGCAGATTGTGTGCTGCTGCACGCTATCTTCAGTGTTCACGTTTCCCGATCTTCAGCGCCCGCCGCGCTCCTAGCTGTGTGACACTGCGCTCTTCGTCTCGGGAATTCGCCAAGACAGCCGTCTCGTCCAGAGTCGACAGCATGCCTGACAAACTTCCACGCGTGGACGTTGCCTTTTACGATCTGCGCGCTTCCGGAATTTCGATTTCAGCCGGGATAACCTTCGAAGGCTTTATTGACGCTGTCAAGGACCTCGAGCTGTGTGTGAAATTAGCCGATGACATGGTCAAGTTATAGAGGATTCTGAAAACTCCAACACCAAGATCGAAGAGGCAGCGCCTACACAGCCAACGAGTTCGGAGTTGACCCAAGCGCTGACGACAGTGTCATAGGTGTACAGCGACAGCATGACGTTGGTTGAAATTAAGGCAGACATTGTTGCGCCTAAGGGGAATGCTGTACGAAAGAAAAATAATAAGCGACATTTTGGGGCCAAAGTGCTGACCAATGAGGCAGCACCGGCCACGTCGGATTTTTTTCTTTTGACTCTATTTAATAAACGGCTCTTTTAAGAAACTATGCATTCGCTCTAGATTGCAATGAGTATCTTGTACTCCTGACGTGACCCTCTTCGTCAGTGCAAAATACCGGTAAAAAAGGTTCATTTTTGCGTGTGCGAGAAAGCCAGCGTGAGCAGACGATAATTTGCATGAGGTGCGTCACAGCCTTGCGTGGCCATGTAACCAAGCTATACTGTAAAGCCTTAGCCCAATTCTGCACCCGGAAACCGAAATCAAAAATGGTCCACATAAAAAAGGTGACTAATTTATTTGGGTTACTCTTGCGGAACACTTCTCTTCTTCAGTGAATGCGAAATCGTACGTGCACGTAGGGGCGTGATGACTTCTAATTAATTTTATTGTTTCTGTTGCCTTTTTCTTGATGACCAGAACCAGTTCTTATGCATTTACGAGGTTTCCAATTGTCTGGTTACAAACGGTTTTGAATGCATACATCACACGATGTAGTACTATAAGCCTCATTATTTTCCTCGAGTTTACTTTGCTGAAGCTCTTGTATTTTGACATGTCTAGAAGTGAAGAAACAGCTTATACTTTATTCTGTATCTCATGCTCGCTTCTCCCAACTTGATTTTTGCTATTAGAAAATACCATACGAGGAGTACAACTCCATGCTGCTGCTGTTGCCCCCCTGATCCCAGGATATGAACAGTGTAAGGACACACAAGGATGGGTGTTGAACAGCGATGACAAGCGCATGTTTTTGTTTCGTCAATGTTCTCGTCAGCTTTTGCACTGTTAGCTTACTAAAATGAAGCGCCATTTCTCCAAGTCAACCGCTCTAAATCGACTGCACTGCTAGTGGGCAGCCCATCTTCACACCAGAGATTGACGTAAATGCACGCATCACCAACAGCGTACTCGACAGCTTTATTTAAATCTTTTCATTTTGTTGCAAGAGACTTGCGCCAATTGTAAGCTTAAGCGATCTGTAGGCCTTAGCGTGTGCGCTTGCTTAGCTGTCGATTTTGCAATCCGTGGGTAATAAATTAGGGCGTGCTTTTTGTGATGCACGGCACAGGGCAATTTTTTTGTTGTGCAAGGCACCTCGACTTCTGTTGCATATGTATCATTGGCTAGAGCACATTGCCCAGAACACTGCATGGGCACCCGCTTTCTTTGCAGCCATTTCTCCGCGCAATTCGTTGTGGGTCGGCGTTGTCAGCTCTGCAAGCATGTAGATGGAGCAATATAGTGGACTCTCTGGAGCACGCTGGCAGCCACCGATTGCGCCAGCTGCACCCATGTGTCGAACTGCAGATGTTGTTTTCACCAACGTGATGTAGCTTATGCTGCATCGAACTGTTAAAGCAAGGTAGCTTGAACATACGTAATTCTTTGTTTTACAGGTCACTTCATAGTATAATCTGTCCCCGAAAGCGATCGCACTAAAGTACAGACGGGTCCACTGTTAAAGGGAACACCTGCATGAGCAGCATGTTTAGATTTCGCTATCTTACAGAATCATTGTGGCTTAAATATGCATAAGGCTACTGGTGGTTAAAAGTTCCAACTCCTCTTGACAGACTATTGACTCGCATGATGATTGTTTCTTAATCCACTTTTTTTTAGAGGGCCAGGAATATTGATGATGTGCATTCGAGTGTTCCCTTTAGCTGTGGACCATACTGTACATGCTGCCACTGTAATGATTGTACTAAGTTGCTATCATCTCAGAAAATGTGTAAGTAAGAAATCACTACCGTAAACTGCCAAGCAAGCGTGGCATTTTTTATCCACCCTACGGTGAAGGATAATCCAACCAGGTTAGGGGGGTGGGCTTGCTTTGTCCCTGACCGAAAGGGAGGGTCACTAAAAATAAGAGAATGCCCTTCTATGTTTGTAATGAAATGCGTTAATCATAAACCCTTTCATAAACAGCATTAGATACGCATTCAGTGTGCTCATTCTTGTGGTTCTTTTTACACAAGCGATGCTTGTCATGAAAAAAAGAGAAGTGGCCGCGGAGGAGGAGTGGGAGTAGTGGGGGGGCTTGCTCGGCGTTTTACAGGAATGTGAGGACACAATCAAGATGTACTCGGACAATTTGAAGCCACTCTGTGGCCCCCCTTGGGCGTCGTTGCGAAGTCACATAATGCGTGGCACGGCTATCCCTCTCGAAGTACATCGTGCTGCCACAGCGCTAGGTGCTTGTCGTAGAAGGAACACGAAGCCAAGGTGTCTTCGCACGCCCAGTCGATGCCGTATGCCATGGACCGGTGACCGATGTAGGTGCAGACGCGCTCCAGGGCACCTGCACGTCGTAGTAAGGTAGTTATGAAAGCCTGTAAAGTATGCTTAAAAACCAGTAGAGAGCACACTATCACTGGCTCTTTACAGATACTTGTATACAAAGAATTGGAAGGAGTCTACATTAACGAATACTGTGTTTCGAGACACGAGGCTCGAGCATCACGTATACTGTCAGCATAACACGTTAGTTACCTCTAGAATCGGGAATACACGTTGACAAGCGTAAAAGATGACACCAACGCCTGTTGTTTATGCTTGTGTGTTTGTTTACAATTCTAACTGTTTATTCATCATCTAGGAGTATTAAAGTACTCCAGTAAATGCCAGCTAGGCATCGAACAAGTCTTTTTCAAAATGATCTGTCAAACATCTTTTTTTTTGTAATCTTCACTGGAAGTGAATTGTGATGGTAACTACACTCAACAACTGCTCACGCAGTTACTTAGATTTAGGTGCACAGTAAATAACGCCTCATGATCACAGTGTCATGGTTTGGGCTCGTAAAACCCTTCATATTTAATCGGTCATTATCACTAGCAGCTTGCCCATTTGAACAGCAGCCTTGGATGAGCGCACAAGTATCTTCGAATTTGCAGTGACCACCTAAGCCTCTGAGCTTTGACCGATTAATCTACATACAAAAAGAACGGTTGAAGTGAGAAATTTATTGGGAGGTAGCCCTGTCTTCTTTCTCTTAATTCTATGCATTATTATTTATGTTAATTTATTTGTTTTGTGGCCCACCACTTCAGAAGTTTCGTTTGTTACTCTCCTGGTTCTGAAGAGATATTTCACTCATAGTAAAGGCTGAATGGTCATAGATTCAGGGGTGCAACAGCTGCTCCGATAGTGCCGGTTAGATACAATGGTTCGCACCAAGCTGCTCCAGAAGTGTGAAATTATTTGAAATTATGCCACTCTGCAACAAAATTCTAGACCAGCCTCAAGATTTTCTCGGCTGTGCAAGAAATAGCAAAAAATAGGGGCCAATAGGCACCAGAATGGTCACCTGCAGTTTAGAGACCATCCAATCCTGTCTCACAAACAGCGGTTGGCGTGCTTAATGTTGAGAACACCAAAGTGTTCTATGCCAGGGTCCACAACGGCTCCGCTGACATATTTACATCACAGATATGACGTCATAAAATGTATACTAACAATCTTCAAAAAACAAAATGTGAAGAAAAAGTTCCTTAGCGTGGCATCAAGCCAGCGATCTCTCGCTTCCCAGCACGCGATGCAAGCCACTATACCTCAATGCGCACGTTGCTTAGCTTGCTAACAGCAAGGTATTTATATGCACCGTGTACCGTTCACAGTCCTCGAAACTCTGCAAGCGCGTTTTCGTCATCAGTAGCAAGATGGCATAAGGGTCGCGCATTAGCCGCACGTGCGATAAAGGTCAAAGCCCCGTGCCACCTGGCTGATGCGCGCGCACCTCCACATAACGTGGTCAAAGTTCGTACAAACGGTTTCAGGCGTGATCGCTCACTCGCACGCACACTTATCTCGAAATTCTGATGATTTGTACCTCTTGTGCTTCCACCACAACTTTACTTTGAAGTCACAGTGGTTAAAGGGAGCACAATGGCCGCTTCAGTCGCGGCCACGTTTCTAAAAGGAGCGCACTGCTCACACGCGAAAAAGACATTGTGACAGTTGTTTGTGCCAGACATGTACTTGTGCGTTTGTTTCGTGCATCTTTCTATTTGAACAGTGTGCTTTGAGTGTCAAGCTGTGACAGTTGTTTGTCTGCGCTCATCCTGTTTATGCTGATTTCATGCTTGCTTTCTGCTTGAGGTGCACACTGCAAGTTTCGAGCTGCTTGCCGTTCTTCGCGTGGCATTGCAATATGTTGCTGTAGCAATCATTTGTTCGTTCTTGTGGCGAAACAACGCACAATAACTGCTTTACTACCTCTGTGAAGACGCGTTTCGCTTTCATGTTATACCGGTGCCTAAAAAGAGGGATCAGCCACGTTATTTTGACAGTTGCCATACTGCTGTACATGAACATTTGAAAAACAATGTCGAAGCTCCGCATAAAAAGGTGTTCACAACATGCCACTGGTGTACTGAATGGAAGCATTGCCTGACGCCAAACTTTTGCTTTTTACGGGACATTCTTGATCGTATAGATGTGACCATAAGTTTCCTTACAAAGAGGCCCAACTCCACTGCAAAAAAAGAAAAAAAATAGAAAAGGACAAAGATTCTGAAATTTCCTGGCCTTCGTTGTCCCACATGCAGAATGCTTTTTTAGTCAATTTGACTGCAGTGTGTTGGTGTTGTGCAAAAAAAAAAAGCATTCTGGAATTAGCAAAGGGCCACTAGCAGATGTTGTCACACACTGTTATAGTATATTTTGTTCAATAATTACATGCACTTGCATGCACCATGTAATATGCAAGTGCTGGTATGATTGCTGATGCACACACAATAAATATTCTAGCAATCATTCACAGCTGTCTATGATGTTCCTGCAGCCCTTGAAAACAAAAAAATAAAAACATCAGTACATTTTAGGCAGGTTCACAATAGCATTTTCTGTGCCTGTCAAGTGATCCGACTGGCACTTCAAATGGTAAAGGGGAAACTTTTCTCGTTTGCGCTGTTGGGTGGTTCAAGGCACTGTTCTTGTTAAAGGAGCAGAGCTTACGTGCACTGTGCATGAGTTAGCTGACATTGAATGGCTTGCATGACCTTTTGTTTTCGGATCTAAAAGCAACCATTGTTTATTATGGGGCTCCAAATTTGGGATTTGGTGCTTGGAGAATGGAGGTTGTCTCCACGAAACCCGCTATAAATCAGGACTTTTTTCCAAATGGCAGTCACCGGCGGCGTGCGGAGTTTATAGCAAGCGTCTTTTAGGGCTCATTTTGCTATAAAATGTTCTCTTACTGTCAGTTTCTTGCATATGTACATGCACAACGTACCCTAGACTTCTATTTTTTCCTGAAAACCGGAATTCGACAAGTGACCGTGTCACGACCCTTTTAATTAGGCGTGCACTAACATTCAAACGCTTGAAATATTTGAACAAATATTGAAGTGTTTGAATTCTCGACACGATTTCAAAGTATTCGAAATGAACGAATAAACATAGAAAAAAATGTATGTAGCCCCCTGTAAAGGTGGTTTCACTGCAAGTATGAGTGCTATGCCAACAAAACATTTTTTTCAGAAAAGAATCCATTTTGTCGAGATGCCCGACTTCAAGTTTAAAGGAGCATATTGCACTTGCATAGATTAATCACATTTGAAGTATAAAATGTTGCTATATGGGCTTATATGCTCTTACTCTAGTAAATTTCAGAATGCAACACATTTTACTAGTTATTGAAACCTTACTGAAATTCAAGTTCTGCTGTGATTTAAAGCTGCTTCCACTTGTTTAGAATCAAAAAGAATGACATCCGCACATGCTTTGTCCAGTTTTAAAAAATGTTATGCAGGTTGATTGGGTCATGACAAATATGCCCATTTTTCTTTACATGTCGTGTATCTACTATTCGAGTTATTAGATTCAATATTATTCCACCAAATCACTACTTGCACATCTCTAACGATGTTTACCACCATACGAGCCACCCAGTTCACTCACTCACTAACCCGGTCGTTCTCAAGAGAACGGTTCGAACTGCGAAGAGCAAGAGTGTTACCGTCAGAGCTGTGGGCGAGCACACACGCTCCCCCGTGCATCGCGGCAACCGCCAGCAGCTGCTGCCGATGCGTCGGGCCCACTCTCCAGCGTAGCCGCCACACGCCACCTCCCGCCTGTCCCTCGGACAAGGGCTTGGAGAAGCTCCGAGTATCCCACAGCAGCACTTGCTCGTCGTAACTGCAAACAGTGTAGTCATCATTCTGTTACTAGTATTTTTTCAGCATCGACACATGGGGGTGTGCCAGAGTTGCAACAGCATCATCGGTGGCTACTATTAGTGTCCGCCACGGTGGAACAGCGGCTAGGGTGCTCGGCTGCTGACCCCGGGGTTGTGTGTTCGTTCCCGGCTGTGGCGGTCGCGCTTTGATGGAGGCTGAATATTAGAGGCGCGCGTGCTGTGCGATATCAGTGCAAGTTAAAGAACACCAGATGTGCAAGTTTTATCGAGCGATCAATTACAGCATCTCTCATAATTTGATCGTGGCTTTGGGATGTAAAACCCCAGATATTGATATTAATATTGATGTCATTACTGTTATCGTGAACGAAAACCAGCTGACAATGAAACCAAGAAAAATACGGGGGACTCTAATTGCTCTGTTTAAGTGTACTGTTGTAATTGTGGTGTAGATTTGGAGAAAGTAAAGCAAAAGAGAAGACAACTTGCTGCCGGCAGTGGCTGCACCTGCAACCTCTGAAGGTAGCAGGCGCAGCTGGTTCAGTTCCTGGTTGTGGCAAGTTGTTTTTGCTTCCACCTTCTCCTCATCTATACTCAAAACCTCTATATAATGAACCTGTATATAATGAAATATTGGTTATAATGAGGCAATTTAATATAATAATCTAGCAATTATTATAGTTTTAGGAATATACTTCTATAACAAATTTTTTATATAAACTTATTTTTTGTAAAATGCAACTTCATTATGATGAGGCCTTAGTGTATATGACAATTACTACAGAAAACCTGCAACAGTACAATGTCCCTTATACTTTCTTTTGCTTCACTATTGGCTGGTTTTCAATAACCTGTCAAGCAAAGAAACTTGCCCTCAAAATGAACTTCCTTCTCTTATCATAGCGATGTTGCAACACCTGCCAAAATGCAGTTTTAAAACATCTAAAATCTAGTCACTTAAAATGTATGGAAGCATGAATTTGTTGATTGCACGGTATCCTTGGTCTTATTCCACTCTCTTAATTTAAGACTGTGACCATTATTGTAATTTTTAACCAAGTTCAATTGCCAAATTTACTACCAGCAGTTTGTAGCACCCCAGGTGGTCGAAATCTCCGGAGCCCTCCACTACAGCATCTCTCATAATCATATGGTGGTTTTGGGACATTAAACCCCACGTATCAATCAATCAATTGTCTTAATTCAATCTTGATACAGTTGATGAGATGAGTTTGTTGACGTTTTTTTTTCCTTTCTCGAGAATACGTGGTAAACAACGATTTCCCCTGATGTAGAATGTCTACAGAAAACTCAAAACGACACTACGCAAAATAACAAGCAGTGTAAAACCAAAGACACTACAAGTACAAACCTATGAGCACAAAACATGTAACGGGCCTTTAGCGTGATAAACCTTGCTAGCTGACTCTTCAGCTAGCAGCTAGCTTGCTACGTTCACCTAAGGTTCACAGGCGTGAACCTTGCATGAATGTCTAGCAGAATAAAGGTCTTTCTCACTGAGTGTACGGAGTACACTGTCATGCAAAAGATACACAGTTCCTTGAAGGTCGTCCAGGCATGGTCTAATGAAATGGACTGAGCATGTCAGCTGAAGGATGATGACGAATTGCACCAGAGCATGAGAGAAAGCGAGAACAAAAAGATGAAACTCTTTCTGTTCCGTCTTCTTTAGCTCATCGTCATCGTACTTCACTACGATGTACCAACAGTGTGTCGCACTGCTAAGGTCATAGTTCCGGGTTCAACTACTAGTAACAACGGATGCATTTTGTTGGAGGCGATATGTGGACTTCAATGCTCATTAAAGAGCCTCATACAATGTCCCTTACTATGGCGTGCTTTGTAACCAATCCTTGGTTATGGCATGTACAGGCTTGTTCACATCTGTGACCAGTACCGGTCGCGTGACAGAGTCAGTCGTCAAGCGACACACAAACATTCGCAAATAGTCAATGTAGTTGCAAAGTGAGCACTCGGGCTCAGTTGCTCGCTGCTGAATTTTTTAATCGTTCAACTGCAGTAGCAAACTCCAGAACAAATCAGATGCAGAGCAACAAAATGTTTGCTTATCTTAGGGCACAATGGCAATGTGAACCATTTGAGAGCAGATGTGAGTGAGCACTGTGTAGTGACTGCTATTAGTAGAACTCGCTGTTGGGCTAGTTGGTACATGTCTGAATTAAATGGTCCACTTCGCGCCAAATCGCAACCACACAGAAGTGTGACTGTCGATGTGATTTTCCTTCTGTGTGGTTGTGATTTCGGCTCAAAGTAGACTATTTAATTCTTCTATTAATAGCTCTCAGATGTGAACATCAGTCGCCTTGAATTGCTTTTTGGTGGCCAGTCGCAAATCATCGCGCGACCGGCACAACTCACTGGTGCGAGAGACTGAGCCTTAAGACTTCATATTGACGCGTGTGTTATATTGTTATGTGTTCATATTGACGCGTGGTATATTAATGATATACCAACACGCTCAATTCACTACGGTATTGAGCTTACCTGCCCGATGCCAGCACATGGTCCTGGTGGGGATGCGGAGCAATGGCCGTCACTCCCATGCTGTGCCTGCAACCGGACCAAGCGTCAGTACGGCTGTGCTTGACATGTTTCAACTTTCCTTGTACACTTGAACCTCAACATGATGAACACAGATATAATGAAGTATCTGTTATAATAAAGTAAATGAAAAATAGTCTTGTAATAGATAGCGTTATGAATAACCTCTATAATGAATTTTTGGGTATAGCAAACTTCCTTTTTTATAATATGTTACTTTGTTATATTGAGGTTTGAGTATTGTGTTTTAGCAAAAAATGGAAGAGATTTCATGCCTCCTTCACACACTTAGCATGCTGCAACACTTTTTACTGCAGGGACATTGGAATATCGGTATAATGAATACGGATACAACTAGGCAAGTCTATGTTTTTTCACTGACATCACACTGTAACAGGCACACGATTACAATTGGTAATGGATGTAATTGAGGTACTTTTGTGCCAGGTGTGAATTAGGAACGTTCTACTCGTCCACTGTACCATCCAGCAAACCTTTTTTACCCATGTGCCACCTATTCGAGCTACCTAGCCTATGTGTCCAAACTTGGTCCTTGAGGCTTTCAATGATGTAGACCTTCAGGTTTCTTATTCAAACCCTAACACTTGCCTCAAGTGTGCTGCGTGGCATTGAATTGTCTTACTTTGAACCTCATGTCCGCTGTTGCATTTTCTTTTTAGAACAGTCGCCCTCCATTTGGAGCTTCAGTCTCTAGATGGATGCGGTGGTTGTTACTGCACAACACATAGACGGATGCTTTGGTTCGTTAAGGCACTTATGCACTTCATAGGTGCACCACACTTAGCATACCACATCCACGTTACGCAGTCTAATCACGAAAAATGGCACTAAGGAAGCTGCACTTTACTTTATCAGTTAAACTGAACCCATGTACTAAGCAATAGTACTCGTGATTCACTCTATGGCTGAAGGGCGACACCAGAAATCTCTTTGATAAGATCGATAAGAAACGCTATGCCTTCGATGACTTCATAGCCACGTCCTCCCTTAAAAAGTATTCCTACATTCAATGTTCTGAAGGGAAGATTTCTACAGGATTAACAGAATGAGCCGGGGTCATGCATAGAACGCAACTGAATCGCAGGTTTACTTGCACAAATGTCTATGGAAAGTCGAGTAAGCCAGTTGTACTAATGCTACTTTACTGAAATTTGGAACGAAATAGAAGGTGCCGTGTGTACACTGACACTACTCCCTTCAGAATAAGCACACTGCACTTCACAGAAGCACGACATTCCCAGGAAATTTTAGTTCTTGACTTTCCTTTATCAGTGAGTTGTACATTCAAAAATTTTACTCTATGTTTACGAATATATGAAAAATTTCACCATGAAAGCTAGCCTACACGTGTAGGACACGAATCATCATTGAAGTAAAAACTGCATGTTCATGAACGACGACGTATGACAAGCTGGCTGGCTGTATTACTACGGCAGTGCGACCATAGCACCATAATGCTCACTTTGGCTACCTGCGCAGTGTGCGGACAGCCTGTCCAGGGCTTCGCTCGTCCCAGCAGCAAAAACGGCAGTCATCACCTCCTGTGTAACAACAAAAACACATTCAGGAAAAGGGGCCCACTGTATCACAAAGATGAAATATAGTGTAAAAGTACACACGGACGAACCAGCTTGGTCACACTATGATGACACAAACAGGAAGATTGCCAAGTAAGATGTGGAGACACGAACGAGACATAAGCAGATCCACTTGACTGAAACTGCGGAAAAGTGGCTCCACTTTGCATCAACATGCAAAGTATATTGCTTACGACGACTGCTCTGCTGGATACGCTACCATGTCTGATGGGGTGTTCCACGTGCCACTTTCCATTGACAGGAATACACGTGCAGTTTTTTATTCCTCGTATTTGGCTACTACCAAAAGTGCGCTAACGCACGTGCTTTGGCAAAGCAAACATATCTTGTTTCAAAAATATATAAACATCCGCATGACTGCTAAAGTAAAATATGCAAAAAAAAAGAAACAAAAAACGACCTCGGCTTTCTATCGCAGGGCTAGAACAAATTTGCCAACTGTAGGATAATTACCCTACTTGTAGGGTATTTTTAAAATTTTTCAGTCAGCGTAGGATAGTAGGGCGGTGACACCGGGCAATTTCAACATTTCACGGGTCATTGATTCGTGAAAAATCTGCGCAACATATCTGAATGTTACATTCCTGGTGAGATCTGTATTGTAACTGTCTTAATTCAAATGTCACCAGCACAAAAGACGAAAAATAATATAATAAATATCCTTGTGCTATGTTTTTTTTTTTTCATTTTCTCAGGTTTCGCTTGCTTTTCCTCTCTCTGTCATCTCCTTACCGTTGCATAAAGGGACTTTTAAATTTTGCGACAGTGGTCGGTTTCAGTTATGAAGGCAAAAGCTTTAGATGCCTCATCATGTGCGAAAAGTGATGGTACGCCTTAACACGAGTGCTGTAAAAAATTATGATATAACGACGCCACCTCATGATGTGGTTGTGGCATGACATATCCCCAGAAGTTTTTATCTCTTCATGAATTCATGGTCACGTCACTGTGGCATGACAATGTGACGTCAAACGATGTTTCATCAGATGTCATCATGGCACATCAATACGTGGGCCAGTCCTGGATGCACACAATAAGTCTGAATGTCGTAGAATGTACGTTATCCGTACATTATCACCGTTACATGACGCTATTTAAAAGCATAGGGTAAAACGTAGGGTGATAAGAAAGTGGTATAGGGTAAAGTAGGCTGATTTTGACATTTGTGTAGGGTATTTTCCAAAAATCGGTTGGCAACACTGGGCTAGAATAGGAGCGCTACTAGTCTGGAGATTTTTGTGACTTCCATACCGGTGTAGAAGATGTGGGGCTGTGTGGCATCCCAGGCAACGCTCCAGGCCTCAAAGCCGTGACACTGGATTTCTGCGACGGATTCCAAGGAAGCCGAACCACAGCTCAGTGTCGAGACAGACCCATCAGAGCAACTTACAGCCAACTTATTGCCCCTGCATTGAATGATGCCAAGTTAGCAAACAGTAAGATCAGCAGTTAACGAGCACGCTAGGGACTCACTCAGGTGCCCAAGCCAGAGCCAGTACCAGGCAGCTTGCGACTTGACAAGAAGCCTCTGGCTCTAGCCGTTCCTCCTGTAGCCGACGCAGCTGTACCGTGCCGTCGGAAAAGGCACCTGCTAGTACGTCGTCCTTCCACTTGATGTCGAGCACTCCTGGCAGTGAGCCAGAGTGGCACAACTGTTGCAAGTCTGCTCCGCCGTGCCACTGGAAGGTAGCCAAGGCACCCTGCCTCTCGCCTGCTTCCTGCAAAATGCACAGCAATGCAAACTGGTTCTTAGCTGGAACCAGTACAACAGTATACTTGCATGATGAAACCATTGCATGAACACAAGGATCATGAAAAGTATAGCACGACTACTCAACCATCTTGACCCTTTCGCTTCTGTTGATGAGTACAGACATCGTGAAATTTTGTATCAAAATGACAGATGACAACTATACTAGCCATCCACAAAAATTGTATAGTTTATTGTATTGTATAGTATAGTTGCCATTGGTCCCACATGGAACCAATGGCAACTATACTTGTCATAGTTGTGTTCCACGATGCTAGATGGCCACACCTGTTCATGCTGTGCCAGTTGTGTGTTGTCTTTAGTTTTTTGCAGTCTTTCGCTGTATTGCTTGAAGTTACCGTCAACTTGTGTTTTTATGCAATTAGTGAAATAAGGGAACTACTGAATTTTCCTGAAATAATGGTCCTGTTTATTGAGAAACAAAAGCTTCACAAACTGAGTAAAAAAAATTTTTTTGGTAAATTTGGTGTTACTTTCTTTTTTTTATGGTAGTGAAATGAGTGATGCACTCCTATGCATGTCATTATTAACAGAAGGTGTATTGGCAAAAAAATAAATAAATATAGTGTTAGAACGAGATAGGTGTATTGTTGCTAGTCAGTCAATCCGGTTGATAAACGGTGTAAAAAAAAAAACCTTGTGTGATGGAAGGAAACTTTCAGAAGTCTTCCTGTGTGTTGTGCTAACAGCCCTGCTTTTAATGCAGCATTCCTGAACTGGCATATTTTGCCAATGTTGTTGTTGTATGTGCATCTATAACTACTTGACACTGAATGTTACTCAAAGCTGTATAGAGCTAGTAAAATTTAGTCTTTTTCTATATATTTGCACATATTGCAAATGCTTCATTATGCTCTGTACTGTCATGTATTTTTTTATGTGTGCATCCGGGGATTTACCAAACATTCATAATAAGTTAAATCTGGCACGACATCTTATTGTGAATTGTTATTAGTGTAACTGTAACAAGGAAAGAGATGAAAATTTTCGGGGCTCATTTTACTTTGACAGCTGATATAAAATAATAACTGTGGCAACACATTTGTGGACACGAGAACAGCGCATAAATTGCCTGAGTGAAATCGACTCATGAGTGAAATCGGACTCGCGATTGGTCCGCGCAGTCCGAATGCGCAATAGATTAGGAAAAATGATTCTGAATTGGTCGACCCAACGCATGAGTGAAATCGAACTCGCGATTGGTCCGCGCAGTTCGGCTGCGCAATAGATTAGGAAAATGATTCTGGCCAATCACCAGCCAGCTTCAGCGCGCGAAATTTCGAGTTGGATTCCTTGAAAACTGACAGCGTTTTTTTTTTTTTTTTTTCATTCCGCACATGAGGCCATACAAATTAGTTGCCCTGAAACAAGAATGCACCGTGATTCATACTTGTGCGACTTACTTCGTCCAACTTGTACATTCCAACGGCGAACAGGCTCGGTCTAACTGGGCAGAACTCGACGCAATCGGCGGGCAGATCGAGCTCGGTGGACCACAGTTTAGTTGGTTCGACCATGACTATGGAGGCGCCAGCCACGGTCAGCCAGAATGATCGCGTAGATTGGACGTGTCCAGCACGTGTAGACAATTGTTTTCTGAACGACCACACAAGTACGGCAATGTAAAGCTAGCGAGAAGAAAAATCCACGTGCACTGTTCCGAAGTAGCGCAGGCGAGTGTGTGATTGGTCAAACTTGACGTACCTACAGCAAAACTAATGTTACAAAAGTTTCAATTGTGCAACTTGTCCTGTCATCTATGTGTGCAAGTCTAAAAACGTATAAAGAATGTTTGACAATTACTATGTCATGTTAAAGTATATATTTAAGCCGACAGGTGACGCTAATATTTGTAAAGTGCAAATTTGCGTGCACAAAATGTATGCATTTAAAATTTAAACTTTGAAGTTAGTGTTTTTATGACCGCTGCTTGCGCGGTTGTTACATGAATGGTTGTAACCACTGATCTCCACTAGGGTGCAACTATAGTGGAGATCAGTGGTTGTAACCATGCTCGCATACACGGAGGAAAGACAGGTCTGCACCTTTCCTTCCTCCGTGCTCGCATGCATGGAGGCATGCATTGTTACATGCACATATGGAGAAAGTTAATGTACACGAGTTGTACATAGGAACACTCGCAGCAAGGCAAAACCCCACATGTGTAACATTTCCATTTCTTTTGATAAAATGCTTTGCGTGCGGGCGCATGCTTTGTGTGACGTAAGGTCGGTAAGCTGTACTCGTTCATGACTTTCAGCTCCACGTAACTGCTTTGATACGGGCTCTCGGTCGGGCTTGAATCTCGGTCATGACGGTCTCAAAAAATCGCAGCATGCGAAAGCACAGCCTTTTAGACGTGAGGCCAGTACTTGAAGATCGGCGTCGTTTTGGCAGATGCTCGACTAGCGGCAGGAAAGCGCGCGCGCGTCTTTCGCGTCTGGCCACTGTGGTGACGCCTGCCGTGCTGCTGTCATGGCGCCCGTACGATCGGGGTGGAGCATCTCAGTCGCTGGTGGCAAAAAAGCCGTCGCGAGACGCGATCGTCGGACGGCGGGGATGCAGAGGGGCCGCCGAGGCCATGGCGACCGTTGAAACGACACACCGGCTGCCGCAATGGGCTCGGCCATGGGCAAGGGCGCCGCCTCGCTACTGGATAGCCTGCCGCCCAACCAGTCGCTTCACGTCGTCATGCTGGGCTTGGACTCCGCGGGCAAGACGACGGCCCTGTATCGGCTTAAATTCGACCAGTACCTCAACACGGTGCCCACTATAGGCTTCAACTGCGAGAAGATCAAGGGCACCTCGGGGCGCGCCAAGGGCACCAGCTTTCTCATCTGGGACGTCGGGGGTCAAGACAAACTGCGCCCCCTCTGGCGTTCCTACACCCGCTGCACCGACGGAGTCGTCTTCGTCCTAGACTCCGTGGACGAAGAGCGCATGGAAGAAGCTCGACTGGAGTTACAACGCGTCGCGCGCGAAAACCCGGGTGTGCCGCTGCTAGTGCTGGCTAACAAGCAGGACTTGCCCGGTGCTAAGGAACCCCGCGTAATTGAGCGATTGCTCGGCCTACACGAATTGTCGGCCAGTCACTTGTGGCACGTACAGCCGGCCTGCGCAATCATCGGCGAGGGATTAGACGACGGCCTCGAACGGCTGTACGACATGATCGTGAGACGGAGACGCCAAGCGAAGCAGGCAAAGCGCAAACCGCGGTCCTAAACTTGAGCCCTGTGGACTGTGTGTCTGTGTGTGTGTGTGTGTGGTGTGTGTGTATATATCTAATAACGGAACGTCCGCTGCTGCTGCCCTCCAGTGACGACGCGTACTGTTGCGTGCATGCCGCAGCGGCACAACGCGTCGCTTGAATCCGTCGTTAATATTTGCCCCGAAAGGTGGCGCCACATGACCCATAGCGACTGCCCCCAAATGAACAAACGAAACAAACGCCTCCCGTCACCGTGCTCCAGTTTCTTTTTGTCTTCGTGAGGGTGTTCGCGCGTTTGAAGAGTGTGTTCCTGTTCTTTATAAGTAGTTGTTTTTTGTTTGTTCCCTCTTTCCCGACCCCGTGGTAGTAGTCATGTTCAATGTTTTCCCGGGGCCGGCGACTGAAGCCGCTTCCGCTGCAGGTCAGCGTACGCAGCTCGCGTTTTGTGTATCTCGTAAGCTCGACAATGGTAACGCCACGCCACCGCCGCAATAAAAAATTACATCAAGAAATAAACCTCGCGGTGTCGTTCCATTGATTTCTCACTCTCTCGCACCTCCCCATATCTCAGAAAAATGTCTGGGCACATCACGTGCCGGGCATTCGCAGCTGGTCGTTATGGTGATGGGACAACAAAATCTCTCTGGACCCATCCCTCCCCACAGCACCCACTTCGCTTGCTTGCATGCCCACTCGACGCTTCTCCGTGCGTGAGGTGCATACCGTGTTGTGTGCTGTGCCGCGGTATCAACAGGTTTTGGACACGGGCTCTGGCTCTGCGTCCCACCGCCGGTGAGCGCGGAGGTTTTTTTATTATTATTATTATTATTGCGGCACGCGGGCACGTACGATTAATTGTGTGCACTGAACCTCAGCGAGCTTCCTCACCACTTGAAGCAACACGTCTGCACGTGCTTTCTGGATTGTCGTGCCAGATTGTTCTGCGATTGCCAACTTCGAAGGGAAGCTTTGCGCTTAGTGCGCGTAAATTTAAGGTGACCAACAGAGCGAACGCTAAACTGATATTGCGTTACAGCGCGTTAGTTTCGATTCTGAAGAGTGTACCCCGTACGGTTGCAAGCATATATGTGGCTAATTACAATATGAAGCAAGATTAAGCAATTAAACTTTAAGTTATCCGGATATTCCTTGCTTTCGGCTGAAAGGCTGAATTCTCCCGAATGCTGACACTTACTGAGAGCGCGAAATGTTGACATCGATTTCATTATTTTAAAGCCTGAAGAACCTGAAAGTCTCGGCGTGTCATGTCGTCATCACGTGGGTACGCGACACAAACATTGGGTGAATCGCACTGCGCGCCGCCAGTCCATACTGTGCGAGTCAAAAGGTTCAACGTTACTGCATCATCCTCGGCTTAGCAGTGGTACCAGAATCCCCGACGAAATTTAACCGATGCGCACAAGTTTCTCGTTGAAAAACCAGAGGCGTAACACATTACACCTCTGTGGTAAAGTCACCTTCCTGAAAACAGCACTTCTTGAAACGTATATCTACGAATGTGATGGCGCATTGGTGGAGACCTCTGGAGAGTTGAAGCAGTGCTGATGTTGCTGTGGTAAACACCGGCGCACACTGCATTAATCGCTCCTTCCCAGTTTTCACGCTTTGTTTTGTCACCTAGAAGTTGGCTCATACACACAAGCATTTGCAACACTTGCTTGCTTGCTTGCTTGCTTGCTTGCTTGCTTGCTTGCTTGCTTGCTTGGCCTTTGTGCGGCTCTTACGCATGGGGATTGGCCACGAAAACCGGCAGTTAATATATGGATAAAGATCTGGGCGCATATTAAAGAACCCCAGGTGGTCGAAATTTCCGGAGCCCTCGACTACGGCGTCTCTCATAATCATATGGTAGTTTTGGGACGTTAACCCCATATATCAATCATTATTATATAGATAAAGATTAGACTTGAGACGAAGAAGAAGAAAAAAAAACATCTGTTGACTGGAGAATATCAAAATAAAAAATAAACGTGATAAAGATGATAAAAAACGAAAAAAAAATCAAGGATAGAGAGGCAGAAAGCGACAAAATAAATGAGGAAGCGATAAATAAGGTGAAAAAAAAAAGTTTAAGAACTCCGTGGGTGCCCCAATAGTCCTCTTTGGGCTGTTTTTAACATGCGTGACACCTCAAAATTGCACTGCTCAGGCTGTGACGTCAGCTTTTGTGCTCCCGTGCAACAGCTCAGAAAGGAAAAAATCTCCGATCTGTAAAAAAAAAAGGTTCAAGTTTGTTCATTACCAGTGCACGTACAAAAAAAAAAAAACGGGTTACATAATACATACAGAATCTGGAGGTGTGAAAGAATGAGACTGTCAGGGGGACCTCCTATAATTAGTGGCGTACACAAAAACTAACAGCAGCAAAAAGAGCGAACAAATTGAAACGCAATCAAAACAGAAATGATCTATACTAAAAAGAAAATTGTATATACCATAGTAGCATTATACAATGCTTAAAAATACCAGTACAGTAGTGTGAAGTGATGATGAAAATAAATTTATTGCAGATGAACTAAAGGTTCCTTTAACAATATGTCTTTTATGTTGTGTTTAAAAGATTGCAGTGACCGAGATGATTTAGTAAGAAGAGGTATGCGATTCCAAAGATGAATACTATAGAAGCGAGCTGTAAATCTGCCACAGTTTGGTCTTATTTTGGGTAAAAGAAAGTTACTTTGCTCTGAAAACCTGGTAATATTGTTATTCACAAGGACATGCTGAGGAATACTGCCTAATGATACTTCACGATGAATAAGGCGGTATGTGATGAGGGATAATCTGTGATAAAACAACTCTTGAATCGGTAGAATGCGCAGCTGTTGATAGATTGGTATGAAATGGGAACGGAATGGGATATGTGTCATTAGTTTTATCGCCTCGTTTTGAAGGCGCTGAAGCGGTTGGAGATGAATGGCGTACGTGTTACCCCATGATGATAGGCGGTAGGATAAATGGCTGTCAATATAAGCATAATAAAGCGAGAAAAGAATATGAGGTTGAAAGAATGAACGTGTTTTAATGATAATGCGGTCTGTAGAGATAGAGAAAAATAAATAAGGTGGGAAAGAAATAAATAGAAATAAGGATACCAAAAAGAGACACAGAGAGAAAGGGAGAGAGACAAATAAAAAAAAGTAAGGAGACATAGAAGGCCCCTCAGCTCGGCTTTTCCTTCATGCTTAATTGGCGCACTACTTGGGCAAATCTGCCATGATGTTTTCGTTTTTGTTTGTTTGTTTGTGTATATTTTGTCGTGATCGAGATCATTAGTATGCTGTACAATAAACTCCTGAAAGTCGCCTTTAGCAACCGTAAATGCCCGATTATTCTGAAAACTCGAAACTCCAAAGCAAAACTTAAATTCCTTGGTAGCGCTTATCGCAAATCTTTGTATGTCCGCAGGTTTTCATGTACACTATACGTTTGTTCAGCCTTCGACTCGCATTGATTGGCTCGTCTGCCACCGTCTCTTGATAAGCGGTGCACAAAACGATTGCTTAGCACCGGGCTTGTTACCACCGGTCTCGTACACATGTAATGAAAAAAGCAAGAAAAAAGCGAGAAAAAAACAACATGCATCTGCAGGGGCTGCAGACGTGCTTCGAGATATGCATCTCTATATGGTCCCCAGACGAAAGCCGCTCAGTGTTTCGAGTACTGGCGCAGTTTCATCGACGCATATACCTCGTGGTTATGCGAGAAGCTTCCCTTTGCAATTGACTCGTGATTAAACGAGGCATCGATACAGGCGCGCCTTATGCGGTTCAGGTGGGTTTGGGTTGACGCGAGGGGTAAGTGCATGAACGGTGCCGTATGACTTCGACCCAGGTAGGGGGCTCGGTCTAAAGTACGGGCGCCAGCCTCGCCTCATCGAGCGGCCCTGTACTCTATGCGAAATGCTGTAGCTGCCACTGTTCCGTGCGGCCCTTATTCACTCTGGCATTGTGTGTAGCTTCTGAACCGTTCGAACGATTTCCCACCCCGCCCGTGCATAGAATATGTAAAACAGCGACACGGACAAACGCCCACTTTCAACCGGACTTTTATTTAACACGAAAGGAAATTATATACGTAAAAACATTGAAAACATAAACATCATGACAAGATTTCTTTCAATTCCCTACTGAAACGTTCCGTATGCGATGTCCAATAATTCCGTATGTTTCCGTAAGAATTTTACGGAAATATATGGGAAATATGTGGGAACATATGTATTGTTTACGGAAAGATATGGAATTATTGGACTCGCATACGGAACGTTTCAGTAGGGAAGGAATCATTACACGTGCTTTTCAAAAAAAAAAAGATAATTCCATCGTCGGTCGATAAAACAGAAAGATGTCATGCTGATGCATAATGAAACTTCTTGATGGTTTCGCGAGTGCGCTGGTCTGCCGATGATTGCGGCTGCTTTACAATGCAAAAATAACTACAGCCCAAAGCTTCACCTTACGGGTTTTATCAAGTTTCATGCCAGACTCCTCGCCCTCCCTCCTTCTATCACTTGAGCCCGGCAAGCTTTGCCATTGGTGCACGAATGAAAGCGAGGCGATGACGTGCTTCTTGCTACGGTCTGCCATTGGTCATTGGATTTCTGGGGGCAAATGTAGGAAGTAAACCATTGCAAGAACGCGCAACACCGGTGGCCCTTAGCCACCGGTGTTGCGCGTCTTGCTATATACTCTCTGGCGACCGCCACAACTCGGCAAGAGCGTAGGCAGTTTTTTTCTTTTTTTTTGTGGGGAGGAGAGGGGGGGCTGGGGGGATGCCACCAAAACACGATAAATACAATTTCAAATGCGTGGCATCACGCGCGAAAACTTCGGCGCGAAATATAAAATTAAAACATCACTCTTTATTTTCTCCTCTACTTATAGACCTATGATGAGCAAATAGGAGACATTAGAGTTCTCATAGGGCAATTTATCAATCTATACCAGGGGCAGATCCAGCCACACATTTTAGAGGGGAAAGGGGGTGGTCATCTAAAATAACACCGGAGAGGGGGACGCAGACATGACTCTTTTGTTTTTATTAGCAGAAAAACCCTTTCATAGCACAATTAAATGCTGTTAATGTGTGCTCACAGTGGTTTCACTATCATTGGTCCTAACTGGTGATAGGAGGTGGACTACGAGCACTGAATTGGGGGGAGGGGCGCTGACAGAGATTTGAGAGAGGGGAGACGATCGACCCCCCCCCCCCCCCCGTCTGGATCCGCCAATGATCTAAACCAATCCACTGCTTTTCTTTATCGTCCTTTTTAAGTGACTAAAAACTATTCACGTAACACCCAAACATGTGACTATTCCCCCTTCCCCCCCCCCCCGTATTCTAGAACGCCCCTTCACTCAACGCTCCACCTTCACTTGGAAACAGCCGATGGAAGCGCCATCTTTAGACAGGGAAAGTCACTGCATATCAGTGATACTTTGCCGCTATTCTCGAGTAGCGCAGCGTCATTTTCAGCCGAGCAGTGGCGCAGTGCGCAACTCTGTCAAGTGAAGGGCGAAAGTCGAGTCGAGGAGCGTTTGTGAATACGGGGGGTAAATCGCGTAATATCGTCCGCCGCGGCGATACAGCGGTTGTGATGCGATCGGCTGCTATCCCGAAGGTCACGGATTCGATCCCGGCAGCGGCGGCGGTCGCATAGATGGCGGCGAAATGCCGGAGGCCCGTGATTTGATTGATTTGTGGGGTTTTAACGTCCCAAAACCACCATATGATTATGAGAGACGCCGTAGCGGAGGGCTCCGGAAGTTTCGACCACCTGGGGTTCTTTTAACGTGCACCCAAATCTGACTACACGGGCCTACAACGTTTCCGCCTCCATCGGAAATGCAGCCGCCGCAGCCGGGATTTGATCCCGCGGATCAGCAGCCGAGTACCTTAGCCACTAGACCACCGCGGCGGGGCTGTCGAAGGCCCGTGTATACGCGTTGCGATGGCAGTGCGTGTCAAAGGACACCGGATGGTCGAAACTCCAGTACCTGTTACTAAGGCGTCTCTAATAATCGTACACGCTATTGGAACGTGAATCCCCAGATATTATTATCGTTATAACGCATAATCTTACAAAGTCACGTGACTGAGATCACATAGCATGACGTAACTAGTCCCGCGACTAAAATCGCAATACATCGCGTAACTGAAAATCATAAATCATATGACCACGTAACTACAGTGGCATAAGATCACGAAACCAACTAAGAACCGCGTAAAAGCTAGTCACGTGACTATAATACCGTGTGATCACGTGACGTGACAGATCGCATACACTCAAACAACGATATAACGAACACGAATATAACGAAATATCGGTTATAACGAAGTAGATAAAAATGCTCTTGCAATACATAGTGTTAGAAATAACCTTGATAATGAAGTTTCGGTTATAACAAGCTTACTTTATTGTAAAATTCAACTTGTTGTAATGAGGTTTGAGTGCAACAGCTAATCGCGCAATGCATGTTACCACAAAAAAAAAGAGAAATAATGAAACACGTGCCACGTGCGCAGTGTGGCGTACAAATTGGAGCAGGATAGCCAAGTCTGTAGACATACGCTGTTGCATTAGCCAAAATTTGGCGTAGCCTCAAAAGCTTGACAATACCTAGTTGTACTAACGAAAATTTGACATATCACTACACGTAACCTGTTTTTCTCCTGATTGCCACCCTTCATAACTTCTCTTTTTTCCCCTGTTCCTCTTCCCCTGTGCAGAATAGCTGGCTAGATCAAGCTATAGCTCAGGCTGACCTCTGCTTTCAAATGAATCATCTCTCTTACTCTCTTGACATCACTAGCAAAAGCTCCCATAAAGCTAGGTCAAACACCAGCTCTGCCGTTGGGTGTGCAGCTTGACCCACTAGCTGCTCTTTGTCTTTCTTTTTTTTTTCCTCTCTATTTGGCATCCGCTATTGGGTAGCAGCGGACTAGCGAGGGTGTAGCACACCGAAACCGAGCCCCCCCCCCCCCCCCAGAAAGTTATTTTCTCGCCATGACAAAAAGAGGGAAAAATTGCCATTTTAAGGGGGTGCTCCTCCCGAAATCAAGGTGGTGCCACCCCCCCGAAAAACATTCTGGCTACGTGCCTGCCCCCCCCCCCCGCTCCCAGAAATATTTTTCGCCATGGTAAAAGAGTTAAGGATTACCATTTGAAGGGGGTGTCCTCCGCGAGAAAAAGAAAGGTGCCCCCCTCCCCCATGAAAACAAACTTGGCTACGCGCCTGTCGGGCAGAGCAGACTGATGTGCAACCGTAGCATACTGAAACGAGCCCGTCGGCGTATGGTCATCAAGGACGCCACCTAATCTCGGTAGAGTGCACACGAACTGACTGACGAGTTTTTCCTATAGTGACCCCGTCGCACGCTTCGTGGAACTGTGCGTACCTATACGTACTGCATACGCGCAACTGCGAATGACATCCGGTGAAAATGTCGATCACATTGACCGCTCGTCGATATATATATATATATATATATATATATATATATATATATATATATATATATATATATATATATATATATATATATATATATATATATATATATATATATATAAAACGAAAGCCATGCATAGATCGCCAAACTGTAAATGTGAGCGTCGCCGGCATGAAGACTAGTGACGTAGAAAAAACCACCCTATTGTGCAATTACGTCATACTGTTACGTCTGTTTCGTTGAATTAATACATGCATATTCGTTGAACACAACGAATTTCGTTCAATCGATCGAAGTTAACATTACACCGTAGGTTCAGCAGTGCAGTGCTTCTTGCGCTGATATATGGTAGCGGTTACATACCTGGCGTCACTATTAAACCCCCTTGCAATACTGCAATACAACTGTTTGTTAATCCGCCTGTTTCTTTTTGTGTTCTTTTTTTTGCGATGCACGGTGCGTGCTCTCTCCACCTAGCGGATAACTCACGAAACGCATTTTGATCTCGGAGGCTTTTTTTTTCTGGCAATGGTGGTTGTCCTGGCTCTTATCATAACCTGATAAAACAGCGGTGGGCAGCACAGTATGGTACGAAAAAAGGGCGGATTGTGTGGGTCCATTCGTTTCGCCTCCACCACCGGTTCCGGATAGAGGTGCCGAATTCCGCCGCATTCGTTTCAGCGGCGTAGCGATGAGATCCACTAAACCACGCCGTTCGTTTCAAAAATTTGCACTTCTCCTTACTAAATTAAATACCCATCGCGCAAGTTCGATACGCCTAACACGGTTATAACGAACGATTTGTTACAACGAGGCAACTGCGTTCCGTCTACGTTGTGTAAATTGTTTGAGTTGCATTTATTGTTCCTGTCTCGGGGCTCTGTATGGTAATCTTTTAGCGTATAGGATATATCTACTTATAGTTATTTTCAATCCGTACAGCAAAGTGCTTAATCATCTGTTCTTTGTTTCAAACAACGTTAATTAGAACGAGCATATAGTGAAGCCGAGGAATGTATAGGAGACGTTGATTGTACTGTTTGAAGTGTATCTCAGTATTTACGATATGGACGTAAAGAAAGTAAATTAGACGCAATAACAACTTGCAATCTGTATGTATGGTGGCAAATGCGCGTACCGTCACCTCAAGTCACGAGCATTGACTGGGAGGGGAGGTGCAAAAGGGGCACTTGCCCCATCAAGCCACATTAGCATGTCCTCCCCTCAACTGGAATTCGCTCGCAGGATTTCAAGCTGGACGGTTGTGCCCTCGCGATCTCTGACTTCAGCGTAGCTCCCGCCGACTGGTTCGCCCTCCGCGGTCTCCTGAAGCCGTGCAGCTCTCGCATTGTGGCGCCCCGCCCTTGGACTGCTTCGACCGGATCCCCACTTTCCTATCTCCTTCTTTTTTTCTCTCGCTTGGCTGTCTTCTTCTCCGTCTATTTTCCTTCTATTCTTTTTATCCCTCCTTCCCACGGCACTGCGCCGTGTCGCCTGAAGGCAGACAGAAATTAGGTGCCTTTTTCCTCTTCATTGTAACCACTACCACCACCACCACCACCCTCAACTGCGCTCCAGCACTCTCCACACACCCCCCCCCCCCCTCCACCGCGTTGCAACCTCTAGGACAAAAATGATGCCGGCACTCGAGCCTCACGTAATTTATTTCAAAGGTTAGAAGCATGTTATACATGGATGCTTATATGCACCAGGTATGGTAAACATTAAACCGTAACGTATTGCACAGCTTATAACTTGCAGCCTACTGCTAGTTAAATCTTGCGAGTGTACATTAGAAGTTGCTTACATCTCACTTCGAACCAAAAATGACATTCGCACGTGCCTATCGTTCTGATTCTTGAAATTATTGCACAAGTTGGTTAGGTCATGACAAAAATGTTCATTTTCATTTCTGATATGTGATATATACTTGTTCTAACTACTCGATTCGAAATTATTCGAGGAAATCTCTACTCGCTTCGAACAGTGCGCAGGGTTTTTCATTGGAAATGAGGGGGGGGGGGTAACTTTCATCAGAGTAGTGAGGAGTACATGATCACCATTATCATCATCAGCCTGACTACGCCCACGGCAGGACAAAAGCCTCTCCCATATTCCGTCAATCAACCCGGTCTTGTACCGGTTGCTACCACGTTACACCCGCAAACTACCTAATTTATTCTTGCAACAGAAGAGCTCTAAGATGAGCTGTAGTTGGTAGATGTTCGTTTCGTAATGGTTTAATTGCGCCATAATACAATGACAACAGAGAAAAGTCAAGACAGCACCTGCGCGGATCTCGTCTCACCTGCTCACCTGACTACCTGTGTTGTGTCCCCCGTCGCGCGTTTTTCTTCGCTTGGAATCCAGTCGCTCTTAATGACCAGCGGTCATCTCGCCTGCGCGCGCGACACACCCTGGCCACGCCGATTTCGTCATCTTGATTTTGGTTGTGAGGCCCTTGACACCAGTTTCTTATATGACACTTGCTACCCCTTCCCGTCCCTTCAAGTTACATCCGCCATTTTCCTTTCCATTGCTCGCTGCGTCGTTAAACCCATCTTGAATTTTCCGCCGAGTGGTTTTTACCGCGGTTAAACTTCGAGGCTTGTCGATTGGCGGCGTTGAAGTGCACGCCGTAGGTGTAATGACGATGACGCTGAAGGTGATGATAATCACGGACGACGACTGGCGTGTGCAGAATATGACGTCTCAATATTTGCTACACGATGCGTTTCGTACGGCTGGAAACAACCAACAATCACCAGGGGGACGTGCCCAGACCTCGTCTTTGCCAACTTAAGGCTGGATTCGATACCACAAAGCAGTATAATGATGAGGGCAAAATGAGATTCACAACTCCACAAAACGTACCATTTATGACCAGTAAACCTTGTATATAGAGAAGAGAAAAGAGGAATGTAGGAAAGGTAGGGAGGTTAACTAGACTATGCGTCCAGTTTGCTGCCCTACACATGGGGAGGGGGAGAGGGGAGTAAAAGAGAGAGAGAAGGATAGACACATGTCACATCACACACACAATACCGAGTTTCACAGGCGGTCCCTCAATGAAGTTGCTAAACCTTGTATATAAATGTACACACCGCTTTGTCACTCATATACGTGCGTGGGTGGTCAATGTCGCGGGTTATTTACGGTAACACCGAACAACCCCACTGCTTCGCCCACATCATTCACTTCGTGGATATCACATGTCTTTTTCTTCGAAGTTTTTCCCGGAGAATTCGAATTGAGAGAGAAATGGGATGGACCGAAATGGAATTCCGACGTGAGTCAATGAACCTTTGTTGTCATTCCCGTGGAAAATGTGATGCACGTCGATTCTTCTCCCGACCACTTCATTAAAATGGGGCCGCCACCGATCATTAGCCTAACTTGCGAGATCCAATCGTCCCCCTCCCCTCCTTTCACAACTTCTCATTCGTCAGACGACGAAGTGACAGTGTTGTTTTGTTTGTTTTTCGCATTGCGCTGGAAAGGCAAAAGCGAAACGCATGCAGCGACGAAATCCATGCGGTCGATCCGTTACGCGCAAGTCCTGTTTTCCAACTCGACATTTCACAACTCGACGCGTTTGATCTGTCTGCGATGACGCAACCTCCCGACAGCTCGATCGAAACATGGTCGCCTGTAATGGAGCAAGCGCTGTTGTGCACGTTGAGATTGAGCTTTCCTTTCTTTATGCTAATGCATTCTGAAAGAAAGAAAGAAAGAAAGAAAGAAAGAAAGGAGGAAAGAAAGAACCGTGTGCTCAGATTTGGGTGCACGTTAAAGAACCCCAGGTGGTCGAAATTTCCGGAGCCCTCCACTATACGGCGTCTCTCATAATCATATGGTGGTTTTGGGACGTTAAACCCCACATATCAAAAAAAAGAAAAGAAAGAAAGAAAGAAGAAAGAAAGAAAGAAAGAAGAAAGAAAGAAAGGAGAGGTGTCTGCCTTTCTGTCTGTCTCATGGGCGACTAATTTCTGTCTGCCTCATAGGCGATACGGCGCAGTGCCTCGTAGGGGAAGGGGGATGTGGGATAAAAAGAATAGTGGAACGATATAGATAAAGAAATAGGACGAGGTAAGCGACAGAAAAAGAAGGAGATAGGAAAGTTGGCAGCTGGTCGCAAAACAAAGTGCGAGAACGGGGCACCACGCGGCGAGAGCTGCACGGCGTCAAGAGGTCGAACCAGTCGGCGAGAGCTACGGCGGCGTCGGAGATCGCGGGCAACGCAACCGTTCAGCTTGAAATCCTCCGAGCAACTAATTGAATCGCGAAGAAGTGGCGGAGAGAGAGATAGGAAAGTGTGGGAAGAAAGAAACCCAACAGGGCGCAAGTCGATGAACGTCAGGGGATGAGTCCGTGTTCCCCGTCAGCACCCATAGCCGTCGGTCGGAATCCCTCGAGACATAGCAGCAGCGGGGGCTTGACTGATACAATGCCCCGCTAGAAGTTTGCTTCCGGGTCGGTCTGCGAAGTAGTCTCTCCGAGGCTCCAAGAGTACGCGAGCTAGCTATCATGCCGACATTCCCGCACTATGTGGACTAAATCCGAAGCGATTGCACTTTGTGAACGTATAGGTAACCAGGCGTGTGGTGTGAGTGTTAATTACTGCTGACATGTTGTAACTGCTACATTTCAAGCAGGTTATCATATATGTTGAACATTTAGTCCCTGCAGTGTAAGAGCTATACTTCAGTTTACGTAATCGAGCACTTTTTTTTGTCAGTTAACAGTAAAATTGTAATGTTCAGCGGCTAAATAAGATTTTGAATATTTGTTTCAACTAAATTGATATGAAATTGTGTTCGATTCGTATTCGCCTTGGTGTCGTGACTATTCGATTCGGTTCTAAAATTCACTATTCGACTTTGTGTGTGTGTGTGTGTGTGTGTGTGTTGTTCCACTCTGCGATTGGTTTCGTACACGCATACCTACAGATCACCATGATGATGATGACTATGCATATTGTACATTGAAGCAGTGCACACTAAATCACTCATTCAGAACAGTGCGCGGTACCACTTTTTGTGTATATCTGTACCCCCGTATTCAGAAACGCTAGCTTCTTGACTTGAACTCGACTTGCCACCGCCTTCAATGCAGCGCGTTTGAAATGCGTTTCTGCTGCCTTGGCACTGCCTAAAGCAACGCGTTCGAAACGTGTCTGCGCTGCATTGGCACTGCCTAAAGCAGCGCGCGTTTGTTTGTGCTGCGCACCATCATCATCATCACCATCAGCCTGACTACGTCCACTGCAGGACAAAGGCATCTCCAATGTTCCGCCAGTTAACCCGGTCCTGTGCTTGCTGCTGCCAGTTTATACCCGCAAACTTCTTAATCTCATCTACCCACCTAACCTTCTGTCTCCCCCTAACCCTCTTCCCTTCTCTGGGAATCCAGTTAGTCACCCTTAATGACCAGCGGTTATCCTGTCTACGCGCTACATGCCCGGCCCATGTACATTTCTTCTTCTTGATTTCAGCTATGATATCCTTAACCCCCGTTTGTTCCCTAATCCACTCTGCTCTCTTTCAGTCTCTTAAGGTTACACCTACCATTTTTCTTTCCATTGCTCGCTGCGTCGTCCTCAATTTAAGCTGAACCCTAGCTAAGTACCGGCAAAATACAGCTGTTATATACCTTCCTCCTGAGGGATAGTGGCAATCTACCTGTCATAATTTGAGAGTGCTTGCCAAATGTGCTCCACCCCATTCTTATTCTTCTAGCGCACCATAAAGCTTCCAAATAATCAGAGTGTTCCAAACGTGTCTGTGCTGCATTGAAGGCGGTGACAAGTCAAGTTCAAGTCAAGGAGCGTTTCTGAATACGACAGTTAGTTTTTACGCTAATCTGGACTATATGAACTCTGGCGCACAGCCGTGCGCACGGGGTGGTATGAAAAGGGGTCGCTATGATGCCCATCCCCTAATCACGTGACTAAATGGATGCACCAATGCTCGGTGGGACCTTTCACGTCACCTTTTTTTCTAAAGCTAAGGGTTACGGTTACGCCTTTTTTTCGATGACAATGGCGACCAAAGACCACTGATGTTGCGTTCGAAGAACTGTATACCTAATTTCCACCCCGGAAAAGAAAGAACCAATGGCATGCCCTTCGTGGGCAGCACGTCATCGCTTCATTTCCATTTCTGCGTCCAATTGGGGAGCTCGTTTTCTTCCCGTCTGGACCAACGGGTTGGGGTGAGGTTGCCCCTCCCTCCTTCCGCCTCCTCAATGAAGGACCCTTCGTACGCGCATGCTTCTGAACTACGCTCCCGCCTACATGCATATACGCTGCATGTGCACGTACCCTTGTCTGTATTGTCGTCGAAATCCTTTGTATTACATTGCGTGCCGCGCGGACGCGGGTCGAACTGTATGGAAGAGTGCACGTAAAGTGGGTCGCAGGTCGATAAACGTCAGTGCTGTGCCATAACGGACATGCACGCAGTGCAGTGGCGCGCGGTAAGGTCACACGGCGACCCAGAAAAGAACGCCGCCGGCCGCCATGATGCTTGAGGTTCCCGAAAGGCGCACCTTATCTGAGACACATGAGGGACGGTTTTGGCTCCGCCGAAAAACGTGCGCAGCGTTCCGCGAGAGCAGACTCAGCAGCCGCGCACAACTCCAAACCGCGGTTGGCATCTCGATGAAGTCACACGGTCCTAAGATTAATCGAAGGCGAAAGCCATTCTCTTACATCTTCCGAGTCGAACGTATGATCACCCCCCTCCCCAAAACGAAAGCGGCGTAGCCAGGGGGGGGGGGGGGATGAGGGGATTCAACTTCTTTCTTCCAGCCAATCCAGCTGAAGCCTCGTGTTTTTTCGTGACATTAAAGCTAAATAGGCAAGGTAAAACAACAACAACAACAACAACAACAACAACAACAACAACAACAACAACAACAACAAAGAACTTAGGGGTGTGCGAACGTTCAAAAATTTAGAATAACGGGTCGAATAGCGTTAATTGTATTCCATTAGGTAAACGAATCAAATAACGCGCATATTCAAATTACCGAATATTACCTAATACTTTTCTAATAATTGCTCCCAACGGGAAAGTGCAAGAGAGCAACACGTCGCAGGAGCGACAGGTCTTTTTTCTTCTTTTTTATATTAGTGATATGCCAAGATGCACGCAATTCAAGTGTGTACGACTATCGAAGCTTTACGCATCACCGGAAGGAGGAATTTTCGCTTGTGATGTGCACAACGTGCCACAGAATAGTTATGCTTTCCCGAACGTGGTCGAAGGCTTCGCGCAACCCTCGCCACACTTGGATTCGGGCGTTTGGTCTGAGCCATATATGTTGGTTTGTGGGGACCGGCCACTGGCTAGGCTGCCTACGTCACTCCTCCAGTAGCCAATGAAAACCGCTGAGCGATGCGCCGGAGTGTTTGCGGAGTCGGAGCATAATCGAGGAATTGGCCCCATTTGTCTCCGGCCGTCGGTGTAAAACGGCGGAAAATGAATGTATATACTCCAGTGCATTCGGGTTTGAGTGAGACCACCACACTTCAGCGAGAGCCTCATCCTCCAAAAACTCCCAGCCGGGTATATTCTCGATTACAGTGTTAAGTGCTCCGCACCTAAAATATGACGCTCATATCTGCACGCTCTTCAAGGCCGAAAGGTACTGGGCCCGCGGCAATAACTCAAGGAATGAAGCGTGGAAGCTTGGGCAAGTTAGTAGGACATAACTGAATGCAGGAACAGCGCAACCTAGAAGTAGTTACTTCGTAACTACGGAAGCGAAAAAACAAGGACAGAAAAGAGCGCTGACTTTCGCTTCCGTAGTTACGAAGTAACTACTTCTAGATTGCGCTGTTCCTGCGTTCAGTTAACTCAAGGAAAGCGCACGAGGCGATTATTATTGTTGTGCGGCAGAAAAAAAGTCCGAATGCGTAATTTAATTGTCTACATTTATAGGGTATAGTACTCCCTTTCTAAGCCAAATTTACTTATTCAGTTTATGTACCATCTACTCCCTTTCTATACTGAAATCACTCCATTTAGTTTCGTCGTACACACCACCCTTCATAAACCGAATTTTATCCGTTCAGATTGCGGTTCGTACACAACCTGGCCTGCTGCGTCTCTGTACGGAAGCCTAGTTGATTTCTCACGGGGACATGGTCGTTACCGTTAGATTTTGAGCGATTACATCTTCGGAGTCTACGGCCATGGCGGCGTTTCCGGAACTCTCTCTCTCTCTCTCTCTATATATATATATATATATATATATATATATTATGTATACCAGATTTGTTGAACGTCATTCACGCTGGACCCGACGTATTGTATGCAAGAAAGAGACGACGGACGAAGGCTGGTCCACCAGCTGAAAACGCTAAGTAAAGACGCTTCTACGAAAGTTTCGTGGTCTCTTTCTTGCATATATATATAAAGGAAGGCGTACTTGCATGGGCCTGCGCGTGGTTGTCCCCCCCCCCCCCCCTATAATCAAGAGGAGGGCGCAATGCCGGCCTCACACGTGGGCCCAAGGCAGCGACTAAAGGGGGAGGGGGGCTTGAAGTCAGCCTCATACATTGACATGATATGGAGGGGAGCGCTGCTAAAAAACTTATAAGCCCTCCCCCCACCCCTTAGAAGGGGAGCCTATCGCACGCCTATGCGTACGTAAGAAAAGCTTGCGTCTCTTAAAAACTTGGCCCTCGAGTGTCACGCCGTCTGTGACCTGGAAGTACCGGATGCATGCGGGGATAACGCGAGGAAGGAAACAGGAGACAGAACATAAGACGAATATTATTGGGATACAGCAAAATAATACGCCCCTGCAGACTCTTTATATTTAGTGTGAGTGTACTGTTATTTGCTCGTGCGCATTCGGCATTTCAGTCGCAAATCTCACAAAAGTGAGCGTATACCTTCAAAAGCCATCTTCCGAAAATGTACGTACGGTCCAAAAGAATATCTTGCAGTGATGAACACAATCAGAGGGAACATAGGAGAGCGTGGTGATGGCACCGATGTTTCCTTTAAAAGTGTATCACGGTGTACTTTGGTCTTCGTTCCTCAAATATTTGACTGAAGGGTCAGGAAGCTGGCGTCTGGTTTCAGGACGTCATGAGCCAAATAGCGCAAGTATACGAACATGACTCAGAAAGGAAACATACGACAGCGCGGACAGCTCCCCTTCCAGCTGTGTCCTGCATAGCCACGATATTTTTTTCGGGGGGCAGGTTCAACTACACTTTTATGCATGCGTGCGTTTGTATGTGTGCATGTATACGCATACACAACGCCAGAGGTGTCCAGGACACCGCTGTGTGCTGCACCAACAAGCTGAAGCTCGCACTATTGGTACTCTTGCAATATGCGTCATCTACCACGCAGGCGCAGCCGTGGCGTCCCAGGCGCCAAACGGCTTGGCGCCGGGCGCCCTGCCGCCTTCGTCACCACCACCAGCAACGCTGGATCCCAACGACCCGATCCTCACCAACCCTACGGTGGCTTTGGCCGTCAAGTCGTTCCGAAACATGCGCAGCGCCGCACTTACGCCGGTCGCCCGGCGACTCCGCGAGATCATGATCAAGCGCCAGCAGCTGCGGCAGCAGCAACAGGAACAGATGGCGCTGCAACCGCACACCGACGACGGCGGTGGCCAGGACTGGACCGAGGTCAGCATCGCCTGCCCGCCTCCCGGAATAAACCTGGCCGGCCGAAAGCCTCTCAAGGGCCGCCGGCCACTCATACCTCCGGGCCAGCTGCTGCGAGAAACCCTGGGCGCCGACGTGCTGCTCCTTCTGGGAGCCCTGCTGGCGTTCCTGGGCTCGGCCGTCACGCTTCTCGCGACTTACGGCCGCTTCGGCAACCCGGAGTCCAGGCCTACCGTTCTGGGACTAGGGCCTCCCTTGGTGGGCATTGGCTTTGTCTTCTGTCTGCTAAGACTATTCTTCTGCCAGACGCAGAAAATCAAGAATGCCTGCTGCGGTTGGCTTCTGGCAGCTCGCGTCCATCCGAGTCGGGGTAACAGCAGGACCCCAATCAGCCTGACAACTGCCGTGGTGCCTGAGGTGGTAGACCACGGTGTCACGTACGACCCGACGCGGTTCAGCCAGACCTGGACTATTACGTAACGGCCAACTTCCACGTGATGTTCTTGTGCGCGCTTCCCTTCTTTCCGCAAAGAGGCGGTCTGTGCACTTTGACTTGTGCCAAAATGTGTATACCTGATTTAACACGCGGAATGTACAAAGTGGTGAGACTGTTTGGGCAAAAGCGGGGACAAAACAAAATAAGCTAATAGCGACTCTTTGCAACAAAGCAACGTGTCCCACGCGTAATATACTCAACACTGTGTTTTGTCTTTACGCTACTAAGGTCCCTGTTGCTGGTGGCAGCTCTTACTAGAGCTGATACTTGCTGGGCCAGTGTTGCCATTGCAAAGAAGAACAACGTACAAGGGAACAAACACTTGTGAGAACCGACAGTCCACAACATATGTTTGTCAAGTATGTCTTCTGTTGCTGATATTGTTTTTCTGCAGAAAATACTACAGGAGCTATAACTTCACAATCATAGTGCCATCAATCTGCTAACTGCAACCTAACTGGAATGCTGCGAATATAATAAAGAATTTGGTCAGGTTGTGGCACTGGTGTAACGTTTTCACTTGAAACCACTATACTGACTAATATATTGGCTCTGAAAGCTCGTTTCTGCCATAACCATGTGCAAGTGCTCTGAAAATTACTCAACAATTTTTTTACACATCAATGTAATGAATGTGGGTCAAATTGTGCAGTCACAAGAGTACGACACTTGTATCATGACGGCAGCGGGGCCACTGACTCTCTGACCATGATATTGGATTCTCCCAATGCCAGACAAAAAAACACCCTTGAGGCTACCTATCATTGCCGTGCTGCTTTTTTAGTCATCTGTCGATAATTCACCTAAAAAGCACACAAGTTACTACTATATTGCAAGCAGCAAGAAAGTTTTTCTTAACAGTTTGATGACAGTACGAAACTACTATAATACAACATGAGTTGTCCAAATAGGAGCTCATGCAATTCACACACACCAACTTCAAGCCATCCTGACTTACAAGTGAAGTGAATGCCGTGTGCAACAGTCGACATCACTGTGCTTAGACGGATGCGTGAGTTTTTAGCTGGCTGATCCACATGTTGCGCGGTGTATAGGACGAGACACCATTGAACAGTAAATGTTGCTGGCACCAACGCTGCAAGTCAAGTTGTCTTGGCAAGGTTCTGTTTGGCGTCGCAGAAGTCAGTTGACAGACAAGGGGGCCAGTGCTTACATTTCCAGCTTTCCTGTAATGTGTCACTAGGACGCCAGTAACCTAAGTGCCGCTTTGGGTTTTTAAGTATTTTGCCAGTGTCAGTGATGAGATTGAGTCACTGGGGAGATCGAGTCTCCGGGGAGGTATTGCAACAATGCATCGCAATGCTGCCCACGCGATGTGCGGACTTTAGCGATGCCATTCAGGTCTTCTGGTAAGTCCGTTGTTGTGCACGCGTTGCTTACTATTGAGACACCGTCGAGTCAGAACACGTAAATTCCCTACTTCCGAGGCATGCTCGAGTCCGATCTGTTAATTGTAGAAGAGAACGTACAGCGAAAAATGGGGGCTCAGACTTCTGCAACACACACAGGCTACTAAGTAAAACGGCCAATGTGAACAGACCGCACAAGCACAATTACACAGTAACCATACGGGAAAGCCTGAATTACAGGGGCAAATACTCCACATCTGGCAACCGACTTCTGCGACAGCAAACAGAACCTTGCCATTGTGAAAATGCTGGGGCAAGCAACATTACCCGTTGAATGATTCTTCGTCCCTCAAAACCATTATCTACTGGGCTCCAAGGCATTCGCATTAGTCAAACGAGATGTTTAACAAGACATTTTAACATACAAAACAAACATAGTAATATCTAACTCACATCTGACACAAAAATAACTTTGAAAACTTGTTTTAAATGCTCATGAATAACACTAAGGCAAAGCTATTTGTCGTTTAAGCCAAAGGTATTTTTTGTTTACTTCGTTATAATATGCAATATGTTATATTGAGGTTCGGCAGTGGTGTGACGATATAGGTGCGGCACTGTGTGTGCGTACAAAATTGGTGCAGTAGCTACATTATCCTTGCATTGAATGGAGTGTCTACGATCTTACCATTGCTTCAAGTGGCGGTCATGATTCAGATTACGCATGCAGCATGATGATGCAGCTGTTGAGAAATATTCCTGACTCGTGTAGAGGTACTGCATTTTTTTTAATGTTATGCCAAAAAGAAATGGCTGACACAATCAAGCCATCACAATAAGTACCTGCCTTAGAAACAGTGCATTTTAGATATGTTGCTTCACCTAATCACAATGTCATGAATGTGGTTTATATTGTTTTAATGTAGTAATTTGAGTAAGAAGCATATAGTTTGCGGTGAATCATGCGAAGATTTGAAAACTACAGCTGCATAGATACTGCGTATCCAGTAAGAAATGCTTTCTCACTTTAATTTCTCTAAATCTCACTTGACTATGTCAAACTTGCTATAGTTGACAGGCGCATTTCTGTACTGTAAGGAAAAGGAAAACTTATGCCACTGAAGCACTAGACGAATTGGTGACTTTTCAACGTTTTCCTCTACTTACCTATTCGAGACATGCAGACCAGCAAACTTCAGTAGACTCTCAGTACATGAAAATCTAATAAACATAACAGCTGCTTAAATGAAACAACTGCCTGTGATATTAGTTTCGTACCCGAATTCTACACTCTTGTTCGTTCCTCGGTAAACGTAATGCCTGTTAAACGAAACTAATTGCCCTGGTCTCTTCAGGCTCCGTTTAATGAAAGTCTACTGTACAGTACTGAGGCAGTCACTACTTCACACTTTTAATGCATAACCTGGAGTGAACAAAAGAGCTTGAGCTCGTAACGGGTTATCACTGACTTATGAGTTGATAATGCAATCAGTATCTGCTGACAGCAATCATCATTTCAAGCCAGTAACAGTCGCAAGATACAGTTGTACCTCTTTATATGAGACCTGCGCTTCGCCGATGACATTGCATTGCTGAGTAACTCGGGGGACGAATTGCAACTCGAATTGCAGGGGGACACAATCTCCCCAATGCTATTCACTGCGTGCTTACAGGACGTTTTCAGAAGCCTAGAATGGGAACAGTTAGGGATAAGAGTTAATGGAGAGTACCTCAGTAACCTGCGCTTCGCCGATGACATTGCATTGCTGAGTAACTCGGGGGGCGAATTGCAACTCATGATTACGGAGTTAGACAAGGAGAGCAGAAAAGTGGGTCTTAAAATTAATCTGCAGAAAACGAAAGTAATGTACAACAACTTCGGCAAAGAGCAGCGCTTCGAGATAGGTAATAGTGCACTTGAAGTTGTAAAAGGCTATGTCTACTTAGGGCTTAGGGCTATGTCTACCGCAGAGCCGAACCACGAGATTGAAGTAACTAGAAGAATAAGAATGGGGTGGAGAACATTCGGCAAGCACTCTCAAATTATGACAGGTAGATTGCCTCTATCCCTCAAGAGGAAGGTATATAACAGCTGTATCTTGCCGGTACTTAGCTACGGAGCAGAAACCTGGAGACTTACAAAGAGGGTTCAGCTTAAATTGAGGACGACGCAGCGAGCAATGGAAAGAAAAATGGTAGGTGTAACCTTAAGAGACAAGAAGAGAGCAGAGTGGATTAGGGAACAAACGGGGGTTAAGGATATCATAGCTGAAATCAAGAAGAAGAAATGGACATGGGCAGGGCATGTAGCGCGTAGACAGGATAACCGCTGGTCATTAAGGGTAACTGACTGGATTCCCAGAGAAGGGAAGCGGGTTAGGGGGAGACAGAAGGTTAGGTGGGCAGATGAGATTAAGAAGTTTGCGGGTATAAATTGGAAGCAGCAAGCACAGGACCGGGTTAACTGGCGGAACATGGGAGAGGCCTTTGTCCTGCAATGAACGTAGTCAGGCTGATGATGATGATGATGATGATATGAGACATTGATGTAACAGGGTATGAGAGATACCAGGATGCCTGCACTGAAATCGGGGTTGACAAGAAAATGCATACGTGATACCCTGCTTATAGTAGATGCCTCATATAAGAGGCAAGAATTGCTCCCCAGAGCATTTCTCTTATAAAGGGGTTCAACTGTAACCACTGAAATGAGAGAATTCTCGAAATCAGCATGAGCATCTTAACTGTGATGCACAGTTGGTGCACAAACATCTACAACTGTGTTGCATGTTTCTAAATAGCGGTGCACTGTTATATAAATCATTGCTGTTTTATGTATTGATACGGGACTTTCGTTGAAGTGGGGTAGAGGAAAAAGAAGGGAATGTGTTCTGTGCCAGGCCTGACTTCTGCAACCATCTATCATCCCGCCTCTACAATAAACATCTCTCACCCGTAACATAATTGGTGGAGGTGCTGGGTAACGCCTTGAAGCAACGGACAAGTACGGCGGAAGACACACCCCTGGAGCTAAGCCGGAGCTGCAGACTCGCAGGACTTCCGCCGCTACCAGTCATCATGAACCCTGACGGCGAAATCCAACCAGCTGCGCCTAACACCTATGGACACCATTACAGGGAACCGCGCCCGTTCTCTGGGAAACCTGGAGAGGACGTCGATGAATGGCTCAAGCGCTATTGGCGGGTGAGTCTGTATAACCACTGGGACACTACCAGCCAGCGCAACTACGTACCACTTTTTCTTGAGAGAACTGCGTTGATGTGGTATGAGAATTGTGAGGAGAATTAGACTACGCGGGCGAATTTCGTGGACGAAATCAAGAAGTGTTTTGAAGATCGTAACACTTGTAACAATATTGTTACTTTGCAAAGCTGATCACCAATTTTCTGAATGCCACTGAGAGTCTCAACATCGTTACTACCCACAAGAGTAATCCGTTTTACTGCTTTAAAAAACAGCTGCGTCGCTATGTACCGTGAGCAATGAAAATTGTTGTGTTTTATTTTGCGCATGTTGCGACCACTCGTTATGTGAGTGGGTGTATTTGTTACGTCACTGCAATAATCAGCATGCATAGCAAAAAAGTGTCTTAGTTATATTACATGTGCCACTGAGAAAAATGGTAGTGTTCTTGTGTTGAACATTTTGGTTTATGTCTTAAGAAACACATTACAGACAAAGTGAAAAGTTGATACATTAGAAATCCTCAGCTTGACCTCGTGACTTGTCTATTATTGCAGCGTATATGGAAGAAGTTGATGCTAATAATCACTATTTCATCTTTTCCATACAAGAAAAATTAGAAGAAAAGTGATTAAACAAGTAGTGATCGAACAATCATTCACATGTTTCTTGAGATACAGCAATTCAGGTACTCAGAATACTGAGTCTAACCAGGCAGACATTTTTAATAATGAGGTTAACATGCCAGATTTCTGATCTTGGCGAGATCTCCTAACAAGGTGCTATGACCGGCTAAAACAGCCCGCATGGAGAGGCCTGCTCAGTTGTAAAAAAAAGTTGACGGTCTGAAAGACCAACGGTGTAGTATTTTGAGTTTCCGTTGATTGAATGCTAGCCTTCTGAAAAAACACCCCTGGACGACCAGCATGAGCTCACATCACAGTGGCCGGGGCTGTGTGGTATAGTAGACTTTCATTACACGAAACCTAAAGGGACCATGAATATATGTTCTGTTCAAGAAGAGTTACATCTATTTTAAGAAAAACAGGGTTGCAGTTTTCAGGCATGAAACCAGTCCTATTAGAGCGAGCTGTTTTGTTTAAGCAGCATTTTTATTAAAGAAATTTCCATTTCCTGAAAGTCAACTGTATTTGGCCCAACAACAGGTGACTGTGTACAGCAGCTTTCAAATTGTCGCCAGGCCTATTGTACCGTTGAACTGTTTCCACACAAACTTCTCTGGGTTAAACTTTCATGTTGAGGCACTTGTAAGTGTGACTAGTAACAGCGAATTGCCCGACAGGCGCAGTTTTGCACATGACTGCACTGTCCCTTTGAGTGGTTGGTCTGCAACGTTGAACGAGTGGCCTAAAGGATGCGAGACGGTTCCTTGAAACGCCGCTGCTGAGACCTGGCCCGCTTCTCCTCCACTCTCCGGGCTGAGGCTCGAGCCCGCCTGTACAGGGAAACTTCATCAAAGTCAGCTTCGACTGTCAACGACCATCAATTATGTATTGGCTGGGTGAGAAAAACTTCCTAGGCTCATGCAATCGATAGTTTTCAAATGAGGAATGTCGCTAGAGCTGATATTATGTCAAGCAAGCCTGCCTGAGGGTGCAACCACGCTAGAGGCAAAAAAACATGCGCGCGTGCTCCGCGTCAGTGCCTTCCCGCGAAGGCCATCTTGGCAAGTGCCTCACCGCACGGCTGTACGACAGGATCTCACATGTTTTCAGAATGCACGAGCAACACAGCGAGTGAGCGTTACTTTCTATTTGCAAATCATGTTTTCGTTGCGCTGTGGAATGTCTTGATTGCAAGCTCAGCTCATAGTGGTGGTAGTCTGATCGCCATGGCTCCGAGACATCACCCTTCTCGCCCCTGACTGGTCATTCGGCTTGTGGTACGTATCACTTGCCACAGAAAAGGGTCTCAACTCATTCTATACAGCCCCAGGCTGCAAAACTCCTAATTTCCGGCGCTTTTGAAACACGTGGCTGACGCGTGCAGTTTGCCGCTAGCGTGGCTTATGCAACGTTTACTCGCTTAACAACTTTTCACCATCTCAGACCTCCATTTTCTCCTAAACTTCTCATCTTGCCTAGTTTGCTAGATAGATAGAGTTTGTAATGCTGAGGCAGCACTTTGGTCGTGGGCAACAATTTAGCAGAATGCACTCATTAATCTGGTCTTGACCCCTTTGGGGTTCATGTGAGTGCTTTGAGAGAATCCACTTAGTGGGCACAGTACTACTGAACGCAGGATTTTTTTTTTAGTATAACGACTACTGTGAGTCATTACTCGCAATGACCATGTCATGTCGCTGCAAATATGACTGCTAACAGTAACTCTGATGTAAGAGTTCCAGCCAACACTATGCCAATACGACATGAATTGCAGACACTGGAAATGAAAGCATTTGCATTACTTAGGCCTAAATTTTTGCATTTCAATCCATGAGTACTGTATATACTATACTAGAGTACAATTTTCATACAGCGCAAGTGAATGCAGATGAGAAAGAAAAACAACAATGATGGGGAACACAGAAATGTATGCTGGTCTGCAATTTCATTGCTTTCTTTTGTCTCTGTTTATTCACGGTTGCTGTTGGCTTACGCTTGCTAAAATTATCTGAATGTCAGCGAATGTTGGCTACCAGCTCAATATCGACTTCTTTCAATCTTTAAGCTAATTAATGAGTTAGCTAAGAAGTTTTTACACCACACGCACTGATTAATACCAACCTCTTCTCGTGCAACCGCTGGGTAGCCTCGTCGGGACCGGGAGGTGGCGGGCGACAGGCCTCTGTCACCAGAGACCGCAGCCGATCGAGGCAGATGCGCGTGTTGGCTAGTTGACTACGTTGCTCGTCGCACTCGAGCACAAGTTGGCCGCGACGGTTCACAAGGTGGCCCCACTGGAATGGCAAGCACGGCGTGGTGGTGGCATGGAGTGTCACATGACCGAGTGCCAGCTGTATCACTTAATCATACCGACAAATGCATGATTTCATAAAGACCACAAACTCATGCAGCAACAAAAACTTCAAAACATTCCTGGTAAAACACGCAGAGTGACTACAGAAAGAAAATTCTGCGACCAAAATACTACCGTGCGATGCAAGTCGTGCAGCTAAATGTCACACCGTCAAGACGAAATGGGGATTACAAGCTGCGGCGCAGGCTTTGAATTCCCAATTTTGTATTAATATCTGTTGGCAGTCTACACAGCTGCGACTGTCATGGCCCTTTGGTGCCCAGCAATGAGACCATACCTTGCAAAAGCAAACTAAGCATCGGGCAAAATTTGGTCAATACATATTGGCGCTACATTGCTGCCTCAAAAAGCCGGTAAGTCCCCATTCAATATCTCTAACGTATTCTTGCTGAAGGTTTCCTTCCAAGCCTTCTAGCTTACATTTTGTGTTGATAATACCTTAATATTACCGTGGTGTACAGATGCATCCACTGTTAAATGGAGCACTTACAGGCTCAGCACATTTAGATTTCTCTATCTTACAGAAGCATAGTATCTTCAATATGCATAAGACTACTTACTAGTGGTTGAGAGTTATGACCCCTCTTGACAAATTAGTGACGTGCATGAAGATTTTTTCCTTATCCACTTGCCGTCAAAAGGCCAGCAATGTTGGTGGTTTTCATTCGAGTGTTCCCTGTAACAGTGGACTGTACTGTACATCCCACCACCAGTTTTTTTTTCTTCTCTAGCAGTTTTCTTTCACACATTTTCGCCTCCCAAGATAGTATTCTTATTTGCCCTTGATGAGGAGTAGACTTCTCCTAAAATACCAGTCGACTCCCGACAGAGTGTGTTAACAATGGTGTTCAGTTAAACTGGTGTTTCAGAAACAGCTCACTCCCCATAGAGTCCTTCGCAGTAGAAAAGGACAAACACCTCTAGTACGTGTGCAAACACTTTACCTGGGTCTTCAGACGCTCCCGGCCGACTGCAGGAATCCAGCTGGCCGTCTCAAGATGGAAGCGAATCTCGACCTTGCTGTTCACTGCGCACAAGAGAGGACGCCCACAAGCCACAGTGGCCTTTCAACACCATAAGGGTACCACTTACCACTCAATGGGAGTGCAAAAGAGTTATCAGCATTTTGCATTTTTTTATTAATGTATAATTTTTATAACAAAAGGCTTCAAGATGAAAAATTGGAGGTGACCCTAATCTTTGCCTTCAGTGTCTGGTACTGGCACATACAGTCAAACCTCGATATAACGAACCCGGATATAATGAAATATCAGTTATAACAAAGCAAGTGAAGAGTAGTCTTGCAGTAGACATAGTGCTAGAAATATACCTTTATAACGAATTTTCAGATAGATAACAAACTTATTTTCCTGAAAGATATAGCTTCGTTATAATGAGGTAAGAGTGTAGGCATTTGTGTTCTCCAGCATATTCTTAGGGCTAACTTTGTGTTTCGTTGCACTGCTGAAGCATATCTCGGAGGCAATGTTGAAAAAAAAGCGGGTTGAGCTCCGAGTCGCCAGGTGCCACAGAGATCCCAGCTTCTCACAAGAAAACTGTCTGCTCTTTCAGTGAACTCATTCAATTGATTTTGAATAATTATTCACTGGCCCTTATCTTACATAAAACTGTCCTGAGATACTACAAGTATGCCATAAAATTTAACTTGAACTGGAATTATTGATTACGTATCAGTTTAATTTTTTTTAAGCGTATTTTATAAATACACTGAAAATCTAAAGTAAGTGCTTGACTGGAATAGCTTGCAAGAGAAACAAGAATCTCACTTGGTGCTCATGCCACTAAGAATATTATTAATAAAACTGTAACCTAAACGAAATTAAGTTTATTATATCCGTAAATTTGTAATAAACGCTTATTCATAACACTATATCTATTGCAAGCCTATTTTTTATTTACTTTTGCTATAACCGATATTTCATTATATCCGGGTTCGATATTTTGTGGTTTGAATTATTACAAAAATTGTGTGCAATTTCATGACAGGTGAACCAAGCTTGGTTACAAGCTATGTTTGTTTCGTTAGTTATATTTAATAAGGCCGGTTTGTAATCAAACAAAACACTAACCTTTGTTAACATTCTGACCGCCCGGTCCACTGCTCCGACTGAATGAGATCTGAAGTTCACCTAAAGGCAATGCCAGGAATGAGGAGCTGGAACTTAGATTCAACGCTAGGACATTTAGCATTTCAGTACAAGTCTGCAACTCTAATCGGTCCCTCGTTATCGTATCCTTTGGCTCGTTTTTTAGGGCTGTCATTGTCAAATAGATGGAAGGCCTACACGTGGCTGGCGTTATGCAGCATTCTTGACACAAAAGTGGCGAGGTAAGAGCTTTTAAGTAAACAAGCACAAGCAAAACAGACAATGAATTGTTGTTTAGCAAGAAGATGTGTCCTAGATTGCCTAAGCTTTTTGAACTTCCAAAGTTTTACTTTTGTGAGTTCATGTTTCAGACAATTCAGAAGGGTCTGATTTTGCACCATGCCCATGAAAAGCTAGGCTGAGTCAAACTCCGATTAGGGCATTCTCAGCAAGCTGCCAAGGCAAAAATATGCTTAAGGGCTAAGTATACGAATTCTGTCTACAAGGTTGACTAGAGCTTATGACAGTTAGACTTGTACAGTTGGACCCCTTTATAAGAGACACTGATACAAGAGACAAATGGGTATGGGACACCAGGTGCCTACCATAAAAAATGGGTTGATGAGAAAATTCATACAATGTACACGGCTAATAAGAGACATCTCTTATAGAAGACAAGAATTACCAGAACTTTGAGAAATGCGAAGTTACCCAAACGTATGTATACATACCAACAGCTTTCTGGATAAATTCACAAGCAATGTCAGGGTATGACTAACCGACATCACTGCTAAAGAACTTGCTCAAATGATCTATGAAACTATATAAAGGTGCCTTTCTGTTCACCTGAAGTGACTGCAAGCATAACACGATTTTTCTAGATTACACCAGCTGTGAGGCACTTCCAATGGCTTGAATGCTTTATCATTATTACTATTATTTTATCGTTTGTTGCGTCTCTTACCCTCAGGTATGTGCCCTTTGAACGTTCCGCTGTCGTCGGTGCTCACCTGTCGAGGTAAAAACGGCACATACAACAGTTTGTGTTACATTAGTGTAAAACAAAAGCAAAGCAACAAAAATACGGCACATAGAAAGACAAGAAAGTAGGATGAGTGCTGCCCCCTGCTTTTATGTGTCGTCCACGGGCTACTGAAAGTACAGTAGGTCCTGTCATTTTTGCACCCTGCTTATTCAAGTGCGTAGCACTTTAGAGGCTCGGCTGGTCATTCGTCTACCGTCTGTCGGATGGTCATGCAGTGGTCAATACAGGCCTAAAAAATGGCTGACAATACTCAATACCAGTGTAAAAAAAAGATAACTAACGTCTAATTTGATATAAACTATGCAGAGGACATAGGGCCGATAACCAGCGTGTTGCTGTTTGGAGTTGCTGTGCTAGCATTCTCATCCAATCATTCAGTTAATGCAGTTAGGTGTCAGCGGCAGGCACACTAGCCCGTGTCACTTCAGCACCTGACAGTCTGTAGTATAGGACACGAGCATAAGAGCGATGTGGCATGCATGATGTTGATTGTGCACTGATATCACAAGTGGCAGTGCGCACGATCTTGAAAATAAAATACACGCTTTCAGATAAATTTGCCCATTTGGATCCTTGGCACAATTGGCTAACACTTGGTATGAAGGTAACACTTTGCATAATGCTTTGTATGATGATTGTAACGTGGAAGCTGGCAAAATAGTAAGAACCGTGAAGCGGTACATAGTAGGTTATTTATGCCCCAGTGACTCGATGAAGCCACGAATGCTAGCAAAATACTTAAAACCATCATGTGGCACGTCGTGGGTCACTGGCCCACGAGTGACACAGGCAAATCCACGACATGCCACAGGCACGGACATTAGCAAAACAGCGAGAGCAGACGGAACAACTTGCTGGACATAGCTTCAGGAACTGCTGCCGGCACACTATCTGGGAAGAGCAAAATGCCTGATTGGTTGTATTGGCTGCCGGCCCAATATACACGGCCCATGGATTACACTAATTATCAACCATTAATTCCAGTAACTTACCTGAAATCGTGAAAAACGCTTCTGCAAACATTGATGTAAGAATGTAAGTATATAAGATGGTGTTCCTATTCCCTTCTGGCACAGGGCAGACGCTCGCAGCGCCACAGGATAAAATGTGCGCTTCGTAGGTACGAGCGCACACACGCGCTCCGCGCAATAGGAGGCGCCACCGCCTCGGCAAGCGCTCATTTGCCAAAGAAATCGCTGGGTTGCCCCTGGTTGCCCGCGCTACTCAATTCCTCAAGTTACGGTAAGTGCGACATTATGTGCAGTTCATGGCTTAAACAAAACCATTAGCAGAGGAATGAGACGCCGAGCAGAACCTTGCCTTGGTATACTACACCGAAAGCTACATTTGCGTAAGGTTAACTACAGAATTAAAGCCGAATCAGCGCTACATTAAGCATTGGATTTTTGTTGGTGAGCATGAACCCACTCGCCCAGCAAAGCATTTAATACAAAAATGATCCGTGCCTGGGTCTATTTACCTGTCGGTCATTCGGTGTCGTCGTTTTGTCCGTACGCCAGTCACTGGATAGACATCGCGCGGGACATTGCAAAGCACCGCCGATTGCACTACCACGACCCGAAACCAATCGACGAGCCACATCGAAGCACAACAGCATCGCACGCATCGCTCGTACGCTATGCCACTTCAAACAACGCAGCGCTTCTTCAGGGCACTAGATACATTGTCGGAGAGGTGAAATCGCAAACTACTCTACAATGACAACACCGCACTAAACACCTATCCGGTATCTCCGATACCACCTTCTCAGAGCTTTCCGTCGCTGATGTGTCAAAAAACGAATAATCTAGTCCACGCCGTCAAGTAATCGCGTTTTTTTTTTTAATCGCGACAGCTGGCATCAGTGGCAAGAAAGAGGTACGTAACGCGGACAAAATTGCACCGCGACCATGCACACACGCGTGTTTACAGGTGATCGCATTGCTGGCTTTGCTACGGCTGACGACAAATACACAATAGTGTCACCTACGCGGCCTCGCGAATGGCTGCTTGCGGCAGTTTACGTGGACGGCCGCAAGGGAGCGCCCTTAACGAAAAGCGCGCGAAAAGTTCGGTTTGGACTGGCACAGTAGATGGACGTGTTTTTTTGAGCGCTCCCGATCGACTGCGCAGATAAGTGCTTTTGCATGTTTTCAGCTTGCTTTTATAATTATTAAGGCACTATTTTAAACCTTTGTAGCACTTATTTTATTGTACGGTTTTCGGGGGTCAGTTACTGGGTATTTACTAGCTTGTGTGTGTGTGCGTGTGTGTTTGTGAATTTTTTCTCTTACCACCCCGTGGAGGAGGTGCACGTTCACCGAACACGCAAATTTTTGTAGTAGAGCTTAGACTTTCTTTTTTTCGTAGGGCAGGGTTCGTCGTACGCCGTGTTTTGTAATTATCGAGTGGGACAATTTATAAGGACAATTGGTGTCAAAAAAACATCGTTAAAAAGGCTGTAAAATGTTCAGGATGCGGGGTGGGTTTGAAAATGGACCCAAGTGCAGACGCAAATGGAAAGGAGGCTGACGCCAAGTGTAGGCAATGTGAAGTCGAGGAAGAAAATGGAGAAAATGATGGTTGCCCAGAGTGAACTGCTGATGAGAATCACTGAGCTGGAGACTGTGTTGGCGACAGGGCAAGAGAAAACGAGGGCTATGGGAGAAAGGCTCAAGTCCGCCGAGGAGGCACGAGCGAAGGTGAACAAAGGAGCGGCCGCCGGAGAGAACGGTAGGGCACCAGCAACCGGAACGGCAAAGAAGAAAGAGCTAGCAAGTTCGGAAAAAACAGGTTCAGCCGGTTCAGTGGTCCCAAGACCCAGCTTCGGCGAAGTAGTGGTGGGGCTGGGAGGGGACAAAGCAGCCGGCGTCACAGGTGCAGGTAACCCCCAGGTTCAGGACGATGATGATATATGGTGTTTTTTGGCGCAAGGGCCATTTGATGGCCAAAGAGCGCCAGTTCATGAGACAGGAATATGGACAATGGTTGTGATTAGCGGCTGTATAGGGGCCATAAAATTCCTCGCAGTAAAGCGGGTAAAACATACAAGTAATAAAATCATGACTATGCCGTGAAAGGTGTGCATGGTGTGAATAGGTGACAAAAGTTGGTGATAATGAAAAACGATGGTGGACATGTGTGGCATTAGCACAAGTACCTCACACGTTAGTACCCTTGCGTGCAAGGGTCGTGAGGCAAGTGCTTTCCTGTGTAGCCACCGCAGCAAAAACCTCTCTAGAGAGGTCATGCTACGGTATGCCCGGGTATATGATATGAAAATTATGAATTTCCTTTAAAAACGCTAATAATGATTTGTGACTAAAAAGCGGTTCCCTACCGACGAACATTGCAGGGTGTAAAGGTATATGTTGTCGGTAGGGTAGTGGGAAGTGTTGTCTTCTTAGAGTGTCTAAATGATTACATTGAATTAAAACGTGAATAACTGTTAATGCCTCACCACATTTATCACACAATGGTGGATCACCACCAGACAAAAGATGTGTGTGTGTCGTGTATATGTGTCCTATCCTGAGTCTTGTTAGTGTTACCTCTGTTAGACGTGATTTTGATACTGGTGGCCAATGGCCAAGGTGTGGCTTGATAACGTGTAGTTTGTTTTGTGTGTGTGTATCCCACTTGCTCTGCCAGTAGTCCCTGAGTTTTCGTTTGAGCAACGGCTTAAGATCAAGGGCCGGAATCGATATGGGTGTAGTGGCGGTGCCCTCGTGGACGGATGCAGCAAGCTGATCCGCCATCACGTTGCCTTGAATCTCACGATGCCCTGGCACCCAGCACACTACAACATGTTGGTTGAGTGTGTAGAGTGTGCATAAAATGGAGTAAAGTGAGATGAGGACAGGGTTTTTTTGTTTTTTAAGACTGTGCAGAGCCGTTACCACACTGAGGGAGTCTGTATAAATTACTGCTTTTTGTATTTGTAATTGTTTAATGTGTTTAGCTGCCACAAGTATCGCGTAAGCTTCCGCTGTGAAGATACTTGTGCCTGGATGTAGAGGGCCAGCATCCGAAAAGGAAGGGCCAACAGCAGCGTAGGACACAGAGGAGTTAGACTTGGAGGCATCTGTAAAAAACTCAGGACGTGTGTATTTGTGTTGAAGTTCCAGGAAATATGTTCGGATATGGGCAATGGGCGCATGTTTTGTAACCTCTAAAAAGGACACATCACAGTCTATAGTCTGCCACTGCCACGGTGGCGGGTATGCTACAGGAGCCATTAAACTGTGTTCGAGTGACACTCCAGTGTCCTCAGCTAGACCCTTCAGGCGAACTGAGAAGGGCTGCCTCATTGAAGGCCTGTTTTGAAAAAGAATGGAGCTCGATAAATCATTAATAGTAGAGTATGAGGGGTGCCTGTTGTCTGCTTTCACCTTAAGGAAGTATACAAAGGACATGTAAGTTCTTTGCAGATGAAGCGACCACTCATTTGACTCAACATAAAGGCTTTCTACGGGGCTGGTGCGAAAAGCACCCGTAGAAAGGCGGATGCCCAAATGGTGCACGGGGTCCAGCATCTTCAAGGCACTTTGAGTAGCAGACTGATAGACAACGGCCCCATAATCTAAGCGGGTGCGAATGAGGCTTTTATAGAGGTTCATGAGGCATTGCCTATCACTGCCCCACGTAGTACGTGACAACACTTTTATAACATTCATGGCTTTTAAACATTTTGTTTTTAAATACTTTATGTACGGTACGAAGGTTAACTTGTTGTCCAAGATTAAGCCTAAGAATTTATACTCGGCTTTGACAGACAGACGTTGCCCGTTCAGTCGAATGTCAGGTTCCGAGTGCATGCCTCTCTTTCGAGAGAACAAGACACACGTGCTTTTTTGTGGGTTAAGTCGAAATCCGTTTTCATCTGCCCATTTGGAGACCTTATTTAAACCCAGCTGAACCTGCCGCTCACACATGGCCAAGTTGCATGACTTGAAGCCAAGCTGAACGTCGTCGACATATGTACAATAGAACATATTACGGGGAATGGACAAGTGCAAAGAATTCATTTTGATAATAAAAAGTGTGCAACTAAGCACGCCACCTTGTGGCACGCCTGTTTCCTGGACAAATGTTTGAGAGAGCACACTGCCCAGACGGACACGGAATGTCCGGTTTGACAGGTAGCTTTCGATTATATGAAACATTCTTCCGCGCACACCAAGGTGGGACAGGTCTCTTAGGATTCCAAAACGCCATGTTGTATCATACGCCTTTTCGATATCGAGGAACACAGAGAGAAAATATTGTTTATGGACAAAGGCGTCTCTGATCTGTGCCTCGATACGCACCAGATGGTCGGTGGTGGATCTACCCTCTCGAAACCCACATTGGTATGGGTCGAGCAATTTGTTTGTTTCTAAGTAGTGGAGTAAGCGGCAATTAATCATTTTTTCAAATAGCTTGCAGAGGCAGCTTGTTAACGCTATAGGTCTGTAACTTGATACAGTAGAGGGATCTTTTCCCTGCTTCAAAATTGGAATTATAACAGCCTCCTTCCAGGAGGAGGGGATCACACCCGAAAACCATATGCGATTATAAAGAGAGAGGAGGGTTTCTTTAGTTTCGGAGGGTAGTTCCTTCAGCATCGCGTACATTACGTTGTCAGAACCTGGGGTAGATGTATTACAGCAGCTGAGTGCTGTTCGCAGTTCTGCTAAGCAGAATGGTGCATTATATGCATCATTTCTTGCAGACTTTCCTTCTAACTTTTGTTTTTCTGTTCGTGCCTTGTAATTCTGAAAGGATTCGGAGTAGTTTGAGGAGCTCGATATGTGTTCGAAATGTGTGCCAAGAAAGTTGGCTTGATCCTCCAAGCTTTCCCCGAGGCTATTAACTAGTGGAAGAGAATACGTTTGTTGGCCCTTAATTTTCTTTATCTTATTCCACACTTTTCCCTCGTCTGTGTACGAGTTGATACTCGATATAAACTTTGTCCAGCTCTCTCGTCTAGCTTGTCGACGCGTTCTCCTTGCCTGCGATTTGACCCGCTTGAAATTTTCCAGGTTTTCTGCTGTAGGGGAATCGCGAAACAACGCCCATGCTTTGTTCTGAGTGGTCCGCGCTTTCCTGCATGCGTCGTTCCACCATGGGACTCGCCGTTTAGAACACATGCCACTCGTTTTGGCAATACACTTAGATGCGGCATCAAGTATAAAAGCTGTAAAATACGTGACAGCGTCATCTATGGTCAGGGCAGACAGCTCAGTCCATGTCATGTGTGTAAGGGTTCTATACCCTTCCCAGTCAGCTGAGTCAATCTTCCATCGAGGAACCTGCGGGGGTAGTTGATCTTTGTTCGGCGCACTCAGGATGATTGGGAAGTGATCACTCCCATAAGGGTTTTTAAGAACGTTCCACTTAAAAACAGGTAAAAGGGCCGGTGATGAAATGCTAAGATCTATGGAGGAGTATGTGTTGTTTGCAAGGCTAAAATATGTAGGCTCCTTCATATTTAAAAGACATAAACTAGAAGAGAAAAGGAGCTGCTCAATGAGACGTCCTCGCGCATCACAGTGAGCATCGCCCCACAGGACATTGTGTGCATTAAAATCACCTAGAACCAGAAATGGCTCTGGGAGTTCATCTATTAATGATTCCAGATCACGTCTGTGTAGCTGTTGATGCGGTGGTATGTACACAGAACATATGGTAATGAGTTTGTTAAAAAGTACAGCTCGAATGGCCACTGCTTCCAGGGCCGCTTGGAGCTTCAAATGCTGGCATGCTATACTACGATCGACTATAATGGCTACACCGCCAGATGGTACGACAGGATCCTCCCGGTCTTTTCGGAAAATAATATATTGTCGTAGAAAGTCCTTGTGCTTAGGAGTTAAGTGCGTTTCTTGCACACATAGCACTTTCGCGTTAAACTTACACAGAAGCTCTTGGATGTCATCTAAATTTCTAAGCATTCCCCTTACGTTCCACTGTATGATTTTGTCCATTGTGGAAATAAAAAAGGAAAAAGTGCTGTGTGCAAAGAAGGCGAGAATTAACTCATTTTACAGGGCCTTTGTCAGGCCCTGTAATCGGCGTTCTGTCCTTTTTGGGGCGGTCGAGCGAAGCTCGCCGCTCCTTCGGCGCTTCCTGCGCCGTTTGGCTTGAACTGGTGTCCATAGCCTCTTGCGAGGCACTGGACACCCGCTCTACAGAGCGATCTGTGCGTCGCTTAGACTTCGCCTCGATCGACGAAGTCTTTGTCCCCACTGAGCTGGGGGTTGATGAAGCCCCCTTGGCCTCGTGATTGCTCTGGCTGCTGCCAGAGCTTGTAGAGGCCACTCGTGTGGACAGGGTGAATGTGGGCAGGGCAGCGCTGGCTGCTCCCGCCGTAGGGGCTTGTGGCGTTGGCCTCGGCACGCTAGGCGCGGTCCGGGCAACTGCCAAGGGCCTTTGTGGTGCCGCCCCTCGTTGCACCACTTCGGCGAAAGGTGTTTTTAGTGCCAGTGTTAACGACATCCGTTGTCTTGCTTCCCTGAATGTGATATTTTCCTTTACTTTTATAGCTATTATTTCTTTTTCTTTTTTCCAGGCTGGGCACGCTCTGGAGTATGCGGGGTGACTACCTTCGCAGTTAGCACAAAGGACCTCATCATGTCTACATTCATCAGCACTGTGGCCGGTTGTGCCACACTTAGCACAGATCAGCTGCCCTCGGCAGCTCTGGGATGCATGACCAAATCGCTGGCATTTGAAACAACGCCTCGGGTTTGGAATGAAGGGTCGGACATGAAGTTTTACATAGCCAGTTTCGAGAGTTTCAGGTAAAGTGGTTGAATTGAAGGTGAGTATCAAGTGCTTTGTTGCTATTTCATTGTTGTTACGTCTGATTTTGATTCGCTGGACATGTATCACACCTTGGTCCTTCCATCCATCAAGAAGCTCTTGTTCACTCAGCGTCATCAAATCTTCGTCCGATACTACGCCCTTCACTGTATTCATCGTACGATGTGCGCTCACCGAGACGGGGATGTTACCAAAGGCTACAAGGTGCGAGAGTTTATTGTACTGTTCTTTGTCTTTTAATTCAAGAAGCAGATCACCACTTGCCATCTTCGTGGCCTTATAACCGGTTCCAATAGTCTTTCTCAAGCACTTGGCTACAAGGAAAGGTGAGATTGCTCTAGCTTTTGTAGACGATTGTTCGCAGTGAAGTACATGGTATTTTGGGAAAGTTTCTCTGTTTTTAGGCCAAAGTTGTAAAGTTGCGTCGGTGCGTACCCTTTTCGAGGCACGATCAGTTAGCGAGGGGGTCGAGGATCCCATGGGAAAATGTGGATTTTTCGGTAACGGCGCCTACCACCCACCATGGAGTCCAACAAGGGGACGTGGCAGAGCATGTGGGCATGTCTGCGCAACGCCAGCAGTACGCAGTTACTATAACCCAATATGGTTTACCCTAGTTTGGATAGCCACACAAGGTTAACCCTTGCCGCCAGGAAAAATTGGAAGTAAAATGAAGTGAAGAGGAGACAGGAAAGATGTAAAGTGAGAACAAAAGACGAAGATATAGGGAGAGAGAGATAGGAAAAGGCGACTGCCGATTTCCCCTGGGTGGGTCAGCCCAGGGGTGCCGTCTACGTGAAGCCGGGGCCAAAGGGGTGTGTTGCCTCTGCCGGGGGGCCTTAAAGGTCCAATCACCCAGCGTCGGCTCAACCCCCAGGATCCCCTTTTCCCCGGACACGGCAAAGCCACGCACGGCTAGGCGTGGGAGGGAGTAGAAACTCCCCCGTTAGCTCGGGTCCGTGGTGTCGCTACACACCAAACGCCTACTTGCGCAGGCGCCCCTGCGGGAACCAGGTTCAGGACGCTCCAGCTGAAAAGTCACAGCACGTGATAATCGCCGGGGACTCGAATTTAAATCGATGCGCAGAAGCAATCAAAGAGAGGGTAAGAGGTGACAAGAGGGTTGCAGTAGGGACGTTCCCAGGACACAAGCTGGAAGCAGTCATGAGGCAAGCGAGCGCAAAACTCAAAACTACAGCTGATGGACGAAACGTCGTGATAATTGCAGGTGGTTTAAACGATGTCTTACATGAAGATACGGCTGGACTAGCGACAACTCTGGCAAAAGGGGTCGATGACATGCGTGCCATTTCTCCTCAGGTACAAATAGTAATATGCACGATACCGGAGGTACCGGTGCATGACGGCAACCTGCAAAGAGCGGCTGTCAACACAAACCAATAGATATGGTGGATGAGTCGAGAGAAAGGCTTTGAGGTGGTGGAAATAAACAGAGATGTGCATAGGTTGGGCGGTTTTCAATGAGACAGAATTCACTTCGATGGGAGGCTAGGTCGTGAGGTGGTTTGGGGGCTTGCAGGACGCGCAGTAGCTTTTTTGGGGGGCACGCGGGCCCTTCTTGGCGCAGGATAGCTAGTAACGAGGAAAACAACCAGGAGGACTTTTTGACAAGTGGTATAGACTGATACGATTCCCAAGTGGCACCAATATCCAAGACACGTAGAGTTTGGGGCAGAAATCGACGTAACCACGAGGGCCGAGCCAAATCAGACGTAGGGTATATTAACATGCAGGGTGGCAGGAATAGGCTGAAGTGGGAAGAGATAGAAGAAGAGCTAAGAGAGGAGAGGCCGATGGTATATGGTTTTGTAGAAACACATCTTAGGGACATGGAACAACCTCCTAACAATACGGACTACGCGTGGGAATATTGTAATAGAACAGAAGGTAGCAGAAAGGGGGTGGTATTGGGGCATTCATTCAAATAAGTACAGACAGGCAAAGGGTCAAGCAGGAGTGCAAGGAACATTTATGGCTAAAAGGAAAGTGGCAGGGCAAACGACGCTCCTGGGTTTTGTATACTTGTGCACAGGGATAAAAGCCAGAGAGGAAAATCAGCGAATGGTGCAGTTCATAGGAAATCACATTGACGAAATAGGCAAGAGTGCAAAGTATTTATATTAGAAGATATGAATGCGCACATAAAAGATATGAATGGATATACTGAGCCAACATGCAGAATGCTAATGAATATGTGTGAAAGACATGATTTAATCATTTGCAACAGCACCAAGAAATGCGAGGGGCAGATAACATGGGAGGTGGGAAGGCAACAGTCGGCGATAGATTACGCAATAATGTCACATAGGATGTATGATCGGCTAAGGGTGATGAACATAGATGAATATGGGTCCAGAAGCTTGGGTAGTGATCACGAACGTATCAAGCCGAGTTTGGAAGGGAAATGAAATCGGAAAGGCGGCATTACGAGCAACAACACGGTAATATTTATTTAGAAAGGCAAATAGAAACAGCAACTAAAGAGTTTGAGAAAATAATCACCGAGGATACACAAATCTAACTCGATTGTTTGAGTTAGAGCTTGCTAAGGTACGAGTCAAATCAACCAGGAAAAGTAGACATAAACCCAAGAGCTGGTGGCATGAGAAAGTTAAGGGAGCCATAGTAAGACGTCTGGAAGCCTCCAGGGAACACAGGTATGCGAAACAGAGGGGTGAACCGGAAGATGATGTCAAAAGAAAATGGGATAACTTTTTGAGCTGCAGAAGGGAAGCATCCGATTTGATCAGTGATAAGATTAAAAGAAAGGGGGCCCAGTGGATGGCAGAAGTAAGCAAAAAGGATAGAAAGGCAGCTGCAAAGTTTTGGAACTATCTCAATTCGCTGAGTAATAAGACAAGCATGAAACAGAGGTTTATAACTACAGTTCAAGGGGTCAGACCAGAAGGGGACGAGGCAATGGAATATATAAAAACAATGATGACAGAAAAATTTAAACACCAAGAAAGTGCTGCATGCACCGTACCAGATGAGAATGGACCAATAAGCTCAATGGCTCCACTGGGACGAGAGTGGGAAAGGGCAGAGAAAAGAGTTCCTAATCAACATCAACAGGCCCTGTTGGCATCCCAATCATGCTAATAAAGAAACTAGGACCAAACTCTAAGCGAACATTAAGAGAGACACCGAGCAAAGCTATAATGAATGGTGAAGCTCCCAATGGGTGCGAACTAAGCAGGATGAGTATGATCTATAAAGGAAAGGGGGACAAAGCCGATATAAACAACTTCTGTCCTATAACTGTGACATCAGTAGTGTACAGGCTTGTGATGCAGATAGTAAAAACTACAGACGTGGGTCTGGGAGAACTACAAAATGGGTTCCGTAAACGAAGGAGATTGGAGGACAATCTGTTTTCATTAATGAAGTGTATCGAAATAGCGGAAAAAGAACACAGGCCCCTGTGGCTGGCATTTCTAGATATCAAGGGAGCTTACGATAGTGTGATTCAAAAAGACTTGTGAGGAATACTGGACACACTAGATGTGGAAGATGGAATAGCTAATCTTCTAAACGATATCTAGGTAGTTATCAAATGGGAAGAACAGGTATCTGAACCTATAGAGATACAATGCAGGCTTCGACAGGGATGTTCCTTATCACCTTTGTTATTTATGCTGTATCTCCAGGGACTAGAAGCAAACTACAGGGGAGTCGGCTCGGATTCAGCCTCTCTTTTGCCAAGCAAGGAAAACACATTGAACAGTCATTACCAGCATTGATGTATGCAGATGATATAGTATTAATAGTCAACAACAAGGAAGATCTGCAGGGATTGATATACATCTGTGGCAATGAGGGAAATAGGTTAAATTTGAAGTTCAGCAGGGAAAAATCGGCAATCATGATTTTTAATGATAACAAAGGCAGTGAGCATAAGATACAAGAAGTCACGCTAAAAATAGTGGATAAATACAAAAACTTGGGTGTATGAATGAGTAACGGGGCTGAGTATCCAAGGGAGCACAAAAGATACGTAATGACTAAGGGCACCGGGAATGCAGCTGTAATGAAAAATAGGACACTGTGGAACTACAATAGGTATGACATTGTGAGAGGGATTTGTAAAGGCGTCATGGTCCCAAGTTTGACGTTCGGCAATGCGGTCTTGTGTATGAAATCAGAAGTTCAAACAAGTTGGAAATTAAACAACGTGGCATAGGTAGACTTGCTTTGGGAGCACACGGGAATACCCCAAATCAGGGGGTACAGGTAGACATGGGATGGACATCGTTTGAGTGCAGGGAAGCTAGCAGCAAGATAGAAATTGAGGAGCGATTGAGAAAGATGGGAGAGGAGTGTTGGGCTAGGAAAGTTTTCAGTTACTGTACATGAAGAATGTCGATACTAAATGAAGGAAACGAACTCGAAAATTGTCAAGCAAGTATTTATACAACAGCAGAATACCAAGCCAAAAGGAAACATCGGGTAAGAAGACGGTGCAGGAAACAGAGAATGGCATTTGGAATATGGGAATGCTTACGAAACCATCACTGGAGACCTAACGAAATTTTAAGCAGGAAACTGCAAAGGAAAATATCTACGATAATTCTCGGGGTAGTTCCCAGCTCTTCGAGGCTACAATGGGAGTATTGCAGACCAAGACGTACCAAACAAAATACGAAGGCACAGGCATGGTATGTAGTGCGTGTGGAGAGGAGGAGGGGGAAACGGCTGAACTTTTGATAATGTTCTGTAAAGGGCTCCATCCTATAGACGAAGATAATGGCGCCGAATTTTTCAAAGCATTGGCGTTTAGGGACAGTGAAGGCAAAATAGACTTTAAACGGGTAGAAATAACTAGAAGGAGGCTAACTGATTGGTGGCTATAATCGAGGCGCGAGTGAAATGCAATCCTTAAACACACAGTGATAGTACTTAACTTTATGGCTAGGTGGCGTGAGCCACCGCCCGATCTAAAGGGCACAGCCGGATAGATCTATCCGTCCATCCATCTAGCGCTGGACTTTAAGACGACCCCACAGAACACCTACCAGCTAAACTGACGCTATTTCTTTCGCTAGTTGACGCTAGTTCTTTCGCACCACTTTAGGCGTGTAAGGCTGAGGCGTATGTCTTGATGCATTCGGGTTTCACCTATTCAGCAATGCTCGATGCGGACCGCGCCGCAATACTTGAGAAGCTTTGCGATTGAGATAATTCTGTTCAGATGACACGCAAATAGTCTAGTTTATTCAAAACCTTACGCCAGCACCATTGATAATGCTGGGAGGTTCCGGATCATGAGCGTGTGTAGGGCTCTCCTTCCCCCTCCCTTTAATGTCGATGTATGGGGGTGGCTTTGCACCCCCCCCCTGTACGCACATAAATTTTCCATATGACTAATGTATTAAAGACAACGCGTTCCACCGATGATTAGAATACACGGCGACTGAGGACTGTTCTCGTCGCTGACAGTGCAAGCGAGTATCACTTTTTTTTTTTCTTAAAGTTCCATTTCCCGGACACAAGTTCACCCAAATAACAAGTTTCCTGTTTCGCATGCGTGTTACAGCCTTTTTCATGGTCACAACCACATTACCATATGTGGCTGCAGAAGACGTTACCGTTATTACCTTAAGTTGGAAGAAAGTATCTGGGATGCATCGCTCAGATACAGGGAATCATACACAAGTATACACACATGTACAAAATTTACGTTTAGCTTATCATGTGTCGCTTAAGATCTATTTCTAACAGTGGAGCTGTAAAAGGAGCTCGGTAAAACTATGGGATTGTCCCCACAAAACTGTGTGGGTATGCGCCAGACTATGTGCCAAGCAGCTCCTAGCATAGCACAGCGATACACATTTCAGTACAGCAAATGGGTGTGAAAGAGAAGTGAGTGTGAGGAGGGGAGAAGCTAACACATTGCTTAGCCTTATATAGCATAGTATAGCGTGGGATGGCAAAGGGAAGACAGGGTTTGGAGGGGGAGGGTAAAACATGGCTTAATCTCGTCTGTCATAGCATAGCCACGAGTGGGAAAGTGAGGTGAGGGTAAGGAAACGAGAAAGGAGGAAGGGATGGACCACAGCTCTGCTGTTTCCTTGATCTTTGCACCACTGGTGCGTAGCTGACCAATTTTTTTTTAAAGCCATCTTAAAGACTGTGATGCCTACTGCAGCAAGACTATGCCTGTGACCAACGAAAGCAGAGATTTATTTGGCAACATGTAGCCAAGTGTAGCATTGAATTTTGAAGCCAACTTAGACAGAAATTTAATATGTCGTACTTCGGCGAACAATACCTGGCATCCCATAGATTAGCAAAACAAGCACAAGTTTTCTGTACAACATGTGTTTACTCTGTAGTTTTTAATCCTGTAAGCATAGTTTCAACTTCAGGGGCTTTGTCAGTGGCCTTCAGTTCCTGGGCGTGACTTGATGCGGATTCTTCTGCTGCATCATCTTCTGAACTGTAAGGGCACAAACAGCAAGCTCTTACTCATGCGTGAATGCGAAATGTCCCGAAACACATTTTGCATTTACAGTGTTAGTAAACTAGACGTCGGATGGATGGAAGAAACGGTGTGGATGAAGGAAAAGGATGCTACGCAGGAAGTCAGTACGAATTGATTGGAACAAAACCTCACAAGTAAAAGAATTGATCCTGATCAAGCGTTCAAACTCTGGACTGAAGTCCAAGACTAAATAGTTTGTTCCGGGTTCAAATCCTGGCCTGGAGATGAATTTTTCTATGAAACGAGAAACATTCAGAAAAATCCAAACATATTTTCTTTGCGGAATCTAGCCACTAACAGGTGAATTACAACTTTTTTAGGGGCGAAGCTCCTTAGAGTAAAGCACGCGCTCATCGTCCGCCGTGACACGCCATGACGATGACACTGATGACGATGAAGAACAGGCACATTTCAGACCACACGTTTTCTTTCTGACACGGAGAAAAATGATTGTAACAGTGCTCTCACCCACGAAAGGCCCTCGCGGAGTTGACCCATAAAAAACACTGTATATACTGTACACATGTAGTGTCCCTCATATAGATGTCCGAGTGGGCAATGCATGGTAATTCATGATTGCCTGAATGATCACCCGGAGCTTCGCCCACTGATCATCATTCACTTGGTGGATATGCTGCGCTTTTTCATTTCGTAAGCATTCCTACACTTCTTCAATACTGATATGCTAAACCTCAGATGACAGTGATTATATCTACACAGCACGTACAGTGCATGTAAAATGACCCCCCCCCCCCCCCCAAGACAGGAAAACATTATGTACCGCAACCGTTTTGCCACATCGCAAGTGGTTTGTCAACATAACTGCGTCATGTTGCTACGAATCTGTTCGTTACAAGTAACAGTAACATAACATCTCGAGTTTTAGATCGTGATTGTGAAACACGGCATAAAGGAGGGCTTTAACAATTTCGACCAGGGCTCTAGAAGTTTCAGACAAGATTACAGGCATCAGCAATGATCCTCCTGACAGCTATAAGAAGGCAAATTTTGCTCTTGATTGCATTGGGTTTGCGTGTATGACAAAATGCAGGCTCTTAGTTTTTTACCTGTCGGTGCTGCTGCTGTCGGTTGGCGGTAGCTCCATGTCACCTGCGCAAGGAGAGGGCAGCCAGCACAAATTGGTCATTCGTAGCGCAAGTACTCAATCTGTTGCAAAATACATGAACGTGTAATGTTCCAGCACATCACGAGCATTCACTGCTCTCCCCAGAGAACTCATAGGGAAAAACTGCTCGGTACATATAGGCCTTTTCACAGACGGCTCCTTGGGTGCCGCCATGATCTCTTCCTGGTCTGCGTGAAACAGGCTTGACCCTCCTCTCCCTCAAAATCAATACAGTTGACTAAGACACAGAAGAAGATGGCTTTCACCTTCGAGTCATCATAAGCAAATGCAGAAGAAGGAGACCTGCAAATGTTTATATTGTCCTCAGAAAAAAAAAAAAAATCTTGCCTCGGTTTTGCCTGTCCCACCGAGCCTGCTCCAAGTGTCGCTGCTGTATGTCCAGGACGGCCGCGCCATCGGCTGCCGTTGCGTAGGCGTCCAGCAGCTCCTCGTTAAGCTCCAGGAAAGCGTGTCCCCACTTGAAGGGCCTCAGACATTCTCGGGCTAGCTGCTCAAAGCCTGCACATTTGCAACACACGCATTTCCATGTAAGGCTGCCGCAAGGGTAGAATAGTGGTGAGCCCTAATTTCAACTGTGTGGAAATTCGGGCCGTTGTTTATTATCTTCATAGCGGGTAACACTGGGTAAACAAAAACAAACGCAAGACAGGCAATGCACTAACTTGTAACATAATTGTTATGTGTAAAAATGTACATACTTGTGTGCTCACTTCGTCACTTTGCATACTAAAAGAGTAAGGACAAGACATTGAGGAACCCTAAAAGAGTCTCTTTTCGTTTGTCAGACTAAACGATATGCTTGACAATTGGCAACTACATTCAAAACACAACCCTTTATTCCCTGCGCCACATATCCAACATGTCAAAATCTTTTTGTCGTTCCCTCCACTCGACGACCTTGTGACTACTCTCGTTGAAAATCATGTATAACAAAAGCTTAATACTGCTTCATTGTAAATGCTTTTTCTTGTTACTTCTCTCATATATTCTGTCTGTTCTGGCCTCTTTGACACTGTATAATCCCACTTTTGCAATAGCTATCTTGCAGGAATTCCGGGTGAAAATTAAAATTACGCGAGGGGTGATTAGCAGCCAAAAGTTCTTTTTATTACCATGAATTTCCGTTGTTAACGATAAGCAGACAGAAAATGTTGATGAGCAGGAAATGGTGAAGATATCATCTGGAAGGTTTACTATGAAGCTATTTTCACTAATTTCATGCCGGTACTTGTGGCTCAATACACACTGTATTAGCCAGACAGAGAAATGATAGCAGTGAATTCCATTGCCTCTAAAGGCAATGCACGCATTAGGTTACATCAATTTTTTTGTTTGGCAATCAGAAAAAGACTTGCACAGTACGTGCCTACAAAAATCATATCTTCTCATAAAATTTAGTTCTAATGCTTTGCATGACAAAACTGTGACACTATCTTGAGGCATGCTTTAGCTGTGGATTTTACGTTTATACTTCGGGCACATCATGTTATTCAGTACCCAATGAAATCAAAGCAACTTGGTGCTCTCAAATTTCGTGCTCAATCATATATTTTCTTTTTCGTAACGAATGCAAGCTGCCTCATTGCACATGTGAGGTCATCAGCCTATACACCCAACTACAACAGAAATAAAATTAAACGTATGTGTGCCATTTCGTGCTTCTCCCCATTAGCCATTGCCTGTTTGTTGCACCACATTTCTTCTAAGCGTGATCATGCTATGGCAAAGCAGCATTTAAAGAAAAAAAAAAAACACACTAAGACACCCATGTTTTACCGGAAAATATGGGAATAAGGAAAGCTTGATGTGTGCCAACCCTATGCACTGTTTTGCTTTCTTTTTTTCTTTCAATTACATTGCACAATGCTTTTTCCTGACTGTTTCCTTCAGTTCTACACTTCAGTTGTTACAAGCAACAACGACGATCATGCACTCATAACCGGGCAACAACGAAATATGGCAACACGAAAGGATGGGTGACCTCGATAAAAGATCAGATTGCAGTACAAAAATGATTGAATGCTGACAAGTCCACAACCGAGGGAGCACCAATTATTGGAACACGACGCATGCAAATATGTGTGACAAGCAGAAATTGGAGGGCTGCTATCATATGCAACCGCAGATGCTGGGTTGCTAGCTATTGAAATTTGGGAGTTATAGAAGGTTCAATTAATATGCCCACCTGTGATGTAGCAAGCGGCCGCCAACGCCTCGACGCATGACAGTTGCAGGGGTCGGCCATAGTTGACAGGGTTTGCGGCTACAAGGTGGGGCAGCAGTCGTGGATGGCCACCTCGCATCTGGCTGAATGGCACCTCGTCGAGCCGTGCCCATGAGCAGTCTACAAGTGCCAGGCCATGCTGTGACACCACCTGCCTGAAGTAGTAGTTTCCTGTTCCTTTTCTCATTTTCAAGGACGGACACACATCAATATCTCTGAGCACACACAGCTTTCCTAGTCCAATGTATCAGGCCTTTCAGTGAGCTCTCAGAAGATTTTGGTCACATCATACAGAATGTTGATATTGATCATGTAACTTAATTGAGAAGTTTTGAAAAACCTCATGATTAAGCAGTTCATGATGGCCAGGTATAACTTGATTCAGAGGCAAATTAAAACAACACCTTGGTGCAGCTTTGTGGTGTCTAAACTTCCTCAACTCGATTTGAAATAAACAGAAGTGTTCATTATCTCAAGCTTGATGCTACGTACAATTTGTTATTACATTTACTTGAGTAGGGAGTATCACCCTTTCTTCTTTTCATATGTGTAACGAGTTACTGTGAATGTGCCAATGCGTCGCAAAATTTGTATTTCATATAAGCGCAGTTTACAACTGTGCATGCTGCCCCAACGCCACCACGCAGTGAATGCTGACCCGTCGGGCTGATATGCACTCGTACATATACTTTCAATCTTACCGGTCCTCCGGTGACAGGCAACGTGTAGCCGAAGGCGTCAGCACAACACCCGGGAATCGCTGTCCCAGTCGCAGCAGTCTCACGAGTCCCTTGCGTGCCAACTTACGTCCCGTACACCGCTTGGGATCACAGTGTCCCAACTCCCACATAGCCACAGAGAAGGGCCAATGCACTTTCTCATCGCCTTCGTCTGCAAACAATGCGCAGTGAGTTTATAAGTGCGCAGCACTTTAGGGGACCAACTTGTTCATCTACTCTCGTCGCATGGTCACTCAGTGGTCAATACAGGCCTAAAGCAAGGCCGGCAATGGTAACAACTGGTGCGAATTAAACTAACAAGGTCTAAAGTAATACAAACTACAGAAATAACTAAGCATCAATTGCTATTTTTTTTTTACACAAAATTGCGAAAAAACGGCTCTAGTAAACATCCGACTGATACCCGCGCCGCGCTGAAGAGGGCGCCACCACTTCGGCAAGTGCGTGATTGCCGAGCCGATAGCACGCGCCGTGCACTAAGTTCAAGATTTAGAACAACACAAAGACCGATACGAGACCAACATTGACGCAGGTTTTAGAGCTACACTAAGTCCTACACAAGAACTAAATTAGCGCTATTTTTTTTATTACCATTCATACCTCAGTTTAGGCGAGGCCGGAACCACTCTCGGGATTCGTACAACCACGCGAGCCTACTGTCTCACCGTCGGAGTCCCTGCTTTCGGGTCTCGGATCCGAAGTGTCATCGCTGCTTAGCCTCTCTTGCTTGTTCGCACGGCCCGCCGAATGCCTGGCGCCCCTGCTTTTGCCGTGAAAGCGCTTCTTCATGACGGCCCGTCCTCGCCGGTATCGTGATCGCCCGCTCAGTTCTTGTGAAACACTGGCAAAACGCAAACTCCGAGTGTTTCACCGATGATATGCTTCAGCAGACCGCTGGGAAATCGGAACGTGTTGTTATGGTGGCTAGATGGGCCACCATAGTGTTGTGTTCCTCAGGAAAGCTCATTAGACGCATCGACAACAGCCCCACTTTATGAAAGAGTAAAATATTCGCACACAATTTGTTGTTGTGATTATAAATCATGGACGTTTCTTCAGCTGATGAACTAACGCCAACTCTCAAACAGCAAGAAAATATGTTAAAATTATCAACGTCATCGTCATCATCAAATAATACAACGGTCATAGCAGCGGCAAATTTAAACATGCAATAAAATAGAGAATCACCAGTTAATTGAGCTAATTGGTGTATGTTCATCATTAAATGGCTGACAGTGCAGTGGACCTAAAATATGGACAATAGAAGAAAGGGACGCAACGCTGACTTCAAAGACAACGCTTCAGCGATGTCTCCTTTTCTTCAAATGTCCGCATTCTAACTATGGCATAACGTTATAGTTGTTCAATGGTACTACAATTAATTACGTAATGTGGTGCGCACAGCGCTTTGTTATGTGTGCAAAATTTTAAAAAAAACCTCAAGGTTGCATGTACAGCAGAAATAAATACATTCAGTGGCTCGTACGCAGGACAACACCTTAGCACCTCTACCGCATCTTTTCATTTAGATACCACATCATACCAGTGAGGTGACATATATATGCATGCTACTTCTCATTCTGTGTAATATCCCAACATGTCATTTTGCTCGAAATGCAATCATGGCATGTTGATTCGCATAAACAGTTTAACGCGATTGGGCCTTGGTGTTTATGTACGCACTTTTTTCTCAAAAGTATTCATTTAATACTTCACTGTGCGCCCGGGATAAGTGCCGATTGATGGCACTTCGTATGAAGTTACATTTAAAAACTCAATACAGAATGGGTAGGTACCAAGAGCTCTGATGAACTCTGTGCTAAAAATGCAACGCGAATAAAAGCCGCGGCCGTGTCATGCTAGGATTAATTCCCTCCACAGGGCGCCGGAGAGTTTTTTCAATGCACTGGGGTTTAGGGACAGGGAGGGCAAAATAGACTTTAAGCGGGTATAATCACCTAGAAGGAGGTTATTTGATTGGTGGCTAAAGTCAAGGCACGAGTGAAAATTAAACCCTTCATCACAAAGTTATAGTCCTCAACGTTATCAGTTAAAGAAAAAAAAAAGATAAATCTAGTTTCGGTTCACTAAGTATTACGGCTAGGTGGCGTTAGCCGCCGCTTGATCTAAAGGGCACATAACTGGTAGGTCTTCTCTGGTACAGCCACATCAATCTATCCATTCATTCATACATTAACCAACGTGACCGCGTCGGGAGCCAAAGCGTGTTTCGTAAACAGTCCCGAGAAGAATTTCTATTAATAATTTTATTAGTTCTACTTGACCGGACACCTCGACTGACCCTTCGTCCGAACTGCCCGTGTCCAGTAAGTAAGCGCTGGCGCGCTGAATCTCGCGTTAGAGAGCTTCGCTGTGACCATTGCTATATGACACTCTGCCGGCGGCGTCTCACGAATGAGACGCATTAGATGGAATTACGCATTAACGCGCTCGCTTTTCCTGCTCGCGTTTCACCTTCTCAAGGTGCTCTTTCTAAACGGTAATTTAGGTTGAAGTGTGAGGGTAATCGTTGAAAAGATTACCCTCATCCTTATGAAACCGCAAGAATCTGACATGCGCGGTCGTCTAATGTCGCTCACTGCAAATTGAGAACGCCCTTGTATCGACTTCTTGTGCATGCAGTCTCAATCTTGGGCATGCAGTCTCAATCAAGGCCTTCGTGCATCTTTAGTGGTAGTTTGTTTCTTTTTCGGCTGGCCCTAGCGTTTCGATTCCAGGCGAGCGTGTCGCCACGAAATCTAGTGCGTCGCAGCGGTTCCACCATGGTCGGACGCACGTGTTTTTCTGCGGCGTTTCGCGCTAGTGTCGGGTTCTCCCGGCTCGCTGCTACTTAGTCATCGGGCAAAGGAGGTAATGACACAGTTAACAGGCCAGCTTGTTTTACTGTTCGCGAACCTCCGAAACTACATTTATGAAAGCGAAAGTAGGGAATATGTCCTCTGCGCTTCGTAGCGTCTCGCGTTGGTGTCGAGTGTTGTCTCGAAGCCTTTCGTAGCCGAATACTTTCGTCAGTTGGCAAAAAATGTACTGAATCTGTCGCCTGGGTATTTTCTACGTGCCGGCGGTCTTTGGAATGTGGTGCGTGGCCAACTATTTTATGTTCGTGTAACAGTTTGGTATCTTGCTCTCATGTACGGCTTATTATTGTATCATTGAAAGTGACGTTGATTTTTCGTTTATTTACATCGATCATTTTTGTGCCTGGCAGTTGATTTGCCCGTTTGATTCGCCGATTTGCAGTTGATTCGCCGATTTGATTTGATTCGCCGATTTGATTGATTTGCAGTTGATTCGCCGAAAATTGTTCAAATTTTTACGGAAGCATCAGACTCCTCGTGTTCAGGTATAAAGGACGAAAGGCTATTCAAAATATCAGATAATCCTCTCTCTTCCTGGTTTTCTAGAGAGGCGACTTCAGCTCCTAGTAATCGTGTGTTTTTGTGAATTTGTGTAGTTACTAGACCGATGAATGCATCATCACACTATCGCCATTGACTTTCCCTTGCAGACACGTTTGTGTTGCGGGTTTTAGGTCAGAAGCTGGGAACATCCTCGTAACTTTCGCCAGGAATTCTTACGTCGCTGTTCAGCCAAACATAAACGTATGTTGCAGTAACGATGAACCTTCAACACGTCTGTACTCATCGCACTAGCCGAGTAAAAGTACTTGCAGTTTGCGTGGAAACCAGCAAACATGACTTTCTCAGGTGAACGACAGGGGCACCTTAGTTCTGTGCGTTGAGCTTATATTATTTTCATTGGCTGTAACTGAGTAAAGACACTTGCATGTACTGCCCCCTTATACAACGACCCTCTTGACACCTGTTACCTTTTTAACCAAATCATAACTTCATGCACATCTCCAAGAGCTCTGTGTTTGTTTAAGGGGTGGTGCCATCAAATGGGTGGCTTGTGTGTTCTTCGTTGTTAACGTTTCTTATTGCTTCAGGAACCATGTTAGGCAGTTCAAAATTCAAGTGTATTGCTAAACAATTTGATATTGCCTTATTCATATGAATGGCTTTTTGTTTCAGTTTCTGGGTGTCGATTTGGACAGTGACATCACTGTCTAGGAAGCTTTAACAAGTGGGCTTAAAAGGCTGTGATGTACGCAGTGCTGTATTTGCTCTCGCATGCACGCGAGCAGCCTTCTGGAGGCTGTCGAAACTCACCAAAATTCTCTAATAGAGAATATTAGCACGTATGAGGTTTTGGTATGAGCAGAGAACTTTGCGGAGTACTAATATACCACATGTTGTCATTGAAATCTTGTGATGCATAAGGCAACCACAATTATAGGTGCATTTTAACGCAATAACGTTAAAGAGCTCGTGTCGCAGAAAACCCGCCGCCGGCGTCGGGCCCGTTGGTTGTGAGCGAAAAATCGTGTGTGCGTCTGTGACCGAAAAGTCAAGTTATCGTGATAGCCGCGGGAAGCCGCTACTTGTACATGCGTGCGCGTACAAGTACACTGATTACACTGAAAAAGCCGCGCATTAAAAAAAAAGTGCTCAAGGTCATGAGGCACGGTAGTTTCTTTGCCCTGCCACCCCTCCCTGCTCAGCTTCCAGCCCTTTCGTTGGGACGAGAAAAGAGATAATGCAATTGCAACAAGTGACATACATACCTTTGTAACTTGACTTGCACTGGACGGATTCTTGAAATTTTTGCGGTGTTGAATTCGTGAGGCAATAAGCTCTTCTATTGAATTAATTCCATGGTTACTTGAAAAAGTGTTTCAGGGCCCCTTTAAGGCATTTTGTTCGACAGTTGTCATGACGTAAATGAGCCCATTTGGCGATATTAGCGTGCCCTGGTTCAATTTACTGTGTGTGTGCGTGTGTATGTAACAAAACATATGAATAAGTATGCGCTTAGTGGTTGAAGGGTGCACTAGGGGCCGAATTTCACTATCGCGTTCTACTCTTAAAGGCGAAGCTGAAGAATCCCCCAATTTTTTTTTGTTTTTACTGAGACCATGGCTTTAATTAATGTTATAAAAGACAGCTGCATCACTGTGAGGAATTTACACCATCAAAAGAAAAAAGAATTTCTGCAACAATTCTGTACCTACTCAATTTGTCTTAGCGCTGACAGGTAGTTCTACCTACCTGGTTTCACTAGAGTTACTGTGTGTACGCTACCATCAGGTTGCATGTACAGTAACTCTGGGTCTCGCCCTTACGGCTACGGTAACCGGGTATGCAGAGAAGTGTGCAATCCAAAATCAGAGAAGTGTGCAAACGAACAGAAACCCTCTGAAGTTGCCTTTGCAAGTTTGCTTGATGGTGTGAAGCACTTAGCACAATGCATGCAAGTTTGGCTACTTCGATAACACGCGAGTGCTGGTTCATAGCTGATGCTCTTTTGGCTTGTTTGGTCACCACTCATTGCATCTCACTATAATGCGGTCTGATATCACCAAAAGTTTTTGACACTTCCTATGCAGTGATGTCGGTGTCAGTCAATATAGCAGTCGGTGTCAATCGTGAGAATGAGCATTTAGACATGTTGTAGATGCGAATTAAAATGTATTATAAATATTTGCTGTGTGCTGAGTGTCCCTGCATACAGAGGAAAGCCTAGAGCAGGTTTTTTCGTAGCCACAAAATTTCGTGCTTTTATCCGTGCTAGTGATATGGCTTGGCTTCGTCTAATTGACATGGCTTGCCTTTTTTTTTTGTATTACAGGCGTGTTGTCACTGCTGTCGACCGGTTTAGGACAATGTCTGGAGGTACCAACGTACTGTCCCTTAAGGAGGACGATGTGAGGCGATTCCTTGCTGCCAAGACTCATCTAGGCACCCTGAACTTAGATTTCCAAATGAAGGAGTACTGCTTCAAACGGCGTTCAGACGGTGAGGCTCTGTTGCTTTTGACCGACTCTGTTGTCTTGTCTCGACTGACCCCTGTAACTTACTCATTCCTGAAGGCGCACTAAAGGCAAATGACGATTTACGTCAGAGTGAAAGCTCAGTGTATGGTGACATCTAAAAAGGCAATATTATCAACAGCAGTGCCTTACTTGGCAAGAAATTAAGCTAAGTGTATCACACGACGTGCGCCACGAGTGGGACATCTGCAAAATGATCTCACTAACGTGAGAGCGTCCGACTACGATTAATCACTCATAATCAAACTAACTGCAATAAAAAAGAAGTTTCTGTGCATCAAGAGATGCAATAAAATGCTGCTTGTCCATTTCTGTTTGATTTATAGAAAAAAGAATCCCCTGGCGTTACTATGGAGAATGGCGCGACTGGTTCAAAAGTTCAGTTTCCGGCTGGTAAGGGTAGATAGGTGGTGCCATCTAGTGGAGCCTAGTTGAACTGAGCAAGCAGAACCACGGCCGCCTGGATCGGGCGGGCGCGGGGTTGTTCCTCCGGCCGTTTCATTCGGACGGAGAAGGCGTAATCGCAAAAGGGGGCTTGGCCGCTCCGTTCGCCGCGTGGCGGCGCGCGCCTTTTAGCTCTTCTTTTCTTTGCTGTCTATGCAAGGTGATTTTCGGTGCTTGAAGACGTCGCTTTATAAAACCGCAGACCGCTAGTTAGCTGTACATCTTATCTTTCCTCGCCCCCCAACCGCCTCAAATAAAATGAATAGAAGAATTTTTCTTTGTGTCCCAGCTGCTGTCGTGATGATAGTGACCGAAGCGAACACATCTGTGAGCCAGTTTTCGAGAAAATTGTGGTGCCCTCCTGTGCAGCACATGAATAGAAAGTACACAAGAGAGTGAACTCACCCGATCGATTCATTAAAACATTTTTTGTTGACCGCTTCCAGAAGATGGAAACGATCCGAAAGATAGCTTAGCATTGTGGATGTTGGCAAAGATTGGTTTTAGTTAGATTTAGATTAGATTAGGCAAGATTAGATTTAGTTTTCCAGCAATGTGAGGCTGTGACGGCAAAGCTGGGCTGTGTAACGTCGCTATATATGCAGGGTCGACAACGACAAAATGCATTCCTTGCAGAACAAAGCCGCCTAAATTGGCACGCACCAATTTAGGTGGCAGTGGGAGAAATGATCGCTAAAACAAAGAATGAAAAGTGCGGAAGATCACGTAGTCAGTCAGCTTAATACATGTGTCATGGAGGCGAAATTTGCGAACAAGCTGCGCCACACGAAGTCGCCTCACGCTGCTTGGCTCTGTCTTGATCATAGCATGCTACAGAGAACAACACTCACTGTGTCAAGCCCGAATAAGAATATATATCAGTGTTCCTTTGTTCCAGTCACCACATGAATGTCGTACAATCTGCATTTCTCCAAGCATGTCTACGGTGCGTCGTCTGCAGGGGAGTAGGAAAAGAGCGCTGTGTTGCAGCGCACGACGAAACTTCTCCAATTACATTTTTTCAATGGGGCGCGCGCCGAATGGAACGGCCAGAAAAACACTGCCGCCCGCGCCTGATGTAGGCGGCAGTGGAAGAACTGTTGCCTTCGAGGTGGCAGAAAATGGTTCAATGGCCGTTGTTGCTACTGTGGCTCCCTCTACTTTTGCTCTGCTGCTACTGGCGTTGGCGGCCGCGTAGTCAAGGCAGGCAACATTGGGCACGGTAATAGTGACGTCTGACAGTCTGCATTCAGACGTAGTGTTTGAAGTGTGCTAACGCGGGCCCTGCCGCAGTGGTCTAGTGGATAACGCACTCGGCTGCTGACGCGCAGGTCGCGGGATTGAATCCCGGCTGCGGCGGCTGCATTTTTGATGGAGGTGAAAATGCTGTAGGCCCGTGTGCTCAAATTCGGGTGCACATTAAAAGAACCCCAGGTGGTTGAAATTTCCGGAGCCCTCCACTATGGTGTCTCTCATAATCATATGGTGGTTTTGGGACATATCATATTTTGGGACATTGGGCATATCAATCAAAGTGCGCTTACGCTATGCGAACCATTACAATGGGATTTTATTTAAAAGTAAGTGCTTCTTTGGCACAAACTTTGCACTACGAGGCTTCTGGACTGCTATTTCAACAGTAATGGTCGACCTAATATTTGCCTTTAGTGTCCCTTTAAGGGATTTGAGAAATTTTGGAATGATCAATTCAGGAGGCTCCAATACTGAGGTTGTTTGAAGATTACACAGAAAAGTAGTTCAGGAGCTTTTAAAAACGAGAATTTCGAAATGCTATGTAGACGGGGACTTGCAGAAGTGAATGTAATGGGTTCTTAATGCATAATGTTGTCTGGCATTTGTTCCAGGCATTCACCTTATCAACCTGAAGAAGACGTGGGAGAAGCTGCTACTGGCCGCCCGTGCCATTGTGGCCATTGAGAACCCGGCCGAAGTGTGCGCCATCTCGTCGCGCGCATACGGACAGCGGGCAGTGCTCAAGTTTGCCAGCTTCACCGGTGCTACACCTATTGCTGGCCGCTTCACGCCTGGAACATTCACTAACCAGGTATTTCAACTTTGGTCGGGACGTGTGGGCAGTGAACTGCTGTAACAGAGGAGGTTTGATATGGTATTGACAGCTTGCAAGTGTTCATATCGGCAGGATGCTCTAGCTCTTGGTTTTGTCTGATCGCTATGGCCACTGCACACCCACATCCATCCTACATTTTCAGATTGTCTTGTTTTGATTGATGGTGATGGTTAAGGAAGCAATGTTCCTATACTATAATAGCAGTAGGTAGCAAAATCAACTTGTTTGCAGCACGTTGAGTATTTCCTGTTAGTCAGGTATGAAAAAAATCTTAAGAGTCTTGCAGTATACCGTAATTACTCGAATCTAACGTGCACCTTTTTTCCGCTTAAGCGAGTTCATAAATCGCATGCGCGTTAGAATCGAGTACGAAAAAAAAAAATGAATACTGTCATTCTATTGCCATCGGCATTTCCAAAATGGCCGCCCCCTACGTGCGTCGGCATGGCGCGTCAGCCATTTCTGCCTATGTGTTTCCCATGTGTGGCACTTCATACGTGTGTTGAGGTGTTCGTCATCTTGTAGTGCATTAGCATTGACAGGATAGAAGGGCCGACTCCAAAAACTCGACGAGTGCACCACGATGCTGCTTTTAAGGGGAGACGCGGGTCGAAAAGTCGCGTTTTTTTTCCAAATTTCACCTTTTCTGTTTTTTGTTGCTTTATCATCTTTATACATTATATTTTGACATCTGAAAATATCACAGCGAAATAAGCATCAGAAGTCAGTGAAAAACGCGTCTGAGTGAGCGGCAGTGACGCGCGGCATCACGAAATTTACACAAAACGGGCTGCTGTTCGCGTGCTCGCGGGGCCGCGAAGAGAGCTGTCCGCCATATTGCGGCCGCTGGCTCGTGTAGAGTTGTCCTTACTCTCCACGATCCCGGTTCTTGAAGTCTCGTACGTTCACGAAAAATCTAAAAAAAAAGCAACAAAAACAGTCTTTTCCCGCCGTTTCAAACCGCGCGCCACTAACGCAGGGCCGCCATTGGCTGACAGCACCCGTGTTTTCTTGCCGTAGTTCGCTTCACTGTTTTCCGGAGTTATTTTTCGCTGTTTTCGTGCGATGGCAAGCCCGAAAAAGGCCGTTGCCGACCATCGGAAATACAGAAGTAAGAACAAGTTCAGAGGGAAGCGGCGGAGGACGTACAAGAAAGCCACCGCCAACGAAAATGTCCGCGACGGGCCAGCGGCCGGTAGGCCTAACATCGACCACGGCAACGTCGACCATGGCAACTGCGACGACGAGATCAACGCTGCAGTGAATTTTGTGAGTGCATCGCAGAAAAAGATCGCGTTATTCGAAAACGACGTCAGGCCGAATGCCGATCGTGCCGAAAGCGTAGTGCTGTGCGAGTTGGGTGCATTGACGGCCGTCGTCGCAGGCGCGGCATGCCCCGTTTGTCACGAGAGTAAACTCGCAGTTCGGGCACCGAATAAAAAGCGGAAAGGCCTTTCGGCGTTTCTGGAGCTACACTGCGAGAATGCGGAGTGCTCGGAGAGCATCCTTTCGTCCGCGTACTCGTCGAAGCGGGTCGCGTCAGATGGCGGCCGCGGTGCAAGCAGAAGCTACGACAGCCGGGAGTTCGCGTGACGCCTTTGCCGTGAACCTGAAAGTGGTGCTTGCAGCGCGTGCCGTCGGTATCGGGCATGAGCAACTTTCACGATTTTGTGCAGTAGTTGGATTGCCAAACCCTATGCACCATAAGGCCTTCCATGCTATCGGCAAAAAGATTCACAGTGCGGCAGTGAAGGCTGTCTGTGAAAACATGCAAAGGGCACGCAGCGTCACCAAAGAGGTGGCTGGTAACAGTGACGTGCCAGTCATGTTTGACGGCACATGGCAAAAAAGAGGCCACAAAAGCCACAATGGTGTGGGAACTGTAGTGTCCTTGGACACTGGTTTGTGCCTGGACTATGAAGTGCTTTCCAACTTCTGCCTGGCGTGCAGTTTGCATAACGACATGGGAGGCGATGAAGAAACATGGCAGGCGTTTCATCATCCCGTTTGTGAGAAGAATTGCGACTGTTCTTCGCATGCCATGGAGGCCGAAGCTGCAGTGCGCATTTGGCAGAGGACTGTGGACTATGAGACACCCCTGCGGTTCACCATCTTCCTAAGCGATGGAGACAGCAAGGCCTACAACGGGGTCTGTGATGCCAACGTGTACCCTGACACTCCAATTGAAAAAGAGGAGTGCACCAACCACGTGGCGAAACGTCTGGGCACCGGCCTGCGGAAGCTGCCAACGCCACTTCCACGAGGGGAGAAGCTGAAGGAGACCACCATCTAGAAGCTTCAAACTTACTTTCAGGTGGCCATTGTGAACAATCGGGGAAATGTCCACAAGATGTACACTGCCATATGGGCCTCATGTTTGCACTCGTGCTCAACAGACGGTGCTGGAAGTCACAAGTTCTGTCCTGCAGGCCCAGACTCGTGGTGCAAGCACCGACGTGCTGAGGCGCAGGGCCAGCCTGCACCGTGCCACACCCCCCTCCTGACCAAGGCCCAGGGTTTGGCAGTCCTCCCAATCTACAAGCGTCTCACAGATGCGAAGCTGCTTGCCCGGTGCCTCCACGGCAAGACACAGAACGCGGCCGAGTCCCTGAACAGCAAAATATGGCTGCTGTGTCCAAAGACCCGGTTTGCTTCCCAGACTGCTGTGGAAACAGCCACAGCCATTGCAGTCCTGTGGTTCAACCGGGGCCACGCGAGCTTTGAAAAGGTGCTGGAAGAGCTTGGGGTGCTTCCTTCGGAGGCCCTGGTTACCCTCAGCGACCGCCGAGACAGCATGCGCATGCACAAGATGAATGTGCGTCAGACCGCTGAGGCGAGGGCACACCGTCGCAGTGCAGCCAAGAGGGCCCGGGTGGAAGAGTCCTGCCGCACCAGCCGGGAAGGGAAAACCTACGGTGCTGGAGAGTTTTAGACAACTGATATTCCCTCTGGACATGTGTGTATGTGTTCAGCACAAGTTTCGTGCTACTGCGTTTTTCATTTTTGTAAATACAGACTTTCAAACTTTCAAACGCGTTTTTCTCATTTCGCAATTTTGGCCAATTTGCATTTTTTGCGGGAAGTGTTTCGGGCACTTAGAGTGGTCATACGACGACGAAATTTGGCACACACATTGAGGAGAGTGCGTAGGGTGCCGATATCTACTTGAATCAGCACAACCTATCAGCTGTAAATATCTATTAATAAATTTAATGGTGGTCGAGTGGAAAAAAAAGGGTACTTTGCTACACAGATGTTTTTTTCATAGTTTCAAAGTTGGAGCACAATTTCTAGCTAGATATCGGCACTCTATGGCTAATAGGGAGCAAAAGGAGCCATTGAACAACTCTCTGCATGAACATTTAGTATGCGCGAAAGTTCCCGGGAAACTTATCAAGTTTCACCATTACTTGAAACACAACTCCCAAACTATTGCACTTATGTAAAAACTGATTACAGATTTGGAATCAGGAGGAAAAACTGCATCAGTGGTCCAATTTCTGAAGCTCTAAGTTGAATAACAAAAAAAAAGTGCTTTCGAGGAGCGTCTCCCCTTAAAAGAAAAGTCATTGCGTGGGCCGAAACGGACGGATATCGGGCCGCATCTCGGTCGTTCGGAGTTCCCGACAACGTGCGTGCGGGACTGTTCGAAACAAAAGCAGAATATTTTTGACAGCAAAGATTCACGCAAAGGCTTCAGTGGACCACAGCAGGGTCGGTTTCCGCAAATTGAAGAGCTGCTCGGCGAGCGAGTATGTGATTGAGCAGCGAGTGGCCCGTGACGACAGAACTGCTCCAAGTGCAGGGTATGCAGTTAGCCTTAGAAAAAGGGCTAATGCGGAGCCAGTTTAAAGCGAGCAGGAGCTGGTTAACTAACTTTATGAAGAGGAAAGGCTTTTCCCTCCAAAGGCGAATGGGCATATGCCAAAAGCTGCGGAGGAGTACGAAGAAAAGCTTCACAGTTTTCAGAGGTTTGTCCTAAACTTGCGGCACAACAACGGCTACCTGCTTGGACAAATCGGCAATGCCGATCAGAAGCCTCTTTACTTTGACATGCCTGGCACCAGAACCGTCGAGAAGAAGGGGGCGAAGCAAGTTCGCGTGCTGACATCGGGCCACGGTAAAACTAGAGTGACGGCAATGCTGTGTTGCACGTCAGATTGGCACAAGCTTCCCCCGTACCTCATATTTAAACGGAAGATGCTCCCGAAAGGAGTCGTTTTCCCAAGTGGTGTGATCGTGCAGGCCAACGAGAAAAATGGGTGGGCGTTGCAATCGATGTCTTACTTTTTTTTTTGTCGTGGAAACCGGGTGCGCGTTACAATCGAGGGCACGGTAGAATCGAGTAAATACGGTACTAGTTACGTAAATACGGTACTAGTTAATCGTTACAGCAGGTTGTTTACGTTTAACTGTAATAGCTCTGACATGACCTCCTGGTGCACAACTTGGGTGCACTTAGACACTTGTGATGCTGCCCACATATGACTGGTGCATTTCTTCAACTTTACAAAACAAACCACCAATTTACTATGCCTTCTGTTGGTCAGACAGAAAAAACCTTTGGTGCATTGTTGCGTGCTTTTTCCGGAGATTAGATTTGTCTTCATGTTGCCATGACCTGTGCCCTGTATGATCTCTAGACTGCGCGCTACTGCACGTATGTACTCTATTTGGGCTGTTTTTTCTGTGTTAACTTGAAGTTCGGTTTATTATCATATTGCGTTTTTCACTCCTGTGATAGCCCTACAGCAGGGCTGACAGTATTAATAAAGGAATGAATAGTTTGTTAGTTATCTGGTTGATGTGTCATAAAGCGCCATGGTACGTTGGATTGTTGCTGCTGTCACGTCTATATTTCACGCTATTTGTGCTGCGTTTGCTTTTTGGCTAATTAGCAGCATGTTTTTTTCAACTGCAAAACACTTGAAAAAGAAACCGCTCCTGTGTCCATAGATCCAGGCTGCATTTCGCGAGCCTCGGCTGCTGGTCGTGTGCGACCCGCGAGCGGACCACCAGCCCATCACGGAGGCATCGTACGTCAACCTGCCCGTCATTGCCTTTTGCAACACGGACGCCAGCCTCCGCTACGTGGACATTGCCATTCCGTGCAATAACAAGAGCCAGCACTCCATTGGACTGCTGTGGTGGATGCTGACGCGAGAGGTGCTCCGCATGCGCGGATCCATCCTCCGAGACATCCCCTGGGAGATCATGGTTGACCTGTTCTTCTACCGCGATCCCGAGGAGGTGGGTATTGGCACGTCAATGCCGCGCATAAGTGCCTTGAGCCTGTTCGATACGTTTGTCTCAAAGCCTCGCTGCTGATCACATGAACTTGAAATGCTGTGTTTCATTCATTCATTCATTCATTATCAGCCTGACTACGTCCACTGCAGGACAAAGGCCTCTCCCATGTTCCGCCAGTTAACCCGGTCCTGTGCTTGCTGCTGCCAATTTATACCCGCAAACTTCTTAATCTCATCTGCCCACCTAACCTTCTGTCTCCCCCTAACCCGCTTCGCTTCTCTGGGAATCCAGTCAGCTACCCTTAATGACCAGCGGTTATCCTGTCTACGCGCTACATGCCCTGCCCATGTCCATTTCTTCTTCTTGATTTCAGCTATGATATCCTTAACCCCCGTTTGTTCCCTAATCCACTCTGCTCTCTTCTTGTCTCTTAAGGTTACACCTACCATTTTTCTTTCCATTGCTCGCTGCGTCGTCCTCAATTTAAGCTGAACCCTCTTTGTAAGTCTCCAGGTTTCTGCTCCGTAGCTAAGTACCGGCAAGATACAGCTGTTATATACCTTCCTCTTGAGGGATAGTGGCAATCTACCTGTCATAATTTGAGAGTGCTTGCCGAATGTGCTCCACCCCATTCTTATTCTTCTAGTTACTTCAATCTCGTGGTTCGGCTCTGCGGTTATTACCTGCCCTAAGTAGACATAGTCTTTTACAACTTCAAGTGCACTATTACCTATCTCGAAGCGCTGCTCCTTGCCGAGGTTGTTGTACATTACTTTCGTTTTCTGCAGATTAATTTTAAGACCCACCTTTTTGCTCTCCTTGTCTAACTCCGTAATCATGAGTTGCAATTCGTCTCCCGAGTTACTCAGCAATGCAATGTCATCGGCGAAGCGCAGGTTACTAAGGTATTCTCCATTGACTCTTATCCCTAACTGTTCCCAATCTAGGCTTCTGAAAACCTCCTGTAAGCACGCGGTAAATAGCATTGGGGAAATTGTGTCCCCCTGTCTTACACCCTTCTTGATTGGTATTCTGTTGCTTTCTTTATGAAGCACTATGGTAGCAGTTGATCCCCTGTAGATTTCTTCCAGAATGTTTATATATACTTCATCTACGCCCTGATTCCGCAGTGTTTGCATGACGGCTGATATTTCTACTGAATCAAACGCCTTCTCGTAATCTATGAAGGCTATGTATAGTGGTTGGTTATACTCTGAGCATTTCTCTATTACCTGATTGATAGTATGAATGTGGTCAATTGTTGAGTAGCCTGTTCGAAATCCTGCTTGTTCCTTTGGTTGACTGAATTCTAATGTTTTCTTTACTCTGTTAGCAATTACCTTTGTAAATAGCTTGTATACTACAGAGAGCAAGCTGATCGGCCTGTAATTCTTCAAGTCCTTGTCATCTCCTTTCTTATGTATTAAGATGATGTTAGCGTTCTTCCAAGACTCTGGTACTCTTCCAGTCAGGAGACACCTCGTAAACAGAGTGGTTAGTTTTTCTAACACAATCTGTCCTCCATCTTTCAGCAGATCTGATGTTACCTGATCCTCACCAGCAGCTTTGCCCCTTTGCATGCTCTCCAAAGCTTTTCTGACTTCTTCTATCATTACTGGTGGGGTGTAATCTGGGTTACTGCTAGTTCTTATTGTATTAAGGTCGTGGTTGTCTCGGCTACTGTACAGATCTCTGTAAAACTCCTCCGCTATTTTAACTATCCTATCCATATTGGTAGTTATTTTGCCTTCTTTGTCCCTTAGTGCATACATCCGACTTTTGCCTATCCCAAGTTTCCTCTTCAATGCTTTGACGCTTCCTCCGTTTTTCAGAGCGTGTTCAATTCTCTCCATGTTATACCTTCTTACATCGCATACCTTACATCTATTAATAAACTTCGAAAGCTCTGCCAGTTCTATTTTGTCTGTTGTACTTGACACTTTCATGATTTGACGCTTCTTAATTAGGTTCTTCGTTTCCTGGGAAAGCTTGCCAGTGTCCTGTCTAACTACCCTGCCTCCAACTTCCACTGCACACTCCGTAATGATACTCGTCAGATTATCATTCATTGTATCTACGCTAAGGTTGGTTTCCTCACTAAGAGTCGAGTACCTGTTCTGCAGCGACACTCTGAATTCCTGTACTTTCCCTCTCAGTGCTAGCTGATTGATTGGCTTCTTGCGTATCAGTTTCTGTCGTTCCTTCTTCAAGTCTAGGCGAATTCGAGACCGTACCATTCTATGGTCACTGCATCGTACCTTGCCAATCACTTCCACATCCTGCACGATTCCAGGGTGTGCACTCATTATAAAGTCTATTTCGTTCTTATTTTCGCCATTAGGGCTCCTCCATGTCCACTTGCGGTTTTCTCGTTTTCGGTAGAAGGTATTCAAAATCCGTAAATTATTGCGTTCTGCGAATTCTACTAGTAGCTCTCCTCTGGCGTTTCTAGTACCGATGCCATAATCTCCTACTGCCTGGTCTCCAGCCTGCTTCTTCCCTACCTTTGCATTAAAGTCGCCCATTACTATGGTATACTGTGTTTTTACCTTACTCATTGCCGATTCCACGTCTTCATAGAAGCTTTCAACTGAAGCGTCATCATGGCTGGATGTAGGCGCGTAAGCCTGTACTACCTTCATCTTGTATCTTTTATTCAATTTAATTACGATACCTACCACCCTTTCATTAATGCTATAGTATTCCTCTATGTTTCCAGCTATGTTTCTGTGAATTAGGAACCCCACTCCCAGTTCTCTTCTGTCTGCCAGGCCCCTGTAGCAAAGGACGTGCCCATTCTGTAGCACCGTATAGGCCTCATCTGTCCTCCTAACCTCACTCAGCCTTATTATATCCCATTTAACACCCTCTAGCTCCTCGAATAGTACAGCTAGACTTCCCTCACGAGACAAGGTTCTAGCGTTAAACGTTGCCAAGTTCAGGTTCCAATGGCGGCCTGTCCGGATCCAGAGATTCTTAGCACCCTCTTCTGCGTTGCAGATCTGACCGCCGCCGTGGTCAGTTGCTTCGCAGCTGCTGGGGACTGAGGGCCGTGAGTTATTTGACGTAAGCATGTGGGAGGTATGCAATTACAATAGGCGCTTGCAAAACAGAACCAGATGGACCAGGAAAATGTGTTTAATTTAAAAGAAGTTCCGTTTGCTGAGAGATGAACAGAAGTGCAGAATTCAAGTCTGAAACTAATCATGTTGGAAGCAGTGTCATTTGAGCTGCAGTTCCATTTACCGAGAGTCTACCGTGTAACCCTTTGCGACACAGCGTCCTTATTTGGAGATGGGACTTACTTTTGCCTTTCCTGTGCAGAAAGAAGCAGAAAGCCCTGAGCTAATGGTAAATTAAGCATTTTCATTGGGTAAAGTTTGTTGATATCACTTATGGGTGAAATGTTTTGCCATGCACAGTGGCTTTGAAGATGGCAGTACCATGTTCACTGAGAGACTAGGGATGTGGGTGCGTTTGGGTGGGAATTTTGAAACACGGAAAGTTTATTTGCTGTTAGGGATTGGCTTGTTGGTACCAATTGACTTGAGATACAACTAATTAGTAGAAAAAGTTGAAAGGTCGAGGTGAAGGAAGAAGACTAATTCAAGGACCATTAAGTGCCACAATCTCTGTTTCCTTCACCTATACCTTTGTCCTTTTTGTGCTATACTCTGTAGCACACATCACAGGCAACGTAGTGAAAAGTGCAGGAAGACCGGTGAGCAAAATGTGCAAGTTGGTACATCTCGCAAATTATATTCCATCATTGTGAGCGTTGCGCTCCGCGATCGGATCTAGCTGTGTGCTACCGGAACTAATTGCCAGAGGCTGCGATGTTAAAAACGGGAGATGCCAAGCGATCCAAAGCAACCAATTGGGGACCACACAAGTAACGGCAGTTTTGTTTATTTCCATGGCACAAAGTATCTTTGATTATTACTCAGTCTAGGAGTGAAAAAGGGAACCACATTATAGGTTTTAAGATTATTATTATTTTGGTGCAAACGCGTTCTCTTCAAAAATTCTCGCTAGCTTTCATACCGTTGCAGCTGATATACATTCAAACCTCATTATAACGAAGTTTCATACAGTTAAACCTGGATAAAACGACATTGACAAATTCCCCCCAAAATTTGTAATGAATAGAATTTCGTTAAATGGAGGTTTGATAGAAAATTCGAAAAACAAATAAACAAATTTTCAAGGTAAATGAAAGGGGCAATGAAGGCAAAGCTGGCACAGAACACTTATTTAGCGCTAAAAAGCTACATTATTTAGGTAGCGATTATGTGGACTCTCTCGGTTTTGTAACAAGTCCAAATTAAGAACTAGCTCCTGCGCATTATAACTTTTATGAGCTGGGGTACAAGCGCTCGAGTGCAGCTGAAGCAGAGATCAAACGAGCCGGCCCATCTCTATCACCAGGAGGGTGCATATGTTACATCCCCCCATGTTTTAGAACTGCCATCAAATGCTCAAACAACAGAAAGGAAACCACCTGTCTTGAACAAGCATGAAAAACGAGGGGGGGTCGCTCAAGTAGCAACAGTTAACTTTGAGTTTAAGGGCGCAATCGCCATTGCCGGCGGGCGCGCTCTTTCGGCTAGCATCTGTCCACTTTCAACGTCAAGAGTCTTTCGAGCGCTCGCTTTCTCCTGGGAGTCGCTTGGGCTACGAGTGTGGCACCGCCGTCGATTCACGCTTCGTTGGCGGCGGGGCGACCGCGGAAAATGCAAGCCGGTGCCAAAATGACAGAATCCGTGGCAAATATTCTGGATTGTCCGTGCCGAAAATTGTTTATATCAAGCGTGTTTCCCACTGTAACTTTGTTACATAGAAATCACAACTACATGTGCTTCTATGGAGTAATGGCAGAGAATAGAAAAAGTTTGTTATAAAGAGGAATTAATTACCGTATTTTTGCGCGTATAACCCGCCCCTGCATATAATCCGCACCCCCACTTTCAGCTCACTGAGAAAAAAAAAATCTTCGTGTATTGCCCGCACTTTTAATATACAGGAAAGGCTGTACAAAAGCTACTGCTCAAGCAACATAACACATATGTAGACAGAAAAAGCTTTATTTAGCAAGCAGAATACGCCGTCTGCAAGGCCAGTCACAATTCACTCACTGTCGCTGCTCTCGCTAGAGCTATCACTTGAGCCGCAGTTCTCACTATTATGCACAAGGTCATCTTCGGTTCCATGCATGTTTTTTGTGATGCAGCATTTCTTGAAACTTTTTCGCACTATCTCACCTGGAATGGCTGTTCATGCCTCGACAATCCACTTGCAGAATAGGGCAATATCAGGCCTTCGGACTCGTCCTGTCGGCGTCAAGTCGTAGCAGCCTTCGGTCATCCACTCGGCCTAATAGCGCTTGACATGCGCTTTGAAGGGCTTGTTAAGCGACACATCTAGAGGCTGCAACATTGACGTCATTCCACCGGGTATAACAACTAAGTCGGTGCCGTTGCGTGAAAGGCAGTCCTTCACTTCCTCAGTTGTGTGGCCGTGGAACGAGTCAAGAATGAGCATGGACCTCTTTGCGAGCATCGCACCGGGCCTCTTCTCTCATACAGTCTTGATCCAGTCTACAAACAAGTCACTGTTCATCCACGCGTTCTCGTGTGCGTGCACCACCACACCGGCAGGCAAATGAACTTCTGGTAGAGTTTTCCTCTTCAAGATGACGTACGGTCGCAGTTGCGTGCCATTTGCGAGGGCACAAAGCAAGACTGTGATGCGCAGTTTCGTGTTCCCGCCGGTCAGCACGCTCACCGAACTGCTGCCCGTCTTCTCAATCGTTGTGTCCAATGGAATTTCAAGATAAACAGGAGTTTCATCCGCATTGCCGATTTGTGAGAAAATGTAATTGTGCTGCTTTTACAGGCCAATTACGTATCTCTGGTACTTGAGCAGCTTCTCCTCATAAGAAGCCGGCAAGCGTTGACATATTGTAGTCCGCCGTCTGATTGAGAGCCCTTGCCGCTTCATAAAGCAGTGCAGCCATCCGCGGCTCGCACGGAACTCGTGAGGTAGGCCTAGCTCCCTCGAAAGTCGCCGCGCTTCCACTTGGGCATCTCGGTCGATACGGCGTGACCCCTGCTTCTCACATCTTCGATGAACTTTACTAGCTCCGCCTCCAGCTCAGGGTAGGCACCAGTCTTGGGGCCACAAAATGACCTACGGTCGCGGTGCGCGGCTTGTAGGCTCTCTTTCTTCTTTCTCCACAGTCGCATGCAGGACTCGTCCACATCGTGCCGTCTTCCCGCTTCGCGATTTCCAAATTCCTCGGTGACGGCGATGATCTTAAGCTTTTGCTGTGCCGTGAAGGCCTGCCGCCGTACGCTACTCATGGTGACAGAACAGATCGACTTAGGCTTGGCGAATAGGTCGAGATGTGGAGAACTAGCGGTATCAGCAAGGTAAACAGCGCTCACACTCGGCGACAACTTGACAGCACTACCTCTTCTAGTTGTCACAAGGCTAGTCAACCCACAAGCTCTCGTGTAGGTTCTTGTGCATACAAACCGATGAGAAAACCCACATCGGTAAAGAGAACACGAGACCGTTTATGCACACAAAAAAACAACTAAATATATTTTCAATAAACTAGATAAAGAGAAAGGGATAAGAGGAAAAACAACCAAAGCACACAAATTCGAGGAGAAGTTAACCTAATGACCGCGAAATGCTAAGGATGCGTAAGTTCCGCAATAGCAAAAGCGACTGTCACCGTTCGGTCGCGGCACTCTTGTAGACGGCGAGGGTTGATGCGATTGGGTGCAGACAAGGTAGATCAGAGGTCCAAGCGTTGCTCGTGGTTGAAGGTAACTCCGGGCGCACCAAGGTCAGTGACCTCTCAGCGTTCATCCTCCGACGCTGGGACGTAGCCCTGGAAACGGGACGAGCCTGGCCAAAGCCAGATGGTGAGAAGCCTGGCCAACGCCAAACGACGAGCAGCCTGGCCAACGCCAGACGACGAGCGGCCTGGCCAACGCCAGACGATAGATGATGCTCGGGTGCCCGACCAGGTGGGAGCCCGCAGCAGCCTTGCCTCAGGAACTCGGCCGCCACCCCCACGCCCTGGTAGCCTGCTTGCCTCCGTCGCGTCCCGACCACGTCTGCCCCGTTCTTCCTTCGGGCTTCTTCCAAACCAGCGTGGGGGCCTCTCATTGGCCTCTCATTGGCCTCTCATCGTCTGCCCATCGTCTTTCTCACCGAATACATCGCGAAAGCGCGCGTCCACACCATCGGTCGTCGTCGTCTTCTTCCCTATGCCGGTGCACTCGCGCACATTTTAAACCGAACACTGGTTGCACTCGCGCACTTCACGAAACGCGCACTTCACTTATCACAACATGCCCCTTTTTCGAAAAGTTTTTTCCCCACGGAAAAAACTGTCGGATGCGTGTTTCACCACACAGGATACGTTCTTGGAGTTCGCATGAACACATGCACACTGGTATCACTGCAACAAGTCTTAAGGAGCACACTTACAGGAAAAAAAAGATCCACATATGGTAAACAATGTTCCAATGGTTGGTTGAAATGCTTTGCCTCCCATCTTTAGCAACACCTGAATTCGTATCTATGGCCGTAACCTGCTCATGAAGTCGGCACCTGCGTTTTCAGAACCTTTGATATGTTGAATATGAAAAGTGTACTCTTGTAGTACTAGACTCCACCTTAGCAACCTACTGTTCAGGTGTTTCGCCTTCGCTAAGTATTGTAGCGGTTGATGATCTGTCTGTACGATAAACTGTACTGCGTACAAAAAAATATGAAATTTTTCTACCGCCCATACTAGCGCTAAGCATTCTCGTTCGATAGTCGAGTAATTCTGCTCCCGAGGCAACAGCTGGCGGCTGGCATACGACACTGGGTGCAACAGCCCCTCGTGTTCTTGCATGAGGACTGCACCGATGCATGTGTCGGATGCGTCTGTACGGAGTATGAACACACGTTTTGGGTCTAGTGCCTTCACGATCGGCCCAGAAGCAAGGGCTTGCTTCAGCATTTGAAATGCTCCTTCTGTTTCAGGAGTCCAACAAATATTGTTTTTCTCCATTTTTCTGGTCAGCTGAGTTAAAGGCTGTGCTTTCTCCGCATAGCGAGGTATTAAATCTCGGTAATACCCAGCTAGTCCCAGAAAAGATCGGAGTTGCTTCTTGGTGTCAGGTAGAGGTGCACTGGCTATCTTCAAAACCGTAGTTTCCACAGGTTGAATAGTCCCGCCTCCTAGACGATGTCGCAAGAAGACTATCGACTCCACAGCAATTTCGCACTTCTGAGGCTTGATGGTTAAGCCAGACTCCCGTACTTTCTGCAACAAGTGTTGCAAGTTGTCTATGTGCTCTTCCCAGGTGTTCGTGGCTATGAGAACGTCATCGATGTAGTGGACTACATTTTCAAGGCCCTTTAGGAGTGTTCTCATTAGACGCGTAAACACCGCAGAAGCTGTCTTTATGCCAAACGGCATGTATATAAATTGGAAATGACCGGATTGCGTTGAGAAGGCCGTTACTGGCCTCGATGTCCGGTCATGTGGGACTTGCCAATACCCCTTTGTGAGATCAAACTTTGAGAAGTATCTCTTTGTGCCCACCTCTGTAAACATTAGGTCGGTCCTAGGTATGGGTTCAGCGTCGGAAACCAGTATCTCGTTGATGCGACGGAAGTCGACGCATGTGCGATAGGTGTTATCCGGCTTCTTAATAAGTACCAAGGGCGAATTGTAGGGCGAATGGGATCGCTCAATCACACCCAGTCTTAACATGTCCTGAACTTCTTGTTCTACCACTTCCTTCATGGCCACCGGCAAAGGATACTGCGGTGTGTTGATCGGTTCAGAGGTCGTCAATTGAAGTCGGCATTCCAACAGATTTGTCTTTCCCGGTATCTCAGAGAATACATCTTGGTAGGTGGTTAGAATCTTCCGAAGTTCTGTACGTTTGTCTTCTTCTAAGCTACTGCCGATCGGAATCGCTTCTACACCCACAGTCGGCTTAACTGTGCAAGCTGGTAGAGGGGTATCTGTCTCCTCCTCTTTCATAACCACAAAAGATGCTGCTTGTGGAATTGTGTCTGGTTGCCGGTCTTCATATCGTTTTAACATATTAATATGGAAAAGTTTGGCGTCATGCCCCAAGTCCAGCCAATAGTCGTAGTCGCTTTTTTTCCCAATGACCGGAAACGGCCCTTTCCATTCCATCAACAACTTATTCGCTGTTGTAGGAGGCAAAATAAGAGCTCGGTCTCCAACTTTCTGCTGACGGCTCTTGCTCTTCCGATCATAGTGATATTTTTGAGTCGTTTTCGCTCGTATCAGGTTCTCATGGGCTAATTTTAGCGTTCTTTCCAGACGATCCCGGAGATCGAGGACATGTCCGTAGGTCGTTTTCACCTCCTCTTCGATCTTTTCTCCAGTCCACAGCTCCTTTAACAAGTTGAGTGGTCCTCGGACGTATCTCCCGTAAATGAGTTCGAAAGGAGAGAACCCCATGCTGGCCTGAGGAACTTCTCGATATGCAAATAGAAGTGGTGCAAGCAATCGATCCCATGATTTTGGATCCTCTTGACATAGCTTGCACAGCATTTGTTTCAAAGTCCCATTAAATCGCTCTACCAAACCATTGCACATGGGATGATAGGGCGTCGAACTCAGATGTTTGATTGCCAACAGATCGTTTACTTCTCTCATCAGGTCCGACGTGAAGCACGAGGCCTGATCGCACAGGATTTGGCGGGGAAATCCAACGCGGGAAAACATTTCGACCAACCCGTCTGTCACAGTCGCGGAGTCAATCGCCGGCAAAGCAATGGCGTCAGGATAGCGCGTAGCGAAATCGACCATGGTCAGTATGTATCTGTTGCCCCTATTTGAGACCAGCTTTAAGGGTCCAATAATGTCCACGGCCACGCGCTCAAAAGGAGTGTCAATCAGGGGCATTTTCCCAAGAGGAGCCTTTCCTACTTTGTGCTTTGGATACATTCTTTGGCACGTGTCACAGGACCGCACGTATCTTTTAATCTCTTCCTGGACCCCTGGCCAATAGAATGAACCTAACACCCGATCAATCGTTCTTGTTACTCCTTGATGCCCGGACATCAAACTCTCATGGGCCATCTTCAACACTTGACTTCGCAGCTTGAGAGGAACTACGACCTGCTGTATCAATTTGCCAGAGGATAGTCGGTAATTTCGATACAACAATGACTTCTCCATGACAAAGGAATACTGGGTCGATCCTCTGCCATAAAAAACCTGCCCTACTTTGTCCCTGCAAGCTTCCAGGGTCTTGTCTTCTGCTTGGGCCCTCTCGAGCTCCCTCCTGTTCATCTTCAAACTTCTGGCGCTAACTGCAGCTGAATCCGGCCGGACGCTTGTGCTCTTCATACTACCAAGTGATGCTTTAAACGATGGTCTTCTTTCTTCTTATACAAGGTCTCGGCTACGCCGTTCGGAGTGAAGTTCCCTTTAGCCAGTTTTTCTTTCCATTTCTTGTCAGGGTCATCAGCAGCACGAGATCCTGGCACATTGCCAACGATGATGTCATATAGCGGGGAGGACATGCATTTCACGATACACGTGCCTGAAAAATATGGCGAAAAAATCTCCACCTTCGCCTCTGGTACCGTGATCCGGCTCCCGTCTGTTAAGAACAAGGCCGTCGTGGTTCCTGTCAGTGCTTCATCTGGCACCAAAGAACACCGAACCACCATTGTATTGCTTCCTGTATCCCGTAGGACGGAAGCCGCTTGGCCGAATATAATGCCCTGCAGCACTGGCATCGGATGTTTTCCTGACTTTGGCTGCGTATTTACCGCACTGGTCATATTCTCCTCCTGCTTGTCCGCAGGTATATCATTCACTACTTCTGCCTTTTCCTCTGGCGACAAGATACAAGAAGTCCTCTTAGTGACGTTCTGCTTTCTGGTACATACATTAATATCATACCCCGTTTTGCGACAGTAGTCACAGTATGGTCTTGTCCGAGCAGGACATTCTGCTGCCCTGTGACCTGTTTTATCACAGACAAAACATCGAGTGGGAGACTTCCCCGCTGTACTTCCGCATTTTTCTGCGGCGCCGTTCTCCGTTTTGTCGCGAAAAACCAACAAATTTGATTGTCGTTGGGCCTCTAAAAAATTGTCCGCAGCCTCAGCCATTTCATCTAGCTTACGACATTTTTTCTCACGTAGGAAAAGCGCCACGCGGTTATGGCATTGATTGATAAACTGTTCAGCTACTATGAGATCTCGAACAGACAAATATTCTTTTGCTGTCTTGGACATCTCCACCCATCTGTCGAAAAAACTTGCCAACCTGGTTGCATACTGCTTGCCTGTTTCTCCATCTTGAGATCTGCTATGCCGGAACTTCTCCCGGTAGCCCTCCGCCGTGAAACGAAAACGCTGCAGTAATGCTAGCTTGGCTTTCTCGTAGTCAAGTGCCTCTTCTGGAGACAAGCGACCAAATACTTTGAGAGCTTCTCCGCTCAGACACAGACTCAGTGCCGTGGCCCACTTATCCTTAGGCCATTCCTGACCGGTGGCCACATTCTCAAATCTCTTGAGATAAGCATCAGGGTCATCCCGGTTTTCATTAAATCCGGGTATGAAATGGTGCGGGTTAACGTTGCACGGTTCTCGCACCTGTCGACCATGGTCCGACGCCGCGGATCCCCTGGCCCCTTCCACCTGAGCAAGTTGAAGATGCAGTTGAATCGTCTTCTGGCATTCGGCTTCAAGTTTTCATTCCAGCTCCGCCTGTTCCATCCTCTCCTTTCTTGCCTCTCGCTCAGCTGCCCTTTCTTCGCGAGCTCGTGCCTCACGCTCATCAAGCCATGCCTTCAACTCATCGCCCTCTAGCCCCATGCGTATCGCTAACGCCATTAAATCAGACGTAGTCATTTTCTCTCCTTCTGTAAAAACCTTAATTGCATAAACAATCTCGTCCTGTCGCGGACGCCAATTGTCACGAGGCTAGTCAACCCACAAGCTCTCGTGTAAGTTCTTGTGCATACAAACCGATGAGAAAACCCACATCGGTAAAGAGAACACGAGACCGTTTATGCACACACAAAAAAACAACTAAATATATTTTCAATAAACTAGATAAAGAGAAAGGGATAAGAGGAAAAACAACCAAAGCACACAAATTCGAGGAGAAGTTAACCTAATGACCGCGAAATGCTAAGGATGCGTAAGTTCCGCAATAGCAAAAGCGACTGTCACCGTTCGGTCGCGGCACTCTTGTAGACGGCGAGGGTTGATGCGATGGGGTGCAGACAAGGTAGATCAGAGGTCCAAGGGTTGCTCGTGGTTGAAGGTAACTCCGGGCGCACCAAGGTCAGTGACCTCTCAGCGTTCATCCTCCGACGCTGGGACGTAGCCCTGGAAACGGGACGAGCCTGGCCAAAGCCAGATGGTGAGAAGCCTGGCCAACACCAAACGACGAGCAGCCTGGCCAACGCCAGACGACGAGCGGCCTGGCCAACGCCAGACAATAGATGATGCTCGGGTGCCCGACCAGGTGGGAGCCCGCAGCAGCCTTGCCTCAGGAACTCGGCCGCCACCCCCACGCCCTGGTAGCCTGCTTGCCTCCGTCGCGTCCCGGCCACGTCTGCCCCGTTCTTCCTTCGGGCTTCTTCCAAACCAGCGTGGGGGCCTCTCATTGGTCCGAACTTCACGCGCCTCGTCTGCCCATCGTCTTTCTCACCGAATACATCGCGAAAGCGCGCGTCCACACCATCGGTCGTCGTCCTCTTCTTCCCTATGCCGGTGCACTCGCGCACATTTTAAACCGAACACTGGTTGCACTCGCGCACTTCACTTATCGCACTAGTACACTGTAACAGCACCCTGGAAACAACAGAACCGAAATGCATGCCTGCTACCGCGTCAAAAAGTAGTACATTAATTTACTGATAATATCTCTATAGGCACTATAATATCTCATTTGCCTTGCTGAAATAAATACTGCTTTATTTATTATGGAACTTTATTTATTATGGAACTTTCATAGCACCACCTTTTCAGCAAGCCCTTTCCAAAAGTAAACATGGCGTCCGTGACGTAGAGACATGTGGAGGGTCACTGAGCGGCTGCGAACTTCCAAAAAATATACTTGTGGTGTGACAGTGAGATTTTACACTGAACAATCGAATTGTCTCTCCCTAAATGTTTTTCTAAACGCTTCAACGATGCAAGCAAGCGAAACCAAAATCAGCCGCAAGCTGCCGTGCTACTTGCGGAGCAACATGAATTTGCGGAAACCGCCTCCGTAGCATTCGCTACACTGTTATGGGGCTTCACAGCACAACACGCATTGCTGTGAAGCAGCACTATAGGAAAAACCCGGCGTATTATCCGCAGCTCCACTTTGCCACTGAAATGTTTGGGTTTTTGTGGTGTTTGGGTTTTGGGTTTTTGGTTATACGTGCGAAAATACGGTACACGGAGGGTTGTTATAAGCAGCTTCAACTGTATTACACGAAAATAATTTTGTTATATTCAAAAATTCTTTATAGAGGTACATTCCTAATACTCTAATATTTATAGCAAGAATATTTTTCATTTGCTTCGTTATAACCAATATTTAGTTATATCCAGATTTATTATATCGAAGTCTGAGTGCATATTTATTTATGTTTCAAGAATTTCGCCACTTTGACTTTCGACACTCGTAGTCGCTGGTGGTTCCTGCTACTTCTTCAATGTTTGTCTATTTCAGGCCGAGAAAGAGGAGCAGGGGCAACAGGCCTTGCCCGAGCGGGGCCTGAAGGAGACGGTCGAGTACCAGACCGAGCAGTGGGCTGGTGGGGACATAACTGGAACACAGCCCGACGTCGCGGATGTAAGTGGACCCCTTCCTAGTGATCGTTCACTGCGCCTCATGGAATACATTGTGGCCCAGATTACAGTGGGGCTCTTCGATTTTCCAATTCTGGCCACCCACGGGCTGCCAGAGCCTGCCAGAGCCTGCCAGAGCATGCTACCCCCCCCCCCCCCCCCCGCGGTGCGCTTCCGGTTGGTGTTTGTTTTTCTCGGGTTCGATGGTTCTGGCGACCCGCGGGGGAGCCTGAGGGTCGCCAGACGCTTCCAAGACAATTTAGTCGTGGAAGCTCTGTGGAAGGTTTTGGGCAGGTTTCGGGCTAGCAGACGCTGAAAAGATACGGTACGCGCTCGGCGCCACCCTTGTAAGGACTTGACGGATTGCAATGTGGGCGCTTGAGGACTGCACCCTCGCTTGTCGTTACGCTTGGCGTTATCTTCTAAAGCCTGTTCTGCCTTGCGAGATGAGGTGATTACGAGTGGCGGCGAGTGTTTGAAGCTACTGTTCATCGCTTTTGTTATGTTTCCCGTGAAGCTTCCTCCCGTGAACAACGCGGCGAACTGTTGCCTGCTAACTGCGTCTTGCACATGCCTCGACAGTTATGTACTACACGTTTGTACGCACGCATGGAGACAACTTTGGAGTTTGGAGACAACTTTGGAGTTACATTTTTTTATTTCGTAGTAGTTGTTTGTGTAGCCGTGCCTGCTTTCTATGCACTTAGCGAAGACGATTGTGGTCGAACTAGCTCTCTTTGTCGTATGTTTGAGTGCATGAACCTCTTAGAACTTTTGTCCTGACTACTCGATTGATCTTCGATGGTGATAGAAGGCACTAGATCGCGACTGTTAGTGATGCTCGCTGGTCGCGAACGGCGTGCGAACCCATTTCTATTTATGGGCCAGCATATGTGGTATGATATACGATACGACGTGAGAAAAAAAAAAAAAAACTGAGAATGGATTCAGAAATGTATACATCCTTTCCTTGCCCATTTCTTCATTGGATTTGTCTTTTTTCATCTCTTCGTAACAATGCCGTGCAGTATGTACTATGACCTAGTAGGTCAAATTAAAACTGGTATACATGACATTTGTTAAGTGTCACTTAGGACATAAAACAGGCTCAGGCAAGTTCCAAAGTGGGTCGAAAACGTGTCATGCAAAAGTTTATTTTATATAGGATGCGCACTCGTGGTACCAATACCTACGCTTGTCTAAACCTTAGACAAAAAACGTAAGTTGGTCAACGCGTGTTTGATAGCTGAGCAGGTATATATCCTCGAGCTCTTTTGGGGACACGATCACTTTCGCGTGATTTCGCGTCGTGTTGTGCAGTGACTGTTACATGTACTAAAGAGTCGTCAGCGTCGCGGCAGCTCGCCTTGCATTGTTCTCAAGGCAGCGTGCGCCATCTGGCTGTTTCGTTCGCGGACGCGGCGAGTGATGATGCGATCGTACGAAGTCGTACCCCAAATACATACGCTTGAGGATATTATTTCAGCTTTTAGGCGAGCTTGGCTACGTATTTCCAAACAATAAATGCAGGAAAAAACCAACGTGCACGCGGCGCATTGTTTCGTTTGTTGCCACGACGATAGAGTATGTTTACGTTTACGCTGGCTGCCCCAGCTATGATTTTGCGATCTTCGGGCAACCTTGGGTTGTCTCGGGTTCCCCGTACACGTGACCACGACGCTGTTTCCTGTCCAGACGGGAACTAGCTGACTAGCCCTCGGGCAAGCTCTGGCTGCCAGAGAGCTGCCCGCGGCCTGAAAATTGAAGAGCCCCAGTGCTAGGAAAGGAGGGCGGAGGGAGAAGGGAAAGAAGGCAAACTAACTTTTTTTTTTCTGAATTCTTGACGTACTTTGATCAAACTTGCCAAGTTTGCCTAGATTGGCAGGGGAATTTAAAATCATGCAATGATTTTTTAGTGTAGTTTGTAAAGTATAGAAGATTTTGTGCACATATTAAACTAAGAGAGTAGCAAAGTAAATTGGCATAGCATGGTATAATACAATACAGGCCTGTAGACAGAATTCAGGGGGGGGGGGGTCTGATGTATGGATGAGGTATGTATATTCCTAAAAACATTAATACAACACAGGCATTTTTCAAGCCTTCAATAGGTCAGCCCCGTCCCTCGAAAAAAAATTCGATCTCGATATAATATGTCATATGGCATTTTACGTTCCAAAACCATGACATCATTATGAACACGCCGTAGTGGATGACTCCGGAAATTTTGCCCGTCTGATGTTCTTTGACAAGCATTGTACACAGCATGTGGGCCTTTACCATTTTATCTTTGCCACATGTGACTGCCATGGCCAGGATGGAAATCGTGCCGATTGGGTCGGCGGCCCAGCACCATAAATCTACCGCGGCGGGTAGCATATTTCAATAAACTATAATACGAACGGCTTGTAGTGCAACAAAAACTGGTTTTCTAAACACATTTGAACAAAAGGTATGATAGGTCGCACATTCATTAGTGAAATCCCAGCTTCACACTGATTCACTTGCCAATGTTCAACATACCATAGGTTTTTTTCATATAAGGTTAAACATCAAAAAGCATCAAAACTGCATAGAATGCAGTTTTGATGCTATATTACTGTGATATACATTGTCTGTGGGGGCCACAGACTCAACGTACCTAGTTTTGGGAACTTTCTTTGAGCCAAAGTCGTTAAAACACCAAAAGTACTGTTCGAAATTCATGACATCACCTGCAGCGGTTTCAGCGCGAAATTTAAGAATAAAACTATGGGGTCATAGACGTAACTTGCCATGTTTCAGAAAATATCTTTAAGGCAATGTTGGCAAAATACCAAAAATGCACATTGAAATCTGCGGTGTTGCCGGAGATTTCAGCGAGAAATCTTTAATTGAAAACTTTGACCTCAGTTTTCTCCTCTATCAGTGCACGTATGATGGAGAAGTGAACGACACTGAGGTCCCCATTGAATTCGTCAATGTAAGCCGATTCGTCATTTCACTTTAGTCTTACTTTCATGTCTTTCCTCTTCTCCCACGTTATAGTGGTCCACCGCTGTTGAAGTGCCGACCTTCCCACCGCCTGTCACTGTGGCACCAGTTATTGCGCCGCCCCCGCCCGTGGCTACCCAAGACTGGTCGGCAGCTGCCGTCGAGGACTGGTCAGCCACGCCCGCTGCACCGGTTGGCGGGACCGGCAACGAGTGGGGAGCTGGAAACGACACCAGCTGGAACTGAGTCGAGAATGGGCGAGGATGGAGGTTAGTGGCACGTCAGTCTACGTTGTTCGGTGCGGTGCTTGAAATACGAGCGCGTAAACACACAGGGAGACACGAAGACAAGCACATTGTCTCCCCGTATGGTTAGAGTCTCGTACTTTTAAGTGTCAGTGATTCCCCAATATGCTCAGTCAGCCGTTCTGTCCACTTAATGGTGCGTTGATGTTGTTGTGTTGTATCACGTGTTAGGGAGCTAAATGATTGAGCAATGCTGTGCCCTGATTCGTTGACTATAGTCTTTTGCAAGCTAGAAAATGCTACGGCTCCATCCATAGAAGCGCGGTACGCTTGCCTTGAGATTGCATAAAGAGGGTGAAGGCAACAGGCTTCGTTGCGAAGCATAAGCACTTTCTCTCTGCTAAAATCAATGCTACACATTTTGGAAAAGGAAACTTTCTAGTCTTTGTCTAACGCTGGTGTCATATGGTGCACTACTTGTTGTTAGTAGGCCCCATCAAAAGCCATAACGGTGAAGGGTTTCCTTCTGCAGCTTGCGTAAAGGAGCCATTCACGGTCGAAAAATTCGATCCAGATTGTGCCTGAATACGATCGAAAGTGACTGTGAGCGACAGTGGTGTAAAAGGTTTCGTTTGCTTTACTGTATCGTCGTTGACCCTGACTCAGCAACGCAAATGTATGGCAAACTCGTCTCTATCAAACCAAGGACGCCAAAATGCTCGAAGTCACGAAAATGAGATAACCTTGAATATGATTGATCGTCTATGTAAATTATTTCTGGTGAAATGTCGAAAAACAGGGCAGACCCCGTACAAACAGGGCAGACCCCGTTCATTCACGCATCTCATGTGCGCGATCATGTTCACAATAAAGCACTCAGTACGGGCAATAAAGAGCTCAGTACAGCAATGGTCAAACCCGAGTTTAAATGAGTGATCAAGGTTTAAAATAGTACTAATAGCTGGAATGGAATGGAGTAATTGTAATAAATTGATTAAATGTTGCTAAGAACAATTCGGAAACCTGTGGATCACTCCACGGCCGTGCAAGAGCCACGGCCTCCTCAAGCGTGTGGATGTCCTTCCCCTTACGCTTTGCCGGCGTCGCGTTACACCAGATGGGGAAGCAGCGCGACGGAACTGGTTGCAGAGGATGTCTAGTTGAACAGCCGGGACAAGCAGGAGATTAAAAAAGTGCATCAAGGAGTAAGCACGTGTCGCATGCGGAGTTTGCGAATCGGCCCAACGAGATTCTACTCGTGCGGGGGAAGCCGTACACGTTGACCTCGAACATTGACATCATCAACGTTTTGGTAAATGTAGCAGTGGGAACTCTACGAACAAGAATCTCTAGTTTGTCTGTGAACGCACTTCCCCAAATTTCGCAGTAGTGCAGCTGCCACACTTTTTTTGTGTCGAGTGTCGGTGACCGACACAGCAGGCACAGTCTTTCGTAGTGCTGGTCTCACCATTGTGTGATGGTTGTGCTGAAACTCAAAAGAGAAAAACGTAAGCTCCGCCCACAGAACCGCTTGAGCAACCTGCTCTTCGCCTGTGAAAAACTGTCGTGCTAGCCGGTTTCCGCTCCAACCTCAAGTACTTTTTCTCGGTGAGTCTAAATACAATAACACTTTGATATAATGAACACGGGTATAACGAATTATCGGTTATAACAAAATTTATAAAATATAGTTATTCAATAAATACAGTGTGTGGCTATCACCCTGGTTTTTGGTGCATGAGCTCACGCAGGCACGGCCAAATGGCCGCCGGGCAGTCGAGCTTGGGCGCGGTCAATAAAGGTCTTGTTCCTAACGCTGCCTCTGTCTGCTTTCTGAAGGCTTCAGCCGGCCCTTAGCCCTGAGCCTACAATTGTGTTGTGAGCCTACATAAGTGTTAGGAATATATCTTTATTACAAATTTTCGAATATAACGAACCTACTTTCGTGCAACGTGCAGCTTTGATATAATGACTCTCGAATTGTTACTACCCAAAACATCACGCTTGGCCTAGTAGAAGTGATGTCAAAATCCCTGATGAAATTTACCAGGTCATTCAAATTTCCGACCTGAAACCGGCGACACGAGCAAGTGTCGTGGTGGGAAAGTCAGCGGTCTGAAACGCCGGACGACTTGCTTGATGTCACAAAAATAAGTAACAGCTATTGAATGGAGCATTTATGCGAAATCGCTGTAGGAGGGACAGCAATGAGTGTGGGTGGAGCTGACACCCGTCTTGTGTAGTTTGTGCACCACTGGCTTTGCAGCGAAAGTTGTTAATCCTCCTTTCTTTCGTTTCTTTCTGCTTGCAGGCCGTGATCTCGGAGGGAACAAGCTGAAAAGCCGGGCTTACGTTTCTCGAGCACGACGTTTCGAGACATTTTTTTTTCCGTGGAGCATCGCATTATGACAGTCATGCACACAACCTTCAAAAAGCAAAACCAAAGAAAGTGCAATCGGAAGGAGAGCTATGAGTGTTTAGAAGATACTTTCAGCTCTCCTTGCTTGCCCATCATGTGTTCATCTAAGTCATCTCTTATTTATTTTTTTATATATAAAAATATTTGCGGCCCTGTGAGGAAACATATCGTGTGGCGAACTGTGGATCTGTGGATGGTTACAGGTGAAGAACGAGGTTCTCGTGCCGAGACGATTCCAACTGGTTTCTCCCTAAATGGATTCTTTGGAAGCGAAAAATGCCCGGATTCGAACTGTGTTCGCAACACACTTGCTGCCAAAGACACAATTACTTCAAACAAATGGGCAAGCGAGAGGTGGGAAGGGATACCTGTGAATGCTTGTCATTTTTTTCACATATCGATGCAGGGTACAAAGCCTTTATTCATTGACAAATGAAATGTTTTTCATTGACACGCCCCCGTGTTTTGTCACTTTCTTATGGCTTCATGTTTGGTATCGCTGATGCTTAGAGATTAGTCGTGGAGGTTGAGGTAGAGGTGTGACGACGATGGTGGCAACTCCAAAAAAAATGAGCAGGGTACACAACTAACCCGACTCCTTGAGGCGAATGAAAGTGTAGAGGGGCAGAGTTTTTTGTAAGTCAACCCTATGAAGCTCAGGAAGACATAGGGTGTGCTTATTTGTAGATTGTACTTGAACTGTAATAATTTAGGAGTCTGACATAAGAAGGAAAATGAACCAAAGTAGATGGGAAAAAAATTATCAGCAGACAGAAATTGATCCTACAATCTTCGTGTTACTGCTACGACGCTCTGCCTGCTTGTTTGCAAGTGCTACTTGTGGTGGTGAATGTGGAACATTATCTTTTTGCCACATGTCTCGCGCACGCCTTGCATGCAACCTAAAGTACCACATGGGACTAAGAAGCCTCTTGGAGCTTTCTGGTCCTGTTGGCAGGAGTTAATTTTTTTTACTGCTGCTAAATGCCCAGTACCTTGCCACGACGGTCACAGTTGTGCGATTCCCTGCCAGTAGCTGCCGAGGACTTACCCTTGCCAGGCCTAAGATGCCAGGCTGGGGCGTAAGGGCAACAAGCTTGCCAGTCATTAGAAGGGTGTTAGCCACTAGATCGCCACGGACGTTTTGGCACAGGTAGTTGCTTCTGTTCGGTAATCACTTTCTGACTGTAGTGTCTCCCACTCCTTGTGGGAAGAAGGCCCCGCCGCGGTGGTCTAGTGGCTAAGGTACTCGGCTGCTGACCCGCAGGTCGCGGGTTCGAATCCCGGTTGCGGCGGCTGTATTTCCGATGGAGGCGGAAATGTTGTAGGCCTGTGTGCTCAGATTTGGGTCCACGTTAAAGAACCCCAGGTGGTCGAAATTTCCGGAGCCCTCCACTATGGCGTCTCTCATAATCAAATGGTGGTTTTGGGACGTTAAACCTCACATATCAATAAAATCATCCTTGTAGGAAGAAGCTGGCAGTAGTGTCTTTGTAGGAGGTTTCTACTCGCTTTCGCTAAGAATATTTGTCATCCTTTAATTTTTAAAGAATGCAATTCTGGATAGCCTTCACGCCGTTGCAATGTCGGCTGTTTGGTTGAATTCTTTCCCACTGAACTTTAGATAGGCAGTGAGGGCTGGGAAAAGAATCTGTTGGAATTTACCTGCAGATCGTAGCCACTTCCCTTATTAGACCTGTATGGAGACAAAATCTAAAAGTACCCTTGGACCTAGATTTAGATGCATGTTGTAAAGCCCGTTTGGTCAAAATTGATTTGAAGTTCTTCACCGTGGCAAGTCTCATAATTGGGTTGTGCTTTTGGCACAGGGACACTAAAGGCAAATATTAAGTCAACGTTGACTGTTGAAATAGCCGTCCGGAAAATTCGTAGTGCTACTTTTGTGCGAAGGAAGTGCTTTTTTAGTGGTCGGCATCGCATTAGCGCACCTCAAATTACCTGCCTCAAAGTGTGCCTCAAAGTGTGCCTCAAAGTGTACTCTTTCACGTCACTAGTGCCGTGCTAAACGGCACTAGTGATGTGAAACTCTGCTGCTACACTAGTAGCAGCAGAGCGAAAGTAGCAAAAGCCACAGCAGCAATAATGGCTGCTGAACAATTTTGTGCCATGGCCTCCAAGATGGAAAGCGTGCTTTGTTCAACTGGGCCTCGCTAGGTGCCCAAAAATGGAGCTTTTGAACCACTCGCTCCATTCCCCATGGTAATGCCAAGTTCTTCTTTTTCCATGAATCGAACAGAAAAGAACAAGCAGCATTTTATTGCGTCTCTTGATGCACAGAAGGTTCTTTATTTAGTGCAGCTAGTTCGATTACTAGTGATTAATTGTAGGGGGTTGCTCTCGTGTCATCGGGGATCGTTTCGCAAATGTCCTACTTGTGGCGCATGTGTTGTCGTGCATTTACCTTAATTTCTCGGTAAGTAGGTCACTGCGATTGATAATATTACTGTTTTAGACTTTGTCAATCATTGAGTTTTCACTCTGACATAAATTGTTATTTGCCTTTAGTGTCCCCCTAAAATCCCCGTCATTAGAACTGTGTTGGTGGAAGGGAGGTTGGAACAAGGGGAGGTGAGTGTCTACTGGGAAGATTGCAGAGGGCGAGCCCTCTCAAACCTGCATGGGTCAGCCTTATTGAATATGCATTAAATAAACCTCAATTTCACAATAACACACAGCATTGCAACTTAACAGGTAACTGCAGCAGAAGGGTGTCAACATTGGCCATTACTGTGATGGCCAACATTTGCCAGGGCTGCTGATGTGCAAGTTAGTGCGACTGGCTTCACATGACTCGGTGCACTTTTCTTGCAGGAGTGCAGTACTTGCACCCTAGCTTTATTTTACTAACAAGCGAGCGTTGACCTCTGTACAGCTAATGGTGTTTCCTGAAAAGGTGAACAGTTGGGTATAGACTTCTTGACCAGTTGAAAGCCTTGTTTTCTGATGCAACTGAAGCACACCAAGCCTTTGGGCATGACGAAGTCTAGATTGAGGAGTGGTGGTGCAACAGCATGTAAGTGCTTGATACCTATGTGTTCACGGTCTCTCTCTTTTAGCACCCGTAACTTTTAACACCATTACCCCAACCCCCTCCCCAGTGTAGGGTACGGTATCGGTTATTATCAAATGGCCAACCTCCCTGCCATTCCCATCTCTCCCATTTCTTAACCTTGTTTTGGCAAGCATTTGTTTTTTTACAGTAACATGACCACTGCTATCATGGAGAGCAATTGGTCTCTGCGGAGATCTTTTCAGGCCACCTTGCTGTGGGCTCTCTCCTCTACTTCTCATCTTTTATGTCCCTTTCCTCCATCCCCTACAGACAAACTCTAGGTTAGGGCTGCAGAAACGGCGCCCCAGTCACTTCAACCGCCAACTTCAACCGCGTGTACTTCGTCTGTCTACCACATCCCTTTCACCCTTTCAAATTTACCGCCAATACACATCTGCGAGTGGTGCTGCCCTTTAGCGGCAGCCATGCGGAACAGATTCATTAACGCGACGCGGTCTACCGACTTCAAAGATCCGTTTCATTCGCGGTCTCATTTCATGGGTCTATGGGCCAAGTTTAAAACCCACCTTCGGTAACATCAGAGCGTGCTTGTCGCGTGTGTGCGCGCTGAAAAACAGACTGAGGCCGGGTACGTGGTAGCCTTAACTGGTTATCGGCGTTCTCGCAGTTGATTTGTTTCTCTAGTTAGAGTACACTCTACTCTAGTACTACGTGTTTGTGCAACGCCTCAGTGGAACGCTAGTGGTTGTGCATAAGTGCAGCGGTGAAGGTGTGGTGTTGTGCGGTGCGCTGCCGAGGCAAACGTCGATGCAGTGCACGGGAGGACAAGCACGGCACCGGTGTTGTGAGAAGTGAAACTTGTTTCTGCGACATTCGACTTGGCGGCAAGCTTGTGTCGCCGATGTTGCCTGGAACGAGATTGCCGGGTGCGGTTACGACCGTAGCGTCGTCGGCAACTGTCACCACATCCCCGGAAGCATAGGTATAAAAAGCCTACGCAACGCCTGCGGTGGGCGTGTAACCCTGATTGCATTGACAGACGCACGGCTGCATAACTGCAGGCGCGTAACTGCATAACATATATAATCACTAAATACTTCACGAATGCCGGCTGAAACATCGGCGCACGCAAGTGTGTACTATGTGGCAGTGCATGTGCATAGTTTTAGGAGACCCGCGTATGAATTCGCACGTGCGAGGACCATGAAAACCAATCGCACTTCAAGTTCACTGTGCGCCAATCTGGAATCTATGTAGAGTGGCATAATTGAGGAATTAGAGCTCAAAGTTAATCTGTAGTGTGTAGCTGGATAAAAGTAGCAGAATGGGTTTCTCAGGTGAGGATGAATTAATTAAGGTATTGGTAAGGAAAAAAGCCCAATAGCATATCATTAATTAGCACCGTGGTTTGAAAATAGCGGATTTTTCCCAACAGTGTTGAAAAGTTGGGGCATGGCTGGTAGATGATCCAGTATATGCGATTCACAAAAGGCAAAACCAACATAAACATGGAATCATAATTAGACTGGTTCCCCCCTCCCCCTTTCTCGTGCATAGTCTTGGTCGGTTGTTTTTTGGTTTTTGGCACAGCTGTAAAAGGTAGAGACATTGGCATGTTGGTAGGACGTAGTAAATGTAAGGATGGTGCAACTGCCAAAGACTGGTGAAAAACACGTGCAGCAATGACTTTAGACAATATTTATTAGAGAAGCAACAATATTTACAGTCATCAACTCAGTTCATCACTGCACCGACTCTCTTTCAATAATTATGGTTTTATAATGCAAAACCATGATATAATTATGCGTGGCTCTGTAGTGAAGGCCTCCTGAAATTTTGACCATCTCGTATTTTTTACATGCACCTATATCAAAGTACACGAACCTTTAGCCTTTTGCCTTCATCGAAAAATGCACCCTTTTTTAATTACACAGGCATCCATACCTTACAAATATATATCCAATATAGAACATTGTTGAAGCCTGCCATTGCCTGGCGCACTGTTCTTGCATTTACATCAACATGACATGCAGCCTTGGCACAGCAATTTTACGACAAACAGTTTTGTCAGCACCAAGCTTAATTAACATGGTACAGCAAAAATGTGCAATATTTCTAATTTCTCGACCTTTACCGCCGTCTTTTATTTCAGTTGCAAATGTATGCAACCTTACTTGTTTGACTAACAGACCTCTCAGGTACTCGTGGCGTAATCACCTTTCCTGCGTTTTTATGCACCGTAAAACTTTCTTGGCAGTGCAGTATTTGTGCGCGTGACATGCTCGAGCAGTGAGCCTGTTACTGAGATTTCATGCATCACACATTTATTAGAGTGTGCTGCTAACGTACAGCATCTGCAGTGTCTGTTACATACGGGGATGTCAACTGCTATGAAGCCGGTGGGCCAACAAGAGAACCCAAGGAAAAACACTCTTGTTTGACAGGAAGAGTTCCTGTTGAGTAGAAGATTGCCCTTAAAAGAGTACAAGCAAACAAGAACAACCAGCATCAAGGGTTCGTTTCGTGTTGGATGCCATGATCCTTATGAGCACTCTTTCCTAGTAACCTTTTCAGCAGAAAGAGGGCATACCTCTTATATGGATTTGCACGGTCGTTGGACCGAAGTTGTTGACTAGGCAGTTCATTTTTGGGGGTGTCATGGATATTTACTACACCCTAGAAGGGCTGATAGCAGCGCCCCGGGAGCCTTCATCGAAAAGAGTTGTCAACTTGTTTGCTCACATGAGTGGAGTGTTGTGTTCTCATGTGGTCAGCCATGTTTGCAACAAAACCACTCCGACCTTAGTCGGGATTCTTTAAAGCTGAAACTGCGACTGGGCGCAATAAAACAGTTTCCAAGTAATTAACCGTCGCACTCTCGAGTGCGTGAAATTTCGAGCCAGGATCAGTGGGTTGTTCACTACTTATTGCAACAAAAAAAAAATTGAGATGTTAAAATCTATGTCTCAGTACTCCTTTAGGTGCAAGTTTCTATGTCCCTCTGTTTCTGCAGTTCTCTGAGTGTAATGGTTGACGTCGCAGCACGCGCGTACTTAGGTGGTGCCGTCATGGCCTGCGATGCGCTCGACGGAGCACTGTGCCAGGAAGTGGGGTCTCTGGTGAACGAGTTCTTCTGCGACGGCACCAGCAACCAACGGAAACACGAAATAGGTGTGTAATTCTCGTAATCATCCTTTGTAAGTTCTCAGTCTAGAGACGTTTATATAAGATAGTTCCCAACTGAAATAAATCTGTTGCAAATGCAATGGTTTAGTCTTTTCCATGCCATATCTTTTTCACTTTTTCTGTAGATTCAACCATATGAAGCACGTCGATAGCAAAATATCGATTGCAAAGAAAAGTATTTGTAGCCTTTTATTGGCCTACAAAGGTTATATGAGACTAGGAAAGTGGAAGAGGACAAAAAAAATAAACGAAATCTTGTCACCCATTGAAGCCAATCTCCAAACCTCTGCATTGCATGCGTGAACCAGCACATCTCTAGGTCAATGGGTTTTCTCTCATCTACTTTCTTGTGTTTAGGTGTAGGCATGACCCCGAAAGGTTGTAGTCCTTATGGTCACTTGGGACATCTTCGAACGCCCAAGCATGTGAACAAAAAGTGCGGAAAAGTCTGCTTGTGTTTTTTGTCTGCTGCAACATAATCTCCTAACATGAAAAAAAAGTGAGAAACAAAACAAGTGACAAATTAATCAATAAGAAAAAAAAAAGACCTCATAAGTAGTTTGGCGTCAACACACATGTCCCACCGCCAGTGCGACACCACCTTTACGTCTCTCACTGCAACAATTCTTTTGCACAATGCTTTGCCAATCAGTAGTGCGGCTGATAGACAGCATGTTCAACATAAGACAGCAAATTTAGCGTAAGAATGCTTGGGCGATTCCAGGTTGATTCATGTGATGAACCCGTAGCTTTCAAGATAACTTATACTGGACTATACAGACTATTTTAGCTAAGATATGGGTGCCGTCATCTTGGGCTTAATGTTAAGCCAATGTTTTCTTGTTTTTGTGTATTGCAATAGCCATGGAACATTGTATGCACCAGCCCTAGCATTTTCATGCATATTTATTCATTTATTTATTTACAACAATAAAAATGTGGGAGACCAGGGGGAAAAAGCTGATACAATCAGCTTGAGGGTGTCCTGGCCACCCTACACGTGCTACAGCCTGAATAGTGATAACGAACAAAAAACAGAAAAATTAAATGCACACATAATATTGCCACCTAGAGTTGCAACCCGGCAAGCCCTAGCCAGCCAAAAAGGGCAAAGAGAATGAAGAAGTGTGTGTGTTAGCACTTCGTTTTAAGATGCATGCTCGTGTCTTCCTGCCCCGCTGTTCCTGTCTTGTCTCTACGGCTCTTAGTGCATGACAAACTGGTGGACGTGCTGGGTAATCTATGCACCGTACCCCTCCGCATAGCAAGAACTCAAGCGTCGTACCGGTGGTCACTCCTGTGCACCGCATCAGCAAAAGAATTCAAGGGCAATCCTCCTGAGTTTGCACTGCTCGCAAAGAACATGGCGGCTCCGATCAGACCTACCGACACCAACCCAATCGGTACGAACGGCACAACGCCGCTTCATTGCACCTTACTCACACTGCGAATGCCAAATATCTTTCATGGCACTGCACTTGAGGATGTCGAAGATTGGCTTGTATATTACGAGTTTGTTGCCGTGCACAACCAGTGGGACAACGCAGACAAACTGCGACACATCTATTTCAGCATGAGAAGCGGGCAGGTATCCTCACAATATGGGATGTCTTCAAACACCAACTTCTTGGGACATATGCCAGCCCTGACCGTTAAGAGAGAGCTGAGCGCGATCTGCAGTCCCGCATACAATAGCCGAACGAAGGGGTTGCAATGTATGCTGAGGACATGACGAGTCTTTTCCATCGAGCTGACCTCGGCATCCCAGAAGAAAAGAAGGTACGGTACCTCATGCGCGGGGTGAAAGAGCAGCTTTTCGGTGGGCTTGTGCGCAGTCCAACCAAGACTGTGCCAGAATGTCTCACAGAAGCCGCCACCATCGAAAGCACTCTTAGGCACCGGGCCCCGTCATACAAACAGCACGTCAACGCTTCAACTAGGAACTACATGGGAGCTTTCGGTGGCCAAATAGATTTCTTCCGAGAGCTCATACGTTCAGTCATTCGCGAAGAACTTCAGAAGCTGTCAGTGCCCTCGCAGCCCATTATCTCCTAATTGTCCAGCGTTGTCTGAGATGAAGTCCAGCATGCCTTAAGAGAACTGCCTTTTATGTGGGCTTATCAACCACCCAGTGACTTCCCCCGCATGTCGTATGTTCAAGCTTTGCGGCAACCTGTAACACCTGCAATTCCGCATCCCACTGTGGCCCCAGCCATGCTGCAGACGGTCCAAGCGGCACCATATTACAGTGCACCTCGCCTGATCTCACGGAAATCAGATGTCTGACGTGCGCCAGATCGACGTCCTCTCTGCTTCCACTGTGGCGAAGCTGGGCATCTGTACCGACAGTGTTCTTACCGACAACTTGGACTACGTGGATTTTCGCCGAACTCACTGCCACTCAGGTTCGGTCAGTGGCCTCCTGAAGCTGAAGAGTATGTGGCTCAGCAGCGCGGAACTTCGTCATCCTTGCAGCAGTCACGCTCTCCGTCACCACGGCAATTTTCTCTTAATCGCCGTACCTATTCAAGCGTGGAGCAGGGTCGGTCGCCCAGTTCAAGCAGGGAAAGCTAACCACAGCGATCTTCGGGGGCGAGGTCACTCATACTGGACAAGCTCAAGGCCTCCTGCCGACGCTTCTGCAAAATGTCGATTCCCCGGCGACGACGACGCCAGATGACTCCGCAAAGATTTTATTAGACAATCCAGTGCCGCTGGACGGTCGCAATGTCAGTGCTTTAGTTGACACGGGTGCGGATTTTTCTATAATAAGTGAAAAACAGGCTGCTCTCCTGAAGAAGGTGGCGATGCCTTGGAACCTCAGACCAATTCGTACTGCTGGCGGACACATCGTCATGCCACTCAGCGGTTGCACAGCAGGAATACAGATTCATGGTTCCACCTTTGTTGTCAGCTTGAGCGTTCTTCGTCAGTGTTCTCGAGACCTGATAATTGGCAAGGACTTACTGAGGGAGCACGGTGCTATCATCGACATTCGATAACGCCTCGTCACGTTCTGAACAAAAAGCACCACACTAGAGCATGATCCCAGCCACGATCGAGTATGTCTGCGTGTAATTGACGATGCTGTGACGATGCCACCGCGCTCAATAGTTATGGTTCAAGTGGCGTGTAACAAATCAGCACACGGTGAAATGGTGGCGGAAAGCAATCGATCCCTACTCTTTTCCCAAGGTGTCTGCGTAGCACGAAGCCTAGTAGACCTCCAGGCTGGCCACTGCGAGGTTCTTGTTACAAACTTCAGCTACGAGCGCCGACACCTTTTCCCTGGTACTGTCATCGCCTATGCCTACGCAGTAATCAATGTGACTGAGTGTTTTGCTTCCGAGGCAACTGATAATGCCGAAGCACCTCTAAGGAGCATCGACGTAAATCTAACGCTTTCTGACCAAAAGAAATGAAGGCTGAACGCATTGATAGCGTTCCACGCCTGTTTTGCACGTTCATTGAGAATCCGTCACACATCGAATACCAAACACCGTACTATCACCTACGGCAACGCGAACCCTACACAGTGACAGCCTTACCGAGTTTAACCAACCGAACGACGCGCGATTCAAAGGCAAGGGAAGAATCGCTTCAAGATGGTGTAATACAGCCATCAAGCAGCCTATGGTCATCGCCAGTCGTCCTTGTAAAGAAGAAGGATGGAACACTTCACTTTTGTGTTGATTATAGGAAGCTGAATAACATCACAAGGAAAGACGTGTAGCCGTTGTCTCAAGTGGACGATTCTCTTGACAAGCTGAGGCGAGCAAAGTACTTTTTCTCAATCGACCTCAAAAGTGGTTATTGGCAAATTGAAGTCGATAAACGTGACCGCGATAGGACGGCTTTTGTAACTCCTGACGGTCTGTCTGAATTTTGAGTGCTCCCATTCGGCCTCTGTACCGCTCCGGCCACATTCAAATGAATGATAGATATCATTCTCGCTGACCTCAAGTAGAAAAGTTGCCTTATCTATCTAGATGATGTCGTCTTTTCAAAAACGTTTGACGAGCACCTTCGTCGCCTTCGGAGTGTTTTTGAAGCTACACAATCCATTGACCTGACCCTCAAGCCTGAGAAGGGCCATTTCGGCTACAAAGAATTGAAGTTCCTGGGTCACATTGTGACAGCTGCAGGCGTTCAACCCGATCCTGAGAAGACTGCCGCTGTGGTCGTTTTTACAGCTTCGACAGACAAGCAAAGTCTTCGACGATTTCTGGGGCTCTGCGCATACTATCGCCGCTTTATTGAAAACTTCTCTATGATCGTGGAGCCGCTCATAAAACTTATGCATGACGACACCACATTTCTGTAGACTGACGAACAAGTGACTGCCTTTGCGGAACTGCAACATCGATTGTCTTTTCCTCCTGTACTTGGTCATTTCGATGAGGACACTGACACAGAGGTGCTCGCTGACGCAAGCAACGTTGGTCTTGGAGCTATCTTGGTGCAAACACAAGATGGGACTGAACGTGTGGTTGCCTACGTGAGCTGCACTCTATCACGTGCCTTAACCAACTATTCAACGTCAGAGAAGGAATGTCTCGCGGTAATATGGGCGATTACGAAGTTCAAGCCTTATATCTATGGGCGTCCATTTAAAGTTGTGACTGATCACTACACTTTATGCTGGTTGGCTAACCTCCGAGACCCCTCTGGGTCATTAGCACGATGGAGTCTGCGACTTTAGGAGTTCGATGTCACCATTGTATACAAGTTGGGTAGAAAGCACAAAGATGCCGACACGCTATCGCGAGCATCTCTGAAATCCGACTATACAGCTGTAGAAGACAACAGTGCGTTCCTGGGGACTCTCAGCGGGGCGGACCTCCTCGTAAGCAGTGAGCAGACCCCGAGTAAAGACCCATCATTGATCATTTAGAAGGCAGCACCGCATCTATTCCTCATCCACTTTCCTGTACGTTGCCGTCATTTGGTTGCGACACGGCATATTATACAGGAAAAACACCGGTGTCGGCACCAGATCTTATCTTCTAGTCATTCCTCAAGACCTTCGTGATGACATCCTATTAGCCTGCCACGATGAGCCGACATCCGGCCATCTGGGATACTCACGGACGCTCGACCGGGTACGACACCTATATTGCTGGCCTAAACTCGCAGCTTGTGTCAAACGCTACGTGAAAGGGTGCCGCAAATGTCAGTGTCCCAAATCACCACCCAATCGACCCACCGCATACACCGTTTGACCAGGTTGGCATGGACCTCCTTGGATCGTTTCATTTGTCTCACTCCGGAAACAAGTGGATCATTGTCACAATTGTTTACTTGACGCGTTACGCTGAGACAAAGCCACTGCCACGTGGTACAGCATCTGAAGTGGCCTAGTTTTTCATGCGCCACATTCTGCTTCGTCACGGCGCCCCGTCATTCATCATCACTGACCGAGGGACAGCGTCGATGGCAAAACTGTTGGATGACATCTTCAAGCTCAGTTACACGAACCACCTTAAGACAACCGCATACCACCCCCAGAATAATGGCCTCTCAGTAAGGCTAAACAAAACGCTGGCGGACATGATTTCTATGTACATGGATGTGCAGCATAAAACGTGGGACGAGATCCTGCCGTACGTAACATTTGCAAAAACACTGCAACCCAGGAAACGATATGGTACGCACCCTTCTGCCTCGTTTACGGTCGGGACGTGCAAACTAGGCTAGACGCCATGATTTCTTGTGACATCGACCAGCACAAGCGGTTAACTCCTGATGTCGAGGATTACATTCAGTGTGCAGAAAAAGCACGTCAATTAGCTCGCGTGCACATAAGATCACAGCAATGTGAAGACGCACGAAGGTACGATATCCACCATCGACAAGTCACCGATCAACCTGGCGACCAAGTGTGGGTTTGGACACCTCTTAGACGGCGAGGTCTCAGCGAGAAACTCCTGAGCAAGTACTTCGAACCCTACAAAGTATTACGGCGGTTGAGCGAGGTCAACTATGAAGTTATTCCAGTTGGAGGCTTGGCAACGACCCAGCGCCACTCACCACGAACAGAGATTGTGCATGTCATCCGCCTAAAACCTTATTTTATGCGGTGATACTCGCCTTATTGTGCCCGGGCAGCAAACACTTTCATTTTTTAACGTTGTCCGTGGGGTCTCCAATGAACTGTGAACTGTGTTAACATTTTTTTTTTCTTATGACCAACCACAGACATTTTTTTTTTGCACCTGCATATGCCCTGTGCACTATAAGTATAGTTTCTTCCTTTTTTTATTAGGTGGCCCTGGTGTCCCCTTGTGTATTAGCATCGAGTCGATGCTCTAATGGGAGGGGGAATAATGCCACCTAGAGTTGTGAGCCGGCAAGCCCTAGCCAGCCGAAAAGGGCAAAGAGAACGAAGAAGTGCGTGTGTTAGCGCTTTCTCTTAAGATACATGCTCGTGTCTTCCTGCCGCGCTGTTCTGTCTTGTCTCTGCGGCTCTTGGTGCATGACAATATACTGCACATGAATAATCTCATGCAAAAAAGGCAACATTGATTGTTTAGTTTTTAAAGATTAGGAACACAGATATTAACAGTCCAGTGTGGTGGCACTGAAACTCGTTCATAAAATGGTCTAATAGATGATTGGTGTTTATCCAAGTGTGCAAAATGCAAATTGCTCCATGAAAGGCCATCTCCACGTTGCTCCACGGGCACGGAAAATGGAATTAACTTTCTAATGCCTTAATATTTGATGCCATTTTCGTGGGGCCACAGCGACAAATGCTATGGCATTCGCCTTGTTGCCATTATTTAACCAATGCCTTTGCCAGAACTCATTCGACCGAGAAATGTGTATTCCCAACACCAAAGCTTTCTCTCTGCAATACACATAAAACATTTAAAATAGTATCTATTACGCCAAATATATTTTAGACATGAGTTTTCAGAAATCTCGTGTTATTCCTCAGTTGCACTATAGCAAAGTTCACGTCAGAGTTCCAATGCGATATGCAAGGAACAATGTCATATTGTCGGTTTCGGATTCAAAATGCAATAAACGAAGTTGCTATGGTCGATTGAAATGTTGTAAAAAACAATGACAAACTTGGGAAAATGCTACCATAGTGCCTTACTTCTGCATTCCACTAACCTTGCACGCAGATTAGATTTGCTAAATTGCATCTTCATATTTTATTACTGCGGCAAAACTACTCACTTCAAAAGTCACTGTTATCGATATCATCAGATCAAATGTCATTGACGTTATGCTTGTGGCAGGCCCGCTGAATAATTGTCATTAAAGAACTGAACGACCTTAACTACTGAATCTATTTTCTTGGGCCCGTGTGTTACGGGTGTAACTCGAGGACTAGCGAGCCGGCTAACTCTCCTTGTGTGATTTGTAGTGGTGTACAACTTCCGAAGACAGGAGAGGCCTCGGCGAGATGTCAGAAGTGTGACAGCTGACTGCCTCTGCGACTGAACAAACAGTCCTGCTCATATATTGGGCGATGTTGTCCAAAGGTGCTATTACCGATCCTACAATCGGAAAACGTGTGCGAGTTCTTGAGTAGAACTGTTCATGAGCTGGGGAATGGTCATGGGAATAATTTGGCATTTTTTGGCCAAACTGTTTTTTACTGCATCTTCTTCCTCTATTTTAGCATTTTATTTCTTTCAATTCAGAACCTTTTTTTTCATATTAGGAGAATTGGTTATTGCAGAGAGACAGCTTGCGCATTACTGCTGGCTTGTGTGCACGCACGTTGAAACTTGAAATGCTGCTGCCTTCAAAAGTCGTACAGTATTTATGGACTGAAGCGTAAAATGTTAGGGCTGGTAGTGCATGTTTGTTTTCAGCATCTACAGTTTTTATCGTGTGGGCTTAATTTTGACTCGATCTCTTACCTCAGTGCCTTTAGCAACCGCATTTGCAGGGGCATGACGCGCTTGTCACAAGTAATTGCTCGTAGCGGTCCACGAGTACTCTATGTGTGCGAGTTTTACTGTACATGAAGGCCTGTCTCACTTATGTATTCGCGTGTCTCATAGGAGCGTGTTCCACGTTGTCGGTCGTGACCTGCCACCATGGTTTTTCTGCAGAGTGCCGTCTCTCTGAGCTGAGCAGGCAGGAAGGCAGCTGGCGACAGTGGTTGCGGCTGCTGTGCGGCAACAAGGATCCCGGCTTGCTGGCCTTTGCCTTCTCCGCCCTCCAGGTGGGAAACTCTGCTGAAGAAAAGTGTGCTCGGTTACTTCACTGCGTCTTCTTGTGGGGCACCTCTATTTAAAGGGATCCCATAAGACTTTTCTAAGAAATCGTCTAATGGCTTCATCAAAAGTTGTTATTGTCTCGCGAATCAACCGCCCCAAAAGTTTTTAGAATCTATCGAGTGCGAGTGGAGACACGGGGATTTGTCGCACTCTTTGGGCACTTCTCTCCTTTTGTTACCAGCAAGCACATCGAAAGCAATGCGAACAGCGGTATGACGAGAGGGCAAGAAGATGCGTGCTTCCATCAGTGTAGGTCACGAGCTTGAGCTCTTTCTTTTAATTTTTCTAGGAATGTGTGGCTTACTTTTTGTGTGATCAAGTGTGCGTGAGCGAACAGGTGGTGGCATCCTTTGGCATCCAGGGTAACTATGCAGTCTATGGCGCTCAAATCAGCCAACGGCTGTTGGCTATGAATTTATGATGCAGCGATTCGGGCATGTGGCACCATTTATAGAGAGAAAAAGGAACGATTTCTGGCTCTTGCTATTGCGAATTCCAGCTCCAATGTTCAGTTCCCATGTTTCAGGAGCCTCGGTTGGTTATTGGCAGCATTTTCAGATAATGCTGCTGAAGCGTTGCAGGGCACCTTTGGTGGGGCTCTTATGTGAAAGAATAAATCGATTTAGATTGATTAATTTTATTTTTAAAATTCTAGTGTAATTAATTTCACTATCATAGCCTGTATATTAAAGGAGAACATCAAGGTCAGAGTCCTAGATTAAATTACGTGCTTTAATCTCTGAGCCTGATGTCATGGTTTTCAAAGGGAAATTTTATGTTTACTGCCAAAGATAGGCGTAGGTCCTAGTATTTGCCACCAAAATCTGTGATGTCATGGCGATTGGTGCGGCAATTTCAGGGTGGCATCGCCACCTGCATTTTTCTTTTGTGCATTTTCTCATGGTAAGCGAGGTGACTTTGGTATTTTTAAAGAGTAGTTTAGTACTAATACACACAAACCTCATTATATAACAAAGTTGCATTTTACTCGAAAATAAAGGTATATTTCTAATGCTATATCTACTGCAAGACTATTCTTAATTTACTTCGTTATAACCAATATTCCTCATGTTCGGGTTTGTTATATCAAGCTTTGAATGTACGGCAAAGGTCTACTTTCGCTTTAGTGTCCCTCTAAAGGGGCTGACAACCAACCAGAAGATGTCGACACTGGTGAAAGTGGAGAAACTGGTAAGTATTGGGTTAAAATCGAGCTTCCTATCACAATATGAGTAGGATTTGTATTTTGAAGTTGCATTTTAAAATCATAAAAACTGGCACGTTGCATCGCCTGGCAGACAAGCCTTGACACTGTGCAAGTCTTGTCAGCATGAGCACTGAGCGCTCGCGCTGTGTGCCTCCTCTTTGCTTTGTGTCTGTGTTTACCCCCACACTCCCAGTTCGCTGAAATGTGCAAGAAGTATGTCAGCTAGCGTTTCGGTGAAAATGAAAAAGGGGGTTGCTTCTGCGTGAGGTTGCACTTCATTAATGGCCAAGACTGCTCGCTGAAACCGTTTGATGTGAGTGTCAGCAAGAGCTGACGCGGGAATGGGCATGTTGTCATCGAGCCAACCGGGACGTTCACAGAAGAGATGCCGAAGTAAAGGGCCAACAAAAGGAACACTTGAAAAACATAGAAGTACGATAGGTTGATGAAGTAACGGTATTAGCTTTGCTATTTCGATAGTGTTTGGAAAGTAGGCATGGCTGGGTTTTCTTCTTGTTTGCAATTTATCTCAACAGAGAGAAGTTTCACGTGCTTCAGTGTTTTGTACATGGACGGGAGCACTTGCGTTTCTCTCAAAGTTTCGTGTGGCCCGGCCCAGGATGCCATTTCGAGGCGCGGTCTGGATCTGTCCGCCCGCCAGGAGCTCCGCAGCAGCCTGCAGCACCTGCTGCTCTCCACGCAGCAGCAACCGGCCTACGTGCGCAACAAGTTGTCGAAGCTGCTGGTAGACCTCGCTTGCGTCGACTGGCCGCACAATGAACCCGGTTTCTTCGACGACATTGCGCAGGTGACTTCTCATTTGGGTACCACATAAGCAGTGTACCACATAAACAGGGTGCCATTAAGGGTAACACAAAAGCACGGTACCACATAAGCAGGGCATGCATTTTGTTATCAACCCGTATTTCAGTGTAGGCACCCTGGTGTCTTATACCCATTTGTCAGTTACATCAGTATCTCTTATAAAAAAAGTTTGACAGTATTGGGCTTGAGGAATAGGGTTCAGAAAACGAGGGAATATAATGAACATGGGTACATCAATTAATGCAATAATAGATATAGTAGGCAAGGGTACAGTGAATTATCAGATTTAATGAACACTTGTATGGGAAATTGGTTGATATGACAAACATGAATTTATTGAACATTAGTTAATACAAAAAAAAACATGTAATAATGATATAAAAGATTAGGTGGGCTGCTGTATAAGAAATTGTTAGATATAGTGAACAGATCTTGTGGAACAAACGGGCCAATATAACTTACACAAGTATATTGAACATAATAATGTAATTAATGAAAATGTAGCAAAATAGCAGACACAACTCACATAAATATTATGAATCTGTAATGAGTTAAGTGAATGAAACAAAAATGGTATAGCCACTAGTGCCATGTAATGAATGCGTGTTTATAAAAAATGTATTAGAATAGCAAAGCTGCTCTCCTGTTGGATGTGACTTTGTTACAGCAAAGTTTGACTGCGCTCTGATGCTCCCATTTGCAGCTGTGCCAGTCCGAAGAGACTCGGCCGCTGGGTCTCCTTCTGCTGCAGACAACATCGGAGGAAGTGGCCACTGCTCCACGCGGAAACGTAACCGCAGCCCGCTTGGACGAGCTGCGTCACCTGGTTGTGCAGCAGATGCCCCGCATGTGGGCATTGATAACAGGTGCGTTCAGGGGAAGACGCGGGTTGCAGCATGAGAGCCCCCCGTTCACATGGAAGACTGTCCCGCCGCTCTGCAAATTGAACGACGTTGCACAACGGGAAAAGGCCCTCATTGCGGCATTTTCGTTGCCAAAAATCAATGCACTTTTTTGTGAGCCTATCAGAACGCGAGAAATGAGGGGGATTCGTGCAGAGCTACGGATGTCGTGGCAGTCGTATGCTGCCAGCGTTGCCGAAGATGCATGTGTAATAGCTGCGCTAAACCTTGCTGGCGTTTCAGTACGACTGTGCAATGTACTGCCGCGGCTGTGCAAGAGGGGAGACGTAACGCGCACATACGCATCTTTCTTCTTCTCCAACTAGATGCAGCGTGTGTCGGGAATGCTGGTGGGTGCAGTGAGCTTATGTTGAACGATTGAGGCCTGCAGAATGAACGTGGCTGTTTAGTCGCCGATTCGATCGTGCCTATTCGCTCGACAGAAAATTTTCTCAGTGTGAACAATGCTGTACGCAAATTGGCTGCTGCCCTATTAACACTTCTTTTACCGCTTTAGAGTATTTAGTCAGTTATGACCTGAGAAAGAAAAAGAAAGCTCCACCTATAGAATCGCAGTTTGCCTGCCGTTTGCCTTTGCAAGAGTGTTGTATTAGCTAGTTTTCGTTTGAAGCATAAGTACCTTGTCTTTGCTTACAAAAATGCCGTACATATTGGGGATTCAGAGTTCATTGCTTTTGCCTGGAATACCAAATTCTGCTGAGCAGTGATGTCAAAATGTTCGATTGAATTTGTCAGAATGCTCAAGCTTTTTACATAAAACGTAAAACGGGCTACATGTAAGTGTGTCTGTATGGTAAAATTAATTAATTTAGGTGTACCTGACTTTACGAAAATGAGCAAATGTCATTGATGGAACATCTATGCAAGCTCGTTCTGGGTGGCGCAGCGGTGGCTGTAAGCGGGGCTTATATATTTTGTGGGGTTGTGGCCAACTGTAATTTTCGTGAACAAGTATATTACTTCATATGGCAAACGGGTCATGACTGTAATCGTCATGTGATACTTTGTGAGGAGCATTAGACGTCAGCTGTGCTGATAAAGCTGGTGTTTGCAGAAGTCTGTGCTTCGATGCCGCTCCTCTCAGACATGCATGCACTGACCCAGGTGTGCTGCAGAGCGGCTCTGATGGCGGCGGGAACATTCACCGGGCACTTCAGTGTACGGAGCACCTGTTGAGCTGGTTGCCCCTGTCGGCCGTAGACCCAAAGCTCGTGGACGCCCTGTGCTGCCTCTGCGCGACAGCCGCAGCGTCGGCTTCTCAGGAAAGCCAAACGCAGGTATACACTTTGAAATGCGTCTTCTTCCCTTCATTTTGCTCTGCTAGATTTAGCTGGTCAAAATTGTCAGCTAGTTGTGACTGGGAAGAAAGCTGCAGCAAGACTGGAAATGTGGAACTCTTTACTTGGGCAAACTTGCGCCTGGAAAATGAAAAGTAAAGGCGATGCACTGTTTCTGATATGGCAGTCTGATCTTTTGTCAAGGTCAATCGTCATTTCACCTTGACACACATTATTTCTCCCTTCCTTTGTTGAACTTAGTTGTTTTACTCATGACGGTCATTGTTGTTAGTAGCAAGGGAAGTGTTGAACTGTTGAGCGTGTGGGTGAAGGTCTGGTCCCCGACGTGGAGGAAAGAAAACTTTAGGAGGTAGCACAGCACAATGCGATAAAAAAGAAAGAAGAATGGGATGTTTAAACACGCACGTGCGAGGCTTCACTTGTTTCCATTTTCCTGATAATTAAGGGGCTCTTAATTTTGTCCTCCTTTCTCTTGCAACAGGTTGACACCGAGGAGCTGGGTGTTTTGTCCCTAAGCTGCCTATGCGAGGCCCTGTCACGGGCTACAGCCTCTGACATGGGATCGGACTGCCTTCGGCTTCTTCAGCAGTTTGCCATGGGCGCTCTGCAGGCTGCCATTCCTTCTGCTGCGGCTGCCTCGTCGCACAACAGGTTGGGGGCATTTAGGCTTAGAGACGTCTGGCATGTTATACACTCAAACCTCTATATAACGAACCCAAATATAATGAAATATCGTTTAAAGTGAGGTAAATGGAGAGTAATCTTGCATAGATATACACTCAAACCTCATTATAACAAAGTTGACTCTTACACGAAAATAGGTTCGTTATATCCAGAAAATCGTTATGCAGGTTTATTCCTAACTACATCTATTATTGTAAGGCTATTTTTTATTTACTTTGTTGTAACCAATATTTCGTTATATTCAGTATTGTTATATCGTGATTTGAGTCTAGTGTTAACAATATATCCTTATAACAAATTTTCGGAATCAACAAATCTATTTTCGTGTAAGATGCAACTTTGTTACAATAAAGTTTGAGTGTAGATAAGTGGTTGTCCTTCAGTTGCATTGCAGTTTTCCTTGGGCAGCCTTACACTTAGGCTGGGTGTTTAGAGGTTAAAACAGCTAGCTGTCTGAGTTAGTAGTCCTCATCTTTGAGATAATAGCGCAAAGCAAACAGCGGACAGGGATTCAGACAACATCGGCAGTGCCTTTTTTTATTTTCTGACAACAGCGAAAACATGCAGTGCATGCCAATTAAACAGGCAAATCAAGACAACATTTTATGAATTCCAATTCTCTGTAAAGCAAACTGATAAGGAGCTTAGCCGATGCACGAGGGACAGCTTTAGTGTGTGCAGCATGCCTATTGCGAGTTTCATTCCATTTTTACTTCAGTATGTAGAAGACTATTACAGAAGAGACCAGCAGTTGGGTTGTCAGAATCTTAGTCGACTGGTGACATCGTGGTGTCATTTTCCATTGCGTTTCTCTTGCGGGTCTGCAGCTACCTCGACAAGCTGATGGAGTTCCTACGCCTTTTCGTGAGTGCCAGCCTGCCATGTTTTGAAGGCAACAGTCCTGCACTTCCTCAGCTGCTGTCTCTCCTGTACGAATACACTTTTCGAGAGGTGAGTCTGCCGCTACTTTTTTTTTCAGAGCCTCAATGTGAAATTTTGCATGCCGAATTTGTAAAAGAACGAGAATGTGGGGAACAAAAGAATGGGCTGAAGTAAACATCCAGAGAAAAGGTATTGTCGTTTTCATAGGCAGTAACCGTTTACACATTGTGACGGGTAGCAGCTACTTGGTGAGTATTATGGGTAGCAACTGCTTTGCGAGTGTTACGGGCAGCAACTGCTTAACCAGTGTCTTGGGCTGCTACTACTTAATGTTATGGGCAGCAACTGCTTAGTCATAGTCAATGTCTTGGGCAAGAACTGCTTTATGTTATAGGTAGGAACTGTTTAGTAAGCGTCACAGGCAGGAAGCGCTTAGTCAGTGTTACGAGTAACAACTGCATAGTCATTTCCTTGATTTGGGCAGCAACTACTTAATTTTACAGGCAGAAACTGCTTAGTAAATATCATGGGTCGCAACTACTGGGACAGTGTTTCTGTGACTGTTCGATGTTACCGACAGCAACTGCTTAGTCAGTGTCACAGGCTTTTACTGCTTGCCATAAAATCCTGAATAAGCTACCTCCTATGGTGAAAGATGATCCAACAAGATTTGAGGGGGGTGCCCTTGCTTGGTCATAGAGCAAAATGAGGCACTGTAGCAAGGTTACGCCGTGCTAGTTAAGATGTGGCTGTGACTGCCGCAGTCAAGTGCAGAGCGGTACTGTGTCTGCCTGGAGATGTGGGGCACGCTGCTGGTCCGGCTGGCGGCCCACCGGTCGGCCGACAGTTACCGGCCGCTGCTGCAGACGCTGGTGTCCCAGCTGTTGGCCAGGTGCTGCCAGGCGGAAGGTGCAGCCCAGTCTCTGCAGGAGCCGCAGCTGGCACTGGTTGCCAAAGCGGCCGAACTGACACCCCAGGATGTCTGCGCTCAAGTGGTGAGCACTGCTGGTTCTTTTCATTTCGATGTGTTAGTGCTAATTGTAGAGTCGCTTTAGGAGAAATGCAACTTGAAAAAAAAAGTTTTGTTGATCTGTAGCCTAGGGCGATGAAATTTTTGCTGTGTCTGTAGGTTTTGTGCTGATTTAGAAGAATGTACAGTAAAAACCCCATTAATTTGGACTTCACGGGACCAGAAAGAATGTCCGAATCAACCAAGGACATGAATTATTACGCCTAGGAACAAAACACTTCAAAAATGTCTTATACTCCATCAAACTTCTATTTCTTAAAAAGGTCTGTGATCTCGGTTTGCTTCACTGAGGCACCGTGTGAAGAAGTCACCATTTCGCTAAGTTCCTGCAGGTGACTTAGTCTGCCACACACTGTCCGTCATTGTGTGGCGTGGACGCTCGTCTGCGCCACTTGTGTCTCGGTCAGCGAATTTCCCTTCGTTATCCAAGACTTTGGCGACGATATCGATGCTAGTCACTGTGCCGGCCACGGCAACATTGCTGTGAATCGCAACGTAATCCCTGAAGGGTTCATCGGCTGGCATGATGCTTACGTAGCGACTGTCTTGCTCTTCGCCGCTTTCCTTTCGCCAACGGCACCTTTTTCACCACACATGTTGCGGAACACCAGCCCGTGCCGCTTCTTGAAGCAATCGAACCACCATTCTGACGCATTAATAGAATCTATGTTCATGGTCAGCGTGAACTTCTATGCTTGTGCGCAGATAAGGGGGCCGCTCAGGGGCAAACGCGCATCGCATGAAACGACCATTGAGCGCAACAGCGCTTGTAGCTAGGGGTGCTCTACCGTTTGAAGCCTCTTCCTTTTATCACCAAGCATCTCGCCCTTATACGCTTGCATAATCTGGTCTTCATTCTTCACGTAACTGCTCAGCGTGCTTTTATTTACCGTAAATTTTTCTATGACTTCCTTTTGGGATGCTTCCGCTTGCAACGCCTTCAATATTTGCACCTTCGCAGCCAAATCCTTAGCATCGTACTTCACCCTCTTCGCTGTGGGTGTTGGGGTGGCTGGGGTCGCAAGAGATGTGGGGGAAGCCATGCCGGTGTCGCTTGCGCAGTGGTGATGCGCATGCATGCAGGAAATAGACAACGAGCTCGGTGATAAAAAACGGTAAAAGCACGGTGACAAAAACAAAATAAACAAAGCCCACAAACTTTTCAAAACAAGCAAACAATAAGGCTGATCATGCACAAAAATAAATAATTGAAAAGCAACTGCACAGTACAGGTGAACAATTGGACTAAGCCATCACACACACATGTTGGACACACAAGAAAAAAGGAGAGGAAAATCCATCGGTTGCCTGTTGCCCTGTTGCTGATGACAGTAGCGGTGCACTGCCTTTCATTTTGGCTGTAAACCAGCGCCATGTGTGTGTGTGTGTGTGTGTTTTTTTTTTTTTTGGTGCCTCTGAGATGCAAAGCTAATTCCTACCCATGAAGGAAGTTTCGAATCTCGGAGGCCACAATCCGCTCTCAAAGTTATTTGGTTGTGCCGTCAATTTGGCTGGCAGAATCCGCCGCTGCTTCCCCATCCTACCAGGGTCGTGAGATCGAAAACCAGAGCGCGGCCGGATCTGTCCGAATGAATGAGTTTTCAGTCATAAAACAATGCACATCTTGGACGGGACCAGACGCCGTGGCCAAATCAACCGAAATTTCGAATTAATGGGGGCTGAATTAATGAGATTTTACTGCAATTAGTTTTGTAATAAGTGCACAATTGTTTTATGTCATCACAATCTGTAAAGTGTAGTTCGTTTTGAACAAACTATTTATGTCACTAAACGTTAATAGTTATGGGCCATTATTGGCTCAAATTTCTCTTAAATAACTGTAGAATGCAGATAGCTGTCAAGAAAGTACGTGTAAGACATTTTAATGGACAAGAAAAATTGTGAAGTCAGAATTCTTCGTATCCTCAGCCAATACTAATTGCTTACTTTAGGTCGGTAATAATTATACAGGTGGCCAAACTGAAAAAGTTACCCAAAACTAGATCTTGATAAAAACACCTTTTAAAGGTATAAGTTAAAGCTCATCTATGCAAAAAAAAAGATATGTTTTTATTTTAAGATGATTTCTTTCATCATGTGAGCGTGGTAATCATGGTATATTTTGAGCATGTGGCTTTAGTGGACTAGCTCTTCATGCGAAATGTAATGGCAAGCAGCCAGGTCACAATTTTCAGGGGACTCCAGACAGTGAGCTCTTTTTAGTGTTTAGCAGCCACCTTGTGCTCTTTAGAAGTGATTTTAACCTATTTTGAGTTTAATTACAATATTCAATTTTTTTAGTCGTGAAAGTAGAGAAACTAGTCTTTTGAAAGTAATTTCAAAAAAAGTACAAAATTTTAAATTATTCTTGCATTTTTCAGCTCGCATCTCCCCTTTCAAAGAGCCTTCACACAGGAATTTCACATCTTGTTTTTTCTGCGGCAATAAGTAGCTAATGACCCGCTTGTCAAAGCTGGGAAGCTCGTTTGCTCTAGCGCGTGATGGGTAGTGCTTTAGAGACGGCTTTACAGCGTCCCGTCGCAGTTTCGGTTTTCAGGGAGCGCTGAGCGAGGCGAGACCTCGAGCGGGTTTGGTGTGAACATTGCTGGTCACATGAGCACACAGAACAATGTGTGCACGAGTGCCACATTGAGAAACTTTCTCAACAAAGGCTTCCTAGATGCTGCTGTAATCCCCTCAGAGGCGTTGTAAATATGCGTGACTCCCGAAAAATGTACTGTTGAGGCAAGGACATCAGCTTTTGTACTCCCGTGCAAGTCTGCCCCCTTTTCTTTATTGAGAAGGTCTGCGAGGAGAGAGCACTCGCAAGGGTCGCGGCAGCCAACGCAAACTCGCGATGCAGGGAGCTTTTGTTGTTTACGCGAAAACCAAAGGCACGTGCAGTGGCGCGACCCGACAAAGTTATTTTTCGTATCTCACCCGATTTTATTATGAGGGGGCTCAGTGGTCATTGTGCATGCTCCGTGTGCACAGTTGAGCACTTCTGAGTGCGAAACTGGTGTCTTGGCTGTTTGCTCGCAGCTGTCGCTGCTGGATCCAGAGCTTGACCATTACCAGTCGCCTCACGGTGGCAGTGCAGCCGAGAGGTTGCACAGTCTGTCTGCCGTGCTGCAAGCTCTGGGGCGGTTGGCCCCTCACCTGGACGTTAGCCTGGCACACACGACCACCACAAGGCGAGTTCGAGGGTGCAAATCTGGCGCGTTTCATCGACACTTGGAAACACTGCTTAGTGACTAGCATTGCTATAGGCCACCATCTTGGGCAGTAAATGTTTTCTTGTTTTTGTACATTGTGATGTGAATTAATAAGTTAATGAAACGTCATACGCATCAGTTTGACCATTTTCATGTGTATGCGTCCACCACAAAACTGTCCGTTTAGTTGTTAAAGATGCACAACTCAAATGTTAACACCCCAACATGGCGATACTGAAACCCCTCCGTAAAATAGTCTTATACTAATAAGGGTAGCAAAATAAGCGACTTCATTTTGTTTTAAGTTGAGACGTAGTGTAGTGTGCAATGGATGTTCATAATGGTTGATAGATACATATGCACTATTCGATTCATTATTTGAAATATATGAATGTTGGCACACCCCTAATATTAAGCCTTACAATGTCTTGTACTTATCTGAACCGCTTGTAGGCAATTTTACTTTAGGTACATGAGTGCCACTGTTTTGAGTATATTTACACAAATGATTTCTCAGTTGTATGAGTTGTGACATGAAATTAAAAAGGCCACGAAACATAAAACACATCCATTACAGCCATTTTTCTGTGGATCAGTCATGTAGTCACAAATTCAGAATGCCATCAGCAGTGACATGACATTGCAGTACCTAAACACACTTGTCAAATGTTTATGCCGAAAATGTTCCTGTTTTCAAAGATGATGGAGCATGGGAGCTTATTCTTCTTGCTACTTAAAGCTTCTATTAAATACATATATGCTTCATCTGCAGGCTGTGCCATGCTGCCATCTACGGACGCCAGCAACTTGCCAATGCAGATGCTGCTAGAGCAGTCGATGTTGCAAATGCGTGAGTGTGTTGTTAATGGGTCCTAAGGGTTCCCACGTTAAAAACTATGGGAAAAAGTGGCTGAACTGCATAATACCTAGACTGTTAAACGATTATAATTTGGTATGGTTTGATCTTTTTTCGACCTTTTCACAAGAGTGTCTCGTATGTATCTGTTTGGTTTCATTGACATTAGGTGTGAGTGGAAACGTGTCGAAACATAAATATATGTCTGTATATGTACAAGTGTGTATATGTACTACACTCAAACCTCGTTATAACGAACTTGAAGGGGAGCCACAATCATTTCGTTATATCGATTATAACAGTTTGTGAGAATGTGTGGTCAGATGGGCGCACACCTATAAGCATGCAAAGAAGGAAACTGCCTCGCGGCCCGATGTACCGCTAGGCGACCACGCGTGCAACGGAAAATAAACACAGTCGAATCTCATTAATTCAAACACGCTTAATTCGAACTTCCAGTTAATTCGAAGTCACGCTAAAGTCCCGTCAAAGCTATGTGTATTCCAATGGGCGAAAACGCCCTGTAATTCGAACGCGGAAGCAGTTGCGACGATTAATTCGAACATACCGCGCTCCGAAAATGCTCTCAGCACCATGCCGAATCCTGCGGTGGCACCTCTCAACGCTGCGCGCGAAGAAGGAAAAGAAGAAAAGGAAAGGAAAGACTGTGGCGGATTGTTTGCTCTCTCTCAAATGTCGATATGCGACGCGCCTGTGCCACGCTTCTCCCTTTTTCGTCCCTGCACAAAGAGACCCTTCTTCTTTCAAGGCCGCACAGAGAGAGAGATAGAGAAAAAATGTGAAGCTGTCGCGGGGGCTCCTCCTTTCTCGATGCAGAGGGTAGCAGCGTAGACTCAGTTGTTGCCTAGTCAGAGGGAAATCGCTTTGCACTGCGGCGCCGCTTCTCGGTCAAGTTACCCGCTGAGCGCTTCCTCAATCCTCTCTGCTGGCTGTGTAAGGAGGACGGCTTTCTCAGCTGCGCGGGGCTTGGCTGTAAGGTCGGCGCGGCAGTTTTGAAAGAGCCGCGCCGAACGAGCGTCAAACTCCGCAGAAAACGATATACTTAACACACTACGGTCGTTTTTTTTTATAGACTATTTGATAAGCTAATTTAGTTCGTTATATCTACTTACCAGTAAATTTTACTTCGTTACAAGGAGGCTTAAAACGCATGGTGCTCAATGGAGCTTTCAAGGGGAATTTTATTTGCTTCATTATATCCATTATTCGGTTATATTCCATTACGTTATAACGAAGTTTGAGTGTATATTGTACCCGCTGCCACGCATACTGTGCATACGACGTGACAATATACTATGAACATATGTGTCATATTGCCGCCCTGTCAAATGGAAGTCTTGTAGACTCATCAGGCTGTTCGAAGACAGCTTTTACGCTACAATCCCCCCGTCTGTATTTGTACCCAATTCAGTTTCAACATCTGCAGTGGAACATGTGACCTTCCCTCCTTCTTTGCTCACCAGGCAGGCGCATTTGTTGGCCTCTCTGCGATTGCTCTGCACCTACCTAGGCAGCAAGTCTCCACCTACAGAACTTGTGGTCGAGGCCGCCTTGCCTCCCATCCTCGAACAGGTGGGTCGGTGCGTTTCGCACCGCGTGCCTCGACTGACACTTGCACCACTGCCGTTTCCTTTTGCCGATCGCCTAGCAAACGCCAACGTGCTGCGAACGGTGTAGACTTGGGGGCATGTTGAAGTTCGCGTTGGGAATGGTGATGATGTTTCTCGCTCAATGATTGTACTCGCTGGAATGAAAAACAAAGATGGGAGATAGGGACAGAAAAAAAAAAAAAAACAGAAGTGCACGTGGCATGGGCTTTCAATGATTTTATCATTAAGTTGGCACTTTATTCTTCTTGTTCCTTCATCTGTCCTCGTCTTTCATTCACTTAATTATCAACAGCGAAGCAATTGTAGCTGTGCCACCGGGAAACTCCTCGATGCCACGGGAAGTGAGCAAGTCCCATTACCGTGTTATACAGCGGGCGAGAGTGTCGAGTGGAAACACATGAATTATGAAGATACAAAGACAGAGATAGAAAACAGCGGAAAATATAGAGAAAGAAAGAGAGAAAGTGGAAGAAAGCACCTAATAGAGTGATTTTTCGTTTCCTTTTATTACCTTAAAGACCCCTCTAGGGGGTGTTACATAAGTGGTGGATGTAGAGAAATTATACAATATGGTAACCAAGTATGTTATTTGCGAGACAGATAATGCCTTACACTTCGTAAGAATTAAGTCGAGCAGGTAATGGTGGCATTGCCGTGGGAAAGGTCGTTCCATTCAAATGGTGACCGCGGATAGGAGAAGGCAGAGAATGTCTTGGTATGGCTGAGCGGATGCATAACTTGTAAGGCATGACCAGTGCGACGAGATATGCGATCCGCCGGGTTGATGAAGTCCGCACGATCATGGGAGCTGGAATAAAACTTGTGGAACAGAGCTAAAATGGCGATGCGACAACGAAGTGCAAGAGATGATAAAGATGATTCTTCTGCCATTGATGACACACTGATGTGGTACGGATACAGGGAATGAATAAATCGCACGGTACGGTTCTGCAGTGCCCCAAGTGCATTTGTTTGATAAGCCCAAGGCGGGCTCCAAATGGCAGCGGCATACTCAAGCTTTGGTCTGATTATGAATTTGTAAGCTAGAAGTTTTAGGTGTTGGGGAGCATGACGTAAACAATGTTTTGGAAATACGAGTGATTTGTGAGCTCCCGCAATTATGTTTGTGATATGCAGACCCCACGTTGGATCATAAGACGATGTTATGCCCCGGTACTTATGGGATTCGACTCTAAGTTAATGTTGCCGGCTGTGTAAGAAAAAATTAAAGGGCTTTGACGACATGAGAAAGATAATTATTTGCATTTAGTTGTGTAAAGTGTCATGAGCCACATGTCTCAGCATGCTTGAATATAGTTAAGACCATGCTGAAGTGCTTGCTGCTCAGATGGATTTGTAATGTTACGATAAATGACACGTTCATAAGCGAACAGGCGAATGTGACGTGAAGCGTGCAAAGGTAAGTCGTTAATGTATATCGGGAACAGTAGAGGGCCTAAAACTGAACCTTGCGGAACACTGGACGTTACTGGAAGAGGGTTAAAAGCACACTCATTAACAAAAACTGACTGTGAGCACTCCCTCTCATAATATGGGACTGTTGTAATGAAGGTTGACCACAGTATGAATCTGGCGATAATTAAGTTACTAAACAAGTTCGATCATTCGGGATTCAACCGACCAGTCATTCAAGTAGCAGTGTCTCCTCTTGTTTTCTATGTGACGATTCTGTGATATCTCGGTATCCAGCAATGATTAGGTCTTTGCCTCATCGTCATGCAGTGCCCCGAGAACGTGTGCCGAGCGGCTTGTGGCCTGCTGCTGTCGCTGAGCTCTAGCGTGCGGCCAGCGCAGCTCCTCTCTCTGGAGCCCATGCAGCAACTGTGCGAGCAGCTGTGCCAGGGGAGCCTACGACCGCTTAGCCCTCAGGTGTGGTGCAAGATCTTAGTTTCCATCGTTTCACATTTGTGCAACTTCTCTTGTGATTATGAGCGAGTGGCAACAAAGCTGGTTCAGGGGAGAATTCGTTAATGCAATTTACTTGGTGTCTTTCTCAAGGCACTTTGCAGTCGCCCTTTATTTTTTCATAAAGTCGAGCAAATCTCGACTGTTTCAGGTAGTTGGCTTCCTCATACGGTCACACGTTCAAAGCACTGGTTTTAGGTCGGAAACTTCACTGTCCTGGTAGATTTTATCAAAGATTCTGACATTGCTGCTCGACCAAATGTGATGTTTTATCAAAAAATGGCGAACTTTTATCTCTTGGTGTGCGCAATACTCTCAAACCTTTATATCATGAACCCTGATAGAACGAATTATCGGTTATAACGAAGTGTGTGAAGAATAGGTTTGTCACAGATACAGTGTAAAAAATATATGATTACAACGAATTTTCGTATATAACGAACCAATTTAGTGGCATATGTGACTTTGTTATAGTAAGGTTTGAGTCTATTACATTAGCTGAAAAGATGTACTTGTGGTTCAAGCCAAAAGCATCTAGCTTGACTCAGGCTAACAGCAGGCACGCCTCAATTCTGTTGGCAGAACTTGCATATTTTCTCAGGTTGTCACCAAGTATAGCTTGGTAGTCCCATGCCACAGACATATCATGGAATAAAAGGGTTGGCAGGCAGGTGTCGTGTTGAGGGCTCCACAGCATGGCTAAACAGAATGGTACGGTCAACCGTCAATGCAAGAAAGATAGAACATAAGTTTATGGTTCCCACGACTTTACCTTTAATACAGCGTTACACAGTTCACTCTCGTTAAATGGAACTTGTCGAGACGAGAAAAATACATGTTTTGTTTACCGAGAGATGAACAGGGGCAGAATTCAGGTACAGAAGCAATAATTTGAGGGGCGGTTGTTCTAATTAAGTAGCGGTGTGGTTAGTAGTTCTCAATTTACTGAGTGTCTATGGTATACATCTATTTATAACGAAATCTCCTGATAAGCACGCCCAAGATACTCTCAAAGAAATAACCCGAGGGGCTCGGTTTTCTTCTATTTGTACCTAATTAATGAGAGCGACACTCAGATAACCCAAGGGCAGGATATGAGATATTATTAGTGGTTTCTTTACTGTAGTCCAATTATTCTCACTTAAATTGAAAGGAATCAAGGTGGACGAAAAATCATGATTTTCCTTGATGTGATCCAAACCCATGACCTTAGCATTATGCACCCAATGCTCTACTATTAGAGCTACAAGGAGGGGCACTCCCCTGTCCACTTTTTTTTTGTAGAATATTTATGTATGCCTGATGCCTGAGAGCGTTAGCCAATGCCACAGGCAGCCCAGGTGGTGAGCGTAGAACATACTTTTTTTCAAGTCGGATGAGACTGCAGTAACACTGAACTTGGGGGAAGGGGGGAACTAAGCTTTATCTGACCACAAAGCCAGATTTTCACACATGCCAGTCTGTGCATTTGATAGGTCATTGTGCTTGCATTGTCTAGTTAACACATCATTATAGGAAGTGCGAAACCACATGCCAACAGCAAGAAAGGTGAGATGCAGGAACTTACTTACTATTCCTTTTTTGCTGTTGGCTTGTAGTCTTACGCTACTTATGAAGATGGATCTGCAACAATTAGCCTGATCTACTTGTTTATCTGGTTAATAGAGGAGTGTTCTGTGTGTATTGTGTGCAGTGTGAACAGCTGGTAGTACAGGCGGCGCACGCAGCCCTGTGCCTGCCTTGGTCGGGCGTACCTGCTGCGGCGCAGTGCTGGGACCAGAGGGCCGTAGCGCAGAGCAGCTTGGTGAACGCCCTGGCGCAGCCCCTGCTGCAGAAGCAGCCACCAGGTACTGCTAGTATTTGCATTCTCTTGCATACCTCTCGGCTTGCCCAGAAAGACTCCCGATTTCCGACAAATTTTCCTGATTGAACCGGCAAAGACTACAAATCTCCTAATAAACAGCTTCGAAGGAGTACTGACGTGAATTCTATTCTAAATATTTTGAGATAGTCACTGTAAGTAAAAGGACTGGCGTTTAAAACGCTTTTTTTAAAGAGAGTACTTTGGCACCTGGGAACGCATCGAGTATATTTTGAGAGAAAAAGCTGTGAAAGCTAAAGGTTTATCGTTGTCGGGTGTCCACGAAAAATCCTCCGCACCATTGCTTATTAGCCGCGCCCGCCGACGAAGAGTCTGCTCAGCCGCCACGTCGAGATTGCCAGCCGCGCGGGCCAAGTGCGAGCGACGAAGGCTCGCGTTTCTTCCGGAGGTGCCACTGCCAGCTTTGCACGTAAGCTGTGGCACTGTAGGTAGGACATTATTGCCTGGTCTGTAACAGGCTGTGGTTCGACTCTATTTTGTCGATGCCAAGCGGAGACCTAGTATCAACCGAGAAGGCCACGTTACGACCCTGAGACCAACCAGCTTCACTGTTTAGCGTAACTTTTCCCCTCTTTCTTCGTGCCAATGGCTTAAAGAACACTTTGTTTCAATGTCGAGGGAGCAGCTTTTGCAGCGATATGTCGTTGCGGTGGGACATCATGAGAAGACAGCAACTCCCAAAGTACTAGAGGCAGATCCGTCCCCTGCTTTTGGCGCGCATAAACAACGAGTAAATTATTGTCCACTGACCCTGACTGTGATTTCTGTTATAAAGGGACGTCGTGGAGGGACAAAATAGTGGCAACTTGGTTGCCGTGGCTCCGTGACTTCACCCTCGTCGCTTCTACTAGGTCATCCGTCTCGTGGCACACTTTGTTTGTGGTCGAATTGCGTATTGACCCATTTCGCGTGGCACACTGTGAAAGTCTTGATTTGTGCTGCTTTTGCCACGCGAGTCATTCTCAGAGTTATTCAATCACATGAGTTGCGAAACTGCGTTTTGAAACCGGGACACGCCATTGGCCGACTTAGTGGGAGTGAGCCGATCGTTGCGCCATCTAGGAGGGACAATACAAAACACTGCATCGCCACTTTTGCCTGTGCTTTTTTTTTAGGCAGCTCTCAATGACTGGCCTTAGCTTGCACGGCGCCCGCTGCCGCAGTCAGCTGTTTTCGCTCTGCAAAGGCGTAATCAAAGTCGGGTCAAAGCGTCAAGGTTTATTTTGTCGAAGGTGGTGCTTGCAATTTCGTGCTACCATGGTAATAGAAACAGGTGCAGGTGCTACCATGTAATAGAAATAATCAGGGCTGCGCCCTGATTATTTCTATTACACCTTGCTTGCTCGTTTGTAAATGTGCGCTTGAGATCGATTGCTCATAGGAAGTTAGACGAATCCTTTTAACTGTTCCACTCTGCGGTTCACGATGTGTCTGTGATGGCTGCACAAACAAGGCACAGATACGGTAGAGTGCAAACCAAAGCACAACAATACCGATCAGTACTTACCGCGAATTGGCCGTTTGATCTTGCACGCAGCGGTCGAATTCCCCTAACCACGAAATCAATGAGACACCGGCTGGGATACCATATAATTATGAAAGTCCAATGACAAGAAAGTGGGAACTTGAACATTGCTATTTACTTGCAACTAGCACTGCAAGCGTTCTTTTCTCTTCAGGTGCTATGTTTGTGGAGTCTTTCCAACGGCACCGGCGTTTGCTGCTCGGGCAACGTCGTCTGCTGCGGTCGTTAGACTCACAGGTTGGATCGACCCGGATCAACGCTGCATCCCGCTTGCATCACGCCTTGCCGCTCACTATTTTGCCGAAATGTAAACACCGTGGGCTCGCCACATGAATCTGATAAACTACCGACTTCACTGCACCGTCCATTACGCTGTGCTAGCTGTGTTCCTATCACACGAACATGCCGCTTAGAGCCACGTTACTTTCTAGCGCAATGCGGAAAACATGAAAAATGACACATCTAGAGAACAAGCAGATCCTCTGTCCTTTATCACGTCTCCACCACTGCGACAAAGTAACAAGTTCAGCACCCTTAGGCACCAACTCACCTAAGAACAAATTCTAGGCGCTGTCATGCTGTTTGGCAGAATGCGGAGGCACTCACAATAACGCAAAAACACAAAATATTGCGCTTTCTAGTTAGTTTTTATGTCAAGAGATGGCGCTACAATCGACTCACTTCTGCCATTTCAGCCAATGTTGTGTTCGAATTTTGATACATGTAGCCTATGGGGAGTTTCGCAACTCATATGATTGAATAACTCTGAGTCATTCCGCGGTGTCGTGTGGGCTTTAGTTGCTGGCATGGCCGTGCCCATATGCTCACATCTTAAATATTTGCGTCTATGAGAGTACAGGAGGAACCAGTTCCTACGCTCGGTATGCACTTTGAGTGCCCGAACACAAAATCTGCACCTGACGAGTCGCTGAAAAATCCTAACAGTTTTGGCCGAAGGTTTGGTCTGACAGGAAATTCAGTTTTTGACGAAAGAGACAAGCGAGCGGAGTGGAGAGCTGTCCACATTCTTTTTTTCTGTGACCGTGCTCCCATTTGCATTTTTTTACTGCTGCAGGTGAGCCAGTGAACCGTAGCCTGAGGTTACTGAGAGCCTTGGTGGAAGTGCTGGAAGGTTCAGGAAGTCGGTCAAAGCAGGTTGCCAGCACGGGTCTTGTCCCAGTATGGCCACTTCTGTTGGAACGCCTGCCAGCGACCTTGCAAGGTACGTCACCTTTTTCTTCCACCAAAGTGTTGTGGTGGCCGCATTTTGATGCAAGGCTCATGTGCTTAGATTTAGGTGATAGTTGCCATCTGATTGAAATTTCGGGAGCATTCCACTACAGCATCTTTTATAATCGTTTTGGGTTTTCGGTATGCAAAACCCCAGCAAAACAAATGGAGTGTTATTCTGAGAGCACCTAATTTCGAGCTCACTATCGGAAGTGTTTACGGATAGACCTCAGCAGGCGTCAAAAATTCTCAAATGGTTTCAAGTATTCATCCACCGAGCACGAAATTCGAAAGCACGTTTCGCAAATAATACGCATGCGAACATTTTACTTACTTGTTTCATTGAAGAATGGCAACATAAAACGAGAGTGTACCATTGACTCTAATGTAAAGCGCATTTTTTTTTCAAGAATTTTGCAACCTAAAATCGACCTTTGTGTTACAATCGAATACTGAAGTGCGTACGAAACACCTACCCCTCTTCCTGGATGCAATGAAGTCACCGCTCGCGTTCATTGGCGTGCTTACGAGGAGGGGGTGGAGTGCTTGCTCCCCCACCTAGCCTAGTTACACTCAAACCTCGATGTAACAAATAATCGGTTATAACGAAGTAATTGACCAATTGGATATGCTTCAACATGATTCAGACCATAGAAGACACACAGAACACAGACAAGCACTGACTTACAACTGAGTTACAACTTCTGTGTATAGGTAATACAGGCAGGTTTTGGCACACAAAAAGGCTTGTTCAAGTGCAAATGAACTCAGTTGTAAGTCAGCACTCATCTGTATTCAGTGTGTCTCCTATGGTCTGCGTCTGAATCGCGCTCAGGTCTGTCCAATTATGTACCAACTTGCCCAAGTCATAGTGCAAATGACCAATAGCTTTATCATACAGTGTAATGAATAATTGTTTATAACAAATTTTCAGATATAACGAAGTACTTTCGTGGTAAATCTGACTCGGTTGTGAGGTTTAAGTGTACCAGGAAACAGTAGGGGGGGGGGGGTATGACAAAAGGCAAAATAGTCTGCATACATTGACTAAGTCTGACCCTTCTCCACCCCATAAGGAATTCTGCGCACGTCTATGCTCACTTTACAATCGAGTAAACACGGTACGTAATGGGAGGTCGCGCAATTCTCATTTCTGCAGCTGGTGTGGAGGACCCAGTGTTGGGCGTGCTGGCGTGCCTCGTGCGGGTGATGGCGGCGCAGATGGGAGCTACCAGGGTAGGGCCCCTGCTGGCTGCCCTGGAGCAGCGGGTGTCCCGAGAGTGCGAGGAGGCGAAGTCCGCCGTAAACGGACTCGAGTGGCTCCTGGCGCTCTTGCTGCCCCTCGTTAGGGAGCCCAGCCTCGGCGAGTTCCTGCCCGCCGTTCTGAGGCTCTGCCTGGACCAGGTCCACCCGCAACTTGCTCAGGTTAGCGTCCTAAGGCAGTTGCCTCTTTATCGTTATTGTTTCTCCTTTTTTTCTGCAGGCCTAATTGAAATGTGGAACAGTTTGCTTGATGCAGGCTTGCCAATGTTGATGATGCACAAGATTTTAATTTTTTGTATTGGTGTATATTGCGTGTTTGGTATAAGAATCTCGTTGTTGATTTTCATTGTGATATGATTCTTCTTTGATGCTTTAAAGGCAGGAGTCTGGGGTAGATAGAAGCTTGTGATGAAAAATTCGTTAGCAAGGGTTGTATTGGAGCTGATGTTCCGAATTCGGGCTTGGCCTTTACAAAGCAGGCTCAAAGAAGAGAAGTCTGCTTGTCGAAATGTCAGTCATTTGATCGTTGTATTTTATGTTGTTGGGTACCAATAGTGCAAATGAACTGGTATGTTAGAATGTTATTCTTTATGTATGCGAATATTTTGTTCGTTGCCCTGCATGTAGTGACCCCCATGAACAGGGTTGACGGTATACAATGAATAAATAAAATTATCATCGTCATCAGCCCAGCTTAAGATCCACTGCAGGATGAAGGCCTCTCTCAACAATCTCCAACCCATCCTATTCCCTGCAAGCACATTTCATATTATGTCTGCAGATTTCTTGCTGTCACATCTCCGTCTAACTCTTTATCGCTCGAGGCTTGGTATCAGTTGGTATTCATTCAGGCGCTCTTAATTGACCATTGATTATCCATTCGTCTACCACCTGTCTCATACAGTTTTCATTTTTCTTAATTCAGTTCAAAGTTAAATAAATTTAGTGAAAGTCAATGCTCTTCCCTCTCATCTGTTTTCTTTCCTACACTTCTTGTGGTGCGCCTGCGATACTATTGCCTTGTCTCTCTCACCTCGCCACCTGCTACACGTTTGAAATTCCTCATCTCTTTACCCGTCTCATCGCCCCTTACTCGTTTGCTCAATCGCTCGTTAGCTCACTTCTATTTTATCGCAGCTTTGAATTCCCGGCTGTTACATGTGTACTTCCCATCACCCAGTGTCCCGCGCTGGTGCCCGTGCTGGGGCCGCCCCTGTTTGAGTTGCTGGAACAGTGCCTGGTGTGCCACTGGCGCCGGTTCTTTCCCGGTGGCGTGGCGGCCCCCGAGGAGCTGCACAACGGGCTTGAGTTTGGCCGGCTGCTATCCGCGTACGGCTGGTCCCTGCGGATGGGCGAACCGGGCCTCGTGCGCCAGAACCTGTTGGCCCTGTCGGCACTCAACCGCCGGTGTCGACTCTTCCACAAGGTCGGCTGCGGAAGGTTTTATTGCTATGTGAAGTGCGTTTGATTCTCCTGCGCCGCGCTGAACTAGTTCGTGGTGAGACATGAGGAGTTTGGGAGTTGTGCTGCTAGACTTCAGAGGTGCCATTTTTGCAAATCAGTTCTGCGAGACCCCGCAAGCAAAGCAATGGAAGGGTTAAGAAAGGGAAATTGATGTCCCCCCGTTTGCAGCGTGAAACCACTAGGAAATTCATATGGATCTCGCAGAAGAAAATCTTAGCTGCCAAAAAATATGTCCTGGTCCCAGGTTCGATGCCATGACCAACGCTTTTCCGAGGTGACCGCTTGATCAATTGAGCCAACCAGAAAGCTTGCAGTTGGCAGTGCAAGGCATCATCATCATCATCATCATCAGCCTGTCTACGTCCACTGCAGGACAAAGGCCTCTCCCATGTTCCGCCAGTTAACCCGGTCCTGTGCTTGCTGTTGCCAATTTATACCCGCAAACTTCTTAATCTCATCTGCCCACCTAACCTTCTGTCTCCCCCTACCCCGCTTCCCTTCTCTGGGAATCCAGTTGGTGACCCTTAATGACCAGCGGTTATCCTGTCTACGTGCTACATGCCCGGCCCATGTCCATTTCCTCTTCTTTATTGCAGCTATGATATCCTTAACTCCCGTTTGTCCCCTAATCCACTCTGCTCTCTTCTTGTCTCTTAAGGTTACACCTACCATTTTTCTTTCCATTGCTCGCTGCGTCGTCCTCAATTTAAGTTGAACCCTCTTTGTGAGTCTCCAGGTTTCTGCTCCGTAGCTAAGTACCGGCAAGATACAGCTGTTATATACCTTCCTCTTGAGGGACAGTGGCAATCTACTTGTCATAATTTGAGAGTGCCTGCCGAATGTGCTCCACCCCATTCTTATTCTTCTAGTTACTTCAATCTCGTGGTTAGGCTCTGCAGTTATTACCTGCCCTAAATAGACATAGTCTTTTACAACTTCAAGTGCACTATTACCTATCGCAAAGCGCTGCTCCTTTCCGAGGTTGTTGTACATTACTTTCGTTTTCTGCAGATTAATTTTAAGACCCACCTTTCTGCTCTCCTTGTCTAACTCCGTAATCATGAGTTGCAATTCGTCCCCTGAGTTACTCAGCAATGCAATGTCATCGGCGAAGCGCAGGTTACTGAGGTACTCTCCATTAACTCTTATCCCTAACTGTTCCCATTCTAGGCTTCTGAAAACGTCCTGTAAGCACGCAGTGAATAGCATTGGGGAGATTGTGTCCCCCTGCCTTACACCCTTCTTTATTGGTATTCTGTTGCTTTTTTTATGAAGCACTATGGTAGCAGTTGATCCCCTGTAGATTTCTTCCAGAATGTTTATATATATTTCATCTACGCCCTGATTCCGCAGTGTCTGCATGACGGCTGATATTTCTACTGAATCAAACGCCTTCTCGTAATCTATGAAGGCTATGTATAGTGGTTGGTTATACTCTGAGCATTTCTCTATTACCTGATTGATAGTATGAATGTGGTCAACTGTTGAGTAGCCTGTTCTAAATCCTGCTTGTTCCTTTGTTTGATTGAATTCTAATGTTTTCTTTACTCTACTAGCAATTACCTTTGTAAATAGCTTGTATACTACAGAGAGCAAGCTGATCGGCCTGTAATTCTTCAAGTCCTTGTCATCTCCTTTCTTATGTATTAAGATGATGTTAGCGTTCTTCCAAGACTCTGGTACTTTTCCCGTCAGGAGACACCTCGTAAATAGAGTGGCTAGTTTTTCTAACACAATCTGTCCTCCATCTTTCAGCAGATCTGATGTTACTTGATCCTCACCAGCAGCTTTGCCTCTGTGCATGCTCTCCAAAGCTTTTCTGACTTCTTCTATCATTACCGGTGGGGTGTCGTCTGGGTTACTGCTAGTTCTTATAGTATTTCTGACTTCTTCTATCATTACCGGTGGGGTGTCGTTTGGGTTACTGCTAGTTCTTATAGTATTAAGGTCGTGGTTGTCTCGGCTACTGTACAGATCTCTGTAAAACTCCTCCGCTATTTTAACTATCCTATCCATATTGGTAGTTAATTTGCCTTCTTTGTCCCTTAGTGCATACATCCGCCTTTTGCCTATCCCAAGTTTCCTCTTCACTGCTTTGACGCTTCCTCCGTTTTTCAGAGCGTGCTCAATTCTCTCCATGTTATACCTTCTTACATCGCATACTTTACGTCTATTAATCAGCTTCGAAAGCTCTGCCAGTTCTATTTTGTCTGTTGTACTTGACACTTTCATGATTTGACGCTTCTTAATTAGGTTCTTTGTTTCCTGGGAAAGCTTGCCGGTGTCCTGTCTAGCTACCCTGCCTCCAACTTCCACTGCACACTCCGTGATGATACTCGTCAGATTATCATTCATTGTATCTACGCTAAGGTTGGTTTCCTCGCTAAGAGCAGAGTACCTGTTCTGCAGTGACACTCTGAATTCCTGTACTTTCCCTCTCAGTGCCAGCTCATTGATTGGCTTCTTGCGTATCAGTTTCTGTCGTTCCTTCTTCAAGTCTAGGCGGATTCGAGCCCGTACCATTCTATGGTCACTGCATCTTACCTTGCCAACCACTTCCACATCCTGCACGACTCCTGGGTGTGCAGTCATTATGAAGTCTATTTCGTTCTTATTTACGCCATTAGGGCTCCTCCATGTCCACTTGCGGTTTTCTCGTTTTCGGTAGAAGGTATTCGAAATACGCAGATTATTGCGTTCTGCGAATTCTACTAGTAGCTCTCCTCTGGCGTTTCTAGTGCCGATGCCATAATCTCCTACTGCCTGGTCTCCAGCCTGCTTCTTCCCTACCTTTGCATTAAAGTCGCCCATTACTATAGTATACTGTGTTTTCACCTTACTCATTGCCGATTCCACGTCTTCATAGAAGCTTTCAACTGAAGCGTCATCATGGCTGGATGTAGGCGCGTAAGCCTGTACTACCTTCATTTTGTATCTTTTATTCAGTTTAATTACAATGCCTACCACCCTTTCATTAATGCTATAGTAATCCTCTATGTTGCCAGCTATGTTTCTGTGAATTAGGAACCCTACTCCCAGTTCTCTTCTGTCTGCCAAGCCCCGATAGCAAATGACGTGCCCATTCTGTAGCACCGTATAGGCCTCATCTGTCCTCCTAACCTCACTCAGCCCTATTATATCCCATTTAATGCCTTCTAGCTCCTCGAATAATACAGCTAGACTTCCCTCACTAGATAACGTTCTAACGTTAAACGTTGCTAAGTTCAAGTTCCAATGGTGGCCTGTCCGTATCCAGAGATTCCTAGCACCCTCTGCTGCTTTGCAGATCTGACCGCCGCCGTGGTCAGTTGCTCCGCAGCTGGTGGGGACTGAGGGCCGTGAGTTAATTGACGAATGCCTACGGGAGGGGGTGGCCAGATACTGCACCAGGGTGGCCAATCCTTCTCTGGTGAGATCATCGGTGCGTACCGGCTTTAAGCCGGTACGATCAGACAGTAGTGGGGATGCTCCATGCATGTCTTCCTTATTGTTGTTCAGCAGCGTTGGCGGCCACCCACCACGGAGCCCAACGAGGGGACGCTACAAGGTTACAAATGCTGAAACCAGCAGACGCCAGCCGTACAACGCCACTATAACCCAATGCGCCTAGACCAAGGTAGGCTATTTGCACAGGGTTAACCCTAGCCGCCAGGAAGTTTGGAAGTAAACGGAAGAGAGTAGAAGACAGGACAGATAAATAGTAAGAGATAAAGACGAAGATGTAGGGAGAGAGAAATAGGAAAAGGCGACTGCCGATTCCCCTGGGTGGGTCAGCTCAGGGGTGCCGTCTACGTGAAGCCGGGGCCAAAGGGGTGTGTTGCCTCTGCCGGGGGGCCTTAACGGTCCAATCACCCAGCGTCGGCTCAACCCCCAGGATCCCCTTTTCCTCGGACACGGCAAAGCCACGCACGGCTAGGCGTGGGAGGGAGACGAAACTCCCCCGTTAGCTCGGGTTCGTGGTGTCGCTACACACCAAACGCCTACTTGCGCAGGCGCCCCTGCGGTAAGTATTGTTGCTTGCCCATCTCCAAATAGTTAGGATTGACTTGATGTAATAGACATATTTCAAATGTGCGAAAATCAAGCTTTTCAATGAGATGCGAGTCAACTATAGACAAATTCCACCGGACTTGCGTCACGGAAATGCGGTGGCGCTGTCTTGGTATGCGAAAGACGCTCTGCCTACCGCAGATTCTGCTGCTTTTTCAATGGTGCATGTGGTGTTCTCAGTCAAGCAACGAGGAAACAAAAAAAGCGGTATGCGGACGAGATGCGTCGCGGTTGGATTTGAGTCGTGTCTCGCAACTTGGTTTTGTTTGTTGGTGCACATCGCAGCCCCCAGTGCTTCTTATGGCTTTCACAACGCTTATGGTTTCTCACACCATCGTTCTGTTGGCTCACATCGCAGTGCTCAGCGCTTATGGCGGAAGTTAGGTGCAGACGTCGCTATAATTTTATCCGTAATGTCGACATCGGCCTACCTGTGTTTACTAACATGGAATAGGTCTATAAAGAACAAACAGCCACCGCATCAGTTCTAAAAGTTGCAAAAACAATGTGTTCGTGCTGCCAGAGTGATACCGTCGCATAAATAATGTGAGTAACTTGTTTGATGAGCTATTTACAGCGCAGAGAACCCGACGAGCAAGATGGCGTCAGACCAGCATCCAACGGAAAAACCCACTTCGTCCTCCTCTTTCTTGCAGCCGTGTTTAGCCGCATTTTTGTATCATAACCCCCGGTGGTAGAAGCACCGTCCCGGTGCTAAATTTACGCAGATGATGTCGAAGGGGGGTAATAGGGCTTTAGCCGAGCCACGTGAACGGTGTCGCTCGGAGCTGACGATGACTTTGTTGGATCGGTTGGAACAATCTCGTACGTGACGTCTGTCACTTGGCGAACGACACGGAATGGTCCAGTGTAGGGCGACAACAGTTTTTCCGACAGTCCCACACGCCGAGTAGGTGACCAGAGGAGCACGAGAGAACCCGGAGAAAAGTGCACGTCCCTATGGTGAGAATTGTAGAGCTGTTGTTGGCGCGCCTGTGAAGCCTGTAGACGGTTACGGGCGACTTGGCGCGCGTGGTCGGCGCGGGCAATGGCTTCACCAGCATATTCAGTGGCCGCAGGTAGTAATGTGTCTAAAGGTAGAGTTGGGTCCCGGCCATATAGTAGATAGAAGGGCGAATATCCGGCAGTGTTGTGGCGAGATGAGTTGTAGGCGAACGTCACATACGGCAAATGAATGTCCCAATCATGGTGGTCTGGCGCAACGTATTTGGCAAGCATATCGGTTAGGGTCCTGTTAAGGCGCTCCGTGAGGCCATTTGACTGTGGATGGTACGAAGTAGTAAATTTGTGCTTGGTATGGCAAGACCTCAGGATTTCATGAACGACAGCTGATAAGAACGTGCGGCCACGGTCGGTGAGAAATTGACGGGGAGCACCATGCACTAATATTATGTCGTACAGCAGAAAGTCCGCAACGTCGGTAGCGCAGCTGGTCGGGAGTGCTCGTGTGATTGCGTAACGCGTCGCGTAGTCCGTGGCAAGGCAATGCAACTCAAAACACATAGACGCGTTTTCGCAAAAAGTATGTCTGCGTTCTTCGTGTTGTCAATGGATTTGCACTAGCACTGCCAATTGCTAGCTTCCTGGCTAGCTCAATTGGTAAGGCAACCACGTTAAAGAGGCGTTGGTACTGGAATCGCCATCCCACCGCCGTCGTGAACAGTGTGTACACACCGGTCACTCTTCGTGCAATAGTGCACTGCTCATGTGAAAGGTACTGTTGCGCATGTAACACATTGTGTTGTAAAATTAATGAAGAGTGTGTTCATGCACTTAAGGTTTGTGCATACATTCTCTGGTGTTCCCGCATTTCAGCAATGTGCTCACCGCTCCAAGGCACGTGCAGTAATCACACAGCATGTGTGCACTCGTTTAGTACTTAGACGGTTGAAGTAGCAGTCATAGCTGAGCACGTTATGAGCTGCCGCAGCGTATAGAGATCCTACTGCGGCAGAATTTCAGGCAGCACAAGAAAGAAGTCTCCTTTCAAATAGTGTAGAACTAAACGAGCCTTTGTGAAAAATGTCGCGTTTGAGTTGCGAGCGGATGTGTTGTAGAAAACTTCAAGACATGGCCACACTCCTTTCTAGGTGGGGTTAGGCTTTGGTAGCCGTTTTGTCTGACACTTCTAGATGGATGGCAGAAGGGGTGTTTTCGCTGCTACAGTCTTAGATTTTTTAATTTTTTTTTGGTCCTTACAGGCAGCCTTTCGAGAGTGCTTTTTAGGGCAGTTCGTGGAGGCCCTGCTGAGCTGCCTGGTGTCGTCGCCCGTGCGCGATCTGCTCAGGGACGAGTTTCAGCAGCTGCTGTTCGAACTGGCTGCCGTGGATTTTGAGATGTTCTACGGCCACCTCCTTCCGGCGCTGATTCCACCCGAGCCGCTGGCGAGTCTCGCGTGGGAGCGCGACTTGCCCTCTTTCTCTCGACAGATGGAGCGTCTCGTTGGCGACTTGCGACGCGCCGCTGGCTGATGACCGGGGAGTTCGCAGGCGGGGCCTGATTGATGAGTAACACTTTAAGGTGTGTCGCCACCTTTCTTGGAATGTTGTCAAGTTATGATCCTCTAATAGATGGCTTTGTGTCTGTCCTGTGGGGGACAGTTTAAAAGGATATTTCAAGTGCATTGAGCAAAGGAATTCTGACCAAACTATGTTATAATTAACGATATTACCCAAAATATGCCCAGTACGCCCACAGTCACAGTTATCAGTCCAACCACACAAAAAGAAAATAACTTGGCAGTATTATACTTGTTCATGCAGGCTGTGAATTGAACTAGGACTTTTGTGATGTCTTTGATATAAAGAAAACTGTAGTCTAAAAACCAAAGGCTGTGTCATTTCAGGAGGTTGCTTTCCTACTGAAATTTGATTCCATCAAGAGTTGTTTATGAGCAATTACCCTAATTCATTGCATAGCTTAATATATTAACAAGAAGCACGAGAAATTACCTTATAAAATATGGCATGATTAAAAAGTTACAAGTTACTGTGTCATGAAACATGAGCAAAAACCAGGTTTTGACTGAAAACAAAGTTTTCCAAACGCGTCTTTTTTGTTATCGGTGGCAGTTGCAAAAAAAAATCAAAACTGATTAGCACAATGTGATAAACAGGTAATTTTTTTTCTGCCAGAATTCTGCGTGTTTGTGCATTCTTGAAATGCCAAAAAATAAAACTTCTATTTCTCTAAGAAAAAAAAAGTCATCTATAAGGGTGGCGACAAATCTGGGCGTTTCTTCTTGTCACAAACTTTATTTTACAAGGACCAGGTTTGAGTTGCAGTACAAGTCATCATTTGCATTTTATTAGTGCCAGATACACTGAATCATTAGATGCAGGGATTGCTTATTAAAGAGGTCGTGTAACGTCTGCACTGAACAGGCTAGTCAACCTGTGCTAGCTACATTGTGCCTTAGCACTTCGTGTCTCTTAAAATACTTAATATGCTCTAATGTGCTGAGTGGCGAGTCATGGCATTTGACGAGGCAGCAACAAAAACACAGTCGCGCAATCATTCCAAAATAAATGTGTGCAGTCCAGCACTCGCGTGGGCGTTATTTTTAAAGTGTGTGTGACTGTGCCCATTGAGCACTGTTTGATAAAAAAATATAATATAAGGTTACTCGTTGGGTTATTAGAGTAATGTTACTTGAGATAACAAGTAGTGCCCCTTGCTGGAAACGTTCTCTGCAATCTCGGCACCAGCTTCACTAGATACATCACAAAATGCACTGCTATTCTGCGTCACACATTTTGTATTTTAGAACAACTGTGCAACTATTAACTGATTTATTAAACCAAGCTAGCATCGCTTAGAGAGCAGCGTTAGGTTAGGTTTTAATGGTCTTTTGCCATGTGCTCTAGCCAAACAGCGCTTATGGCCCCGCCGCGGTGGTCTAGTGGCTAAGGTACTCGGCTGCTGACCCGCAGGTCGCGGGCTCAAATCCCGGCTGTGGCGGCTGCGTTTCCGATAGAGGTGGAAATGCTGTAGGCCCGTGTGCTCAGATTTGGGTGCACGTTAAAGAACCCCAGGTGGTCAAAATTTCCGGGGCTCTCCACTACGGCGTCTCTCATAATCATATGGTGGTTTTGGGACGTTAAGCCCCACATATCATCAATTATCAAACAGCACTTATGAATAAAAACTTTAACCAATACACGAATCCCTCCATGGTGGCATAGTGCTTGCGGTGCTCAGACGCCGTCCCGAAGGTTGCAAGTTCGAACCCGGCCGGGGCGGTCACGTTTTCATGGAGGCGAAATGCGAGTGGCACGTGTACTGTGCGATGTCGACAAAAAAGGACACCAGGTGGTCGAAATTTTTAAGCCCTCCACTATCACACTACTCCTAGTCATATCGTGGTTTTGGTACGTTAAACCCCAGATATTATTAACCAATGTATGAGGTGATTGTTAAGAGCTGTTCTTACTGCTTTTCAGGTGGAAGTTTTGGAGGGTCGAGAAACTTCTCAATTCAACGGGTTCGAGCCCCAACAGAGTCAGTCTGGGGCAACGAACTGAGCAATCGTGATGCTGTCACGTCTATGACCAAATTGGGTGCAGTGGAGCACCTACGACACATGACTGTACTTTGTCTCACATGGATATTGCCGGGCTACAGCTGCCGGCACTCTCACGACCAACAAGCCGGTGCATTTCCCCCAACCTCCTAGAGTTGTGTACTTGCAACGGATGCCAGTGAGTTTACTGTTACACGAATAAATAACTAAGAAGTCCTGTGTATCCGTAGCTCGGATGAACAATTTTAAATATTGACGACGTGCCTCACCTGATGTGCGCTGATACATGTGCCTTCTGGTAAAAAAAAAAACAATCTTGTCTCGTTTCCTTATGAGTTGTGCGAGTCTCTTTACAGAACTTATTCACATCTTGTGAGGTCAATCTAGTTTTGTTAGTCATTGCATTACCTTATCATTGTTATTGTTACAGCTAAACCTCGTATCAAATTTGCATGTGATACGAGAGTACCATCATCAATCTAAGAAAAGATAAACGTATATTAGTCAGTGCAAAATGTCGAAGTTGTGCTTGTGTGCTTTGTTATAACTGAGAACCCGCTTGATTGGTGTTCTTTATGTGAATGTTTTGCCGTATGTAGCGGCAAATTTGTTTATTTGAGATCTCAATAACTTGCTGCACGTGCTGTTGAAAAGCCAAAAAAATGACAAGTCATTCGCTGAATGTTAGCATTTTAAGCGCCTGGAAATCTTGCTTCTTCCGTGTGCTCATTATTGTGATGGAGACGTGTACCGTCGTGCCAATCTTTCTACGCCTGTGCAACTTGAAGTCAATGTGGCCTCTTCATAAGACGCGTGAAGTTTGTTGTGTTTCTACGTTTTTCCTGTGGAGCAGAATTGTTGACCTCGTCGCGGGACCTACATCACACCACAGAACACCATTCCGTTTGCTCCCAGTTGTCACGCTTTGCACTGCCCATGTGGGAGCCTTGGCGCATTTGTCCATTGACAGGTGCATTTATTTATTTATTTATTTATTGTACCCTCAGGGCCAGAGGCATTGAAGAGGGGAGTGGGTTTACAAAAAATGGATTCAGAAGGTTAGTAAAGGGGAGTACAGGATTCAACGTTTACTGAATAATCAATTTTAGCTGATAACAAAGTTAGGACACAAAAGCAGAACAAAAGAGATCTAGTGTACATATTTTAAATAAGCTTAGTATACAATTCTAGCTACAAAACACATCAGAACACGCAAGAACATAAAAAAAAAACGAAAAAGGCACACGTCATAACTAACCTCAGTTTACAATGTTTGTTAGTGCAGCGCGAAACAGCTGATAATCAGTAATCGCAGCAGTCGCTCCAGGAAGCTGGTTCCAGTCTTTGCTGGTGTGTGGGACAAAAGATTCTGAACACGTTCTTGTTTGGCATATCGGTATACCAACTTTGTGCGCATGATCGATGCGAGAGGACACGTAGGACGGTGAAAGAAAAAGATTAGCACGAAGGTGGGGGCTGTTATGGAAGATTTTATGAAAAAGGCACAGGCGAAAAAATTTACGACGAGAAGAAAGGGAAGTCAGCTGCAACGAGTTTTTCATTGCTGTAACGCTTGCTGTTCGATCGTAATCCTGTAGGATAAACCGGGCAGAGTTATTTTGGACCAGTTCGAGGGCTTTGATCATATAAACCATGCTGGGATCCCAAACTGAAGCAGCATATTCTAATTTACTTCTAACCAAGTTCTTATACATCAGTAGTTTTAGAGAGGCAGGTGAAGAAGAAAAATTGCGACGAAGATAGCCTAACATACGGTTTGCATTGTTAATAATGTTGCTTATGTGAACGGACCAGGTCAGGCAAGAAGTAATGTGCACACCTAAGTACCGGTAGGATGAAACACAATCGAGTAGAACATTATTAAGATGGTACGAGGCGGGAGTGGTTGAAGTTCGACATACGCGTAAAACTTTACACTTTTTAATATTAAGGTTCATTAGCCAAAGACTGCACCAATTTGAAATAGCGTTAAGGTCGTTTTGTAAAATACTAACATCGCTTGTGTCGTTAATTTCACGAAATATCACACAATCGTCAGCGAACAGGTGTATGTTTGATGAAACGCAATCAGTGAGGTAATTGATGTAAATTAAGTATAAGAGGGGGCCCAGGACTGAGCCTTGGGGTACGCCCGAATTAACAGAACATTCTGGGGAATTATATGAGTTGGCGACAACAAACTGTGTACGGCCACACAAAAAGTGTTCCAGCCATTTGAACACATCACGATCAAGGTTAAGTTTGCTAAGTTTCAGGAGCAGGAGATTATGGGACACTTTCTCAAAGGCTTTTGCAAAATCTAAAAAAATACAGTCCACTTTGGAGCGACGGTCAAGAATGCGGTGAAGCTGGTGTGTAAAAGACAGTAATTGGGTTTCACATGAAAATCCCTTTCGAAAACCATGTTGTGCATCCGTGAAAAATGAGTTGGATTCGAGAAACGTTACGATGCTTGTGTACAAGACATGCTCCAAGACTTTACAAGGAATGCTCGTAAGGGATATAGGGCGGTAATTTAAAGGAGATTCTTTGCCACCTGATTTGTGAACGGCGACCACCTTACCGATTTTCCACTGGATGGGTAGGGACCCGCTGTCAATGGATTGTTGAAAAAGTTTGGTAAGAAGAATTGAAGAATACGAGGCCGTACCTTGAAGAAATTTAGAAGTTATAAGATCGACACCAGGGCTTGAAGAGGGCTTAAGTGACTGTATTATTTTGGAAATTCCCCGAGTGTCAATAATAATTGAATTCATGAGTGGATAATCGTGCAGCTTTGGGGAAGGAAGAGATGTACTGGAAGAAACCACAAAAATATTACAAAACAACCTATTCAGAACAACCGGACACTCATTGTCGGGAATGGATTTGTCATTATGGTCCAGCAGTTTAATTGAATCAGTCGTGCTTGGATTAATTACACGCCAAAAGCTTTGGGGATTGTTTAGAAGCAGGCTAGGTAAGGTACTCTGAAAGAAGTTGGATTTTGCATTTTTGACAGCGGATACATAGAAATTGTTAGCTACTTTGTATGCAACCCACAGAGCGTTCGTGGGCAGCAGTTTCCCTTTACGGTAAAGGCGCTTCTTGCGGTTTGATAGACGTTTTAAGTAGGCATTGTACCATGGAGCTCTGGCATGCGAAGAGATTTTGCGAAGTTGGATGTATTTGTTGGTTAGCTCGTCGACTTTTCGCAGGAATAAGTTCCAGTTAGCTTCAACTGTACGGTTGTCGAAATTGTCTAGAAAAATGTCAAGAAAAGTGGACAGTTCAATGTTAATGGCATCGAAATTTGCTTTCTTATAATCACGAATTTGCTTAGTTGTCTTACGTGTTTCTAGAGCTGGTACTGAGATGTCGAAAGAAAGGATTAAATGATCAGATAAACTGGGTAAATATGTCATGCACGAGACAGAGTCGGGGCGTGAGGTAAGTACGAGGTCTAGTACCATTGCTGTGCTGTCTGTTATTCTCGTCGGCTGGGTAACTAGTTGGGTAAGGGTGAAGGTTGAGCAAAGGTTCAGAAAGTCGCTAACTTGTGAGGAACTTGAATTAAACATGGGCGATTCGGGGGACCACATGATTTGAGGGAAATTAAAGTCACCTAATAAGAAAATCGGGGCGTTTGGCAGGCGAGTTACTACGGTATTAAGAACATCGTGTAAGGAGGCAGTAAATGTTGGCGGGGCGTTAGGGGGGCGATAACATGCCGCAAAAATGAATTTCTGGTGCGCCACCTCCACACACGATAAGATAATTTCAGTATCGGTTTCAACAGCAACCTGGTAAGAATCGTGTGCATTCAAAACGGCAAGCATAGCGCCACCGCCTTGGCGAAGGGTGCGGTCACAACGGTAAATTGTGTAGCGGGACGCATCGTAAAAAATTTCCGTGTTCCGAATATTATTATTCAGCCAAGTTTCAGTTAACGCGATAACATTAGGTCTGCACGTGTCTACGATAGAGTTAAAAGAGTAAAGTTTATTAAGCACACTCCTGACGTTCGCAAGAAGTACAGATAAGCGTGATGGGGGCGGCAATCGCCCACATCCCCTCGCGTCTTCCTATCGTGTCTATAGGTTTGCTGTTTGCGTAGCGTCTAGGCCGTTGTTTTGTGATGCTTTGCGTTGATGCGTTTCAGGGTGGGGAGAGTTACTCGTTTCTGTTACAGTATCGGTTAGAGTCATATACGTAGCATTGTTGGTTGACATGCAGTTTCGTGTAGCGCAATTTGTATTTCGGGGATCCAGGTAGACCCTTAGCGAATCCAGACAGTTTCTTTCGTGCCTCACGAGTCGCAGGCGAAAAGTCTTCGGATACCGAAATCCCGGATTCTTTAAGTTTAGCGCGCGTTGATAATACCTTATCTCGGGTTTTAAAGGAACAAAATTTCATTATAAAGGGGCGGGGTTTGGATGCAGATAGCGTCCCTATACGGTGAGCTCTTTCGACCTCTGAGGGGGGTATTTCGACGCCAAGTGCGGAGTGTAACGCGGCAAGTGCTTTCTCCTCCGTATCGTTCCACGTTTCTTTCGAATCTGATATACCATGAATAACGACGTTATTTCGTCTGGAGCGATCCTCTAAGTCATCCAACCGCGTCTGTAACATCTTTGTTGGGACGTCAGATGGGCGGTGGAGCTCCTAATTGACACGATATCTTCCTGGAGTGCATTTAGGGTTTTCGATTCATGCTCCAAGGTTTCAAGGCGGGTGAATATATCTGAGAGACTAGTTTTTATAGTCTCCTGGTTATCTTTTATTGCTTTAACATCCGTGGTTAGATTGGCTTGGCTCTCAGTTAGATGAATTGTTCGTTCGTTGATACCTTTGAGTATTTCAAGTATGGCGGCCCTATGTACAGGAGTTTGTTCTTCACCTATGTCTGCGCTGGAACTGCGAAGAGTAGGGGGGCCAAGCATTCATTCACGATAATACACAGCTCACGTGGGCATGGGAGCACGACTAAGAAACGATTGTCACTTTTTATAGCATGCAGTGGAGTATATGTACACACCTGTGGGGCGAAGAAGATCAACATGTTAGCCATGCTTTCGCAGTGGCTGCTCCCATGCCCACTGAAAGCGGGGAAGGATTTCCGGAGCCTTAAGTAGTCTTTGGGTCCAGGGGTCGCTGTGGAGTCGGTGCACTTGTGCGCAGAAGTGAAGGGCAATGACGATGCCTCGATGATTGCGCGCGCAGAATTGTCCGGGAAGGCTGGTACCGTATCGGCGTCGGCACCGAAAAACAGGCACGAGTCAGGGCAGGGTGTTGTAATCAGCAGAGAAGCTGACAAGGTCAAAACAACCTGTGGGGCGAAGAAGATCAACATGTTAGCCATGCTTTCGCAGTGGCTGCTCCCATGCCCACTGAAAGCGGGGAAAGATTTCCGGAGCCTTAAGTAGTCTTTGGGTCCAGGGGTCGCATTGTGGAGTGGTTATCCATATTCCGTAGTACCGTATAGACCATATACCGAAGTATCGTATAGACCGTATAGTACCGTGTAGATCAGTGCTATCTGGGGGCCGTATTTCTGCATGGGCATTTTTGGGAGATGTCGCTACCGTTGCGCACTAATTGGCGGGTTGAGAAATGGTGGGCAAGTGGTTGCACGAGTCATTGAACAACCGAGATCACTATACGTAGCACAAAACAACACTGTCACCGAAAGAGGTTGTTTCCGACCGTGGCCCTTCTAGCCCAGCTAATATTTGTTTCAGTTGTCTTTCTGTGATTAGCGAAGACGGGTTTACACGACGCCTGCCCTATGAGCGGCAGTTGGCAAAGTGCGCGACGCGCCTCTGCTCCGCATTGCGCAAAGGGCAGGCTCACGTTGACTTACTGGTGCGGCACAAAAAACTCCACCGTAGACCTGTCTACGATTGTCAACAAATTCGGGTTTTTGCTGACCCAGGAAGCGACGCGACTTGCGGGCACAGGCCCGCTGTGGTAAGTTCAGTGTGCGAGCCATGTCCACCATGTTGCCACTGAGGCAGTGATTTTCAAAGACAAAAGTAGACTGGAACTGCTGGTGGGTTAATCAAGAATAGAATAGCAAGCTTTCTGTCGTCATACAGTTCAACCCAGATATATTGCATCTGAAGGGGATGGTAAAAATGTTTTTTGTATATTGGTAATTCATTATATAAAATGTTTTTTATACTAAAAATATATTAAAGAGTATTTTACAACTGTTTGACATACAGTACAATAATTCATTACATGTGGGTTCACGTGCTACTCAATGGTGTTTGTCTTGAAGGAGACAATCTTACAAATTTATTGGCTCTACAAACAGGGTTGTGTTTTAAAAAAAATTGTTCAACACCTTCATAACCAACTAGGAAACTTTTTGCAACTATTACTGCACTCTGATTAAGCGTACTTTATAAATCTATGCTGCACCTGTGTGTTCTTCAATCAGTAATTCAACGGATATCGAAAAACCTTGCTTGATAATGTGCCATTGTCTCTTACTCTTCCAATTCAAAGTATGAGTTCTACAGTGTTATTATGAAAGCTGCCCTTGTTTTAATCGGTTAAGCTACGTTTAGATGTTTGCATATAAAAATAAAGCAATGTACAAGCATTGTTGGCTACAAGATTTTCACTAACCATAGCTTTATGTGGCTGAACCAAGTATCTTGATTTTTTTCTTTCTGCACACCTAAATCAAACCTCGGTATAACAAATTTTTATATAAAGAATTATTGGTTATAACAAAGTGAGAGATAGCTTTGCCTTAAGTACAGGGTTAAAAAATGTATGCTTATAACAAATTTTCGGATATAACATAGTATATATTTTTGCAGAAAATGTAGGTTTGTTATAACAAGGTTTGAGTATACTTGCTTCACTCACTGAAGTACAATGTGCATGTTCGAAAAGTGAAAATGGCATTTCACAAGTTCCAAGTTCGAAGTGTGAGATGTGGGTCTCACGCATAAGCTTTAGCGAGAGATGTTTCTGTGTGCATATTTCCAAGATGTGTCTTTGTGCACATGACGTTTTGAATGTGTCGTTTTCTTCAACAAGTCACGTCAGTGAGCGTCTTGGTTGTGGAAACTGTGAGGTTCCAGTTGCAAACTGTGATTTAATCCCCAATTGATGGTGTGTGTACAAGTGTACAGCTACTGGCATGTTGGTGCAAGCTTAGGAAATCAGGCGTATTTCTGGAACAGAGCCATAATTGAAATATTGAAAAAAATTTGGTGGCAAACTTAGTGATTGGAATGAGGTTGCCACAAGGAAGTGTTGAATCTTTTAGTCTGCTTGAAATATTACCTGCTGTTTGTATACAAATTTGTAAAAAAATGCTCAATAGCTTTAAAAGAAGTGTTGAATCTTTTAGTCTGTTTGAAATATTACCTGCTGTTTGTATACAAATTTGTAAAAAAATGCTCAATACCTTTATTTTGTTGTCTTGTACATCCACGTCTCGTTTTCCTTGCCGTTCACTTAAGCCTGGAATTATGGGACATCGTTGTACTCCGGCATCAAATACTGTTGGTAAAGGGCCACGAAAGGCATTGTATTCAAAACTCAATGTACCATCGCTGGCTACTTCCGAGGATTCTTGTTCTGCAGTTGTGCCTCGGTAATGGTTTACCAAAAACACTTGCGGCGTGTTCAACTTGGGTTGTTTTGTCTGAACTCTGCATCCAGAATCGGCACCCTCGCATGCTATGGGCTCGCTGTAGCGACCTGCTTCACTTACAAAAGACACATTGCTTCTGATCAGTGCATTTGTGTCTCAGGATCTAAAGCTTCGATGCATGTGCACAGACACCGTGTTACCAAAGCAGTGCTGAACGAAATTTTAGTAGTAAGTTCGTTAAGACACTGAGATTTAGCCTATGGGCTTTGCACTCAGTTGAAGCATCTTATGGAAAAGCCCTTAACGTAAATGTGCGAAATCAAGAGTGCCAATGCAGTTTGCGTCATGGCTATAGTGTTACAACACATTTTTTAATCATATGGCAATGCTGAAAAAAAAAAAAAACTAGACATACTCAGCATACATTATACAGTCTTCCTCTTCTGGTGCAATAGAGATGGCACGAGGTGGTAGACTATCTGTTTGTGCTGTAGATACGGCTATGTCTTGTGACTTGCGTGTGATTCGCACATTTGACTTTGCTTAAGGCTGACTAGAATTATTTTTTCGGATCAATAAAATCCTTTGTGCCAGTAGGGGAACAGAAATCATTTCAACTGGAAAAGACCAGGGCTCGATCACGATAATGATTCAATGTGCTTGCGAGTCACTGATGTCGAACTTTCTCATTCGCAGCCACAGCTCGGCAGAAAATCTACGTAAATGAACACCTCATCGTTGTAGTCTCTCTTTTGCACCGTCTGTATCGAGCTGGGTCTGAACTGTACTTTGTAAAGTGTGTCCTACTGTATTGCATTCGAGTTGTGTGCCGCTCCAAAGAATACTATGTTGGTGGTTCTGTTCTAATATACGAAACATGCCAATAGGGGATTTTACTGGAGTTCATCTGCGGGGCACATTTGGGCCATTTCTCTTGCTTGAGTGAATTATTTGTTGATGTGTGTATATTTATAAGCCAAGCAACTGCAGCGGTCGGTGCATTGCTAATTCCTTTTACAGCTGTGTAAGCTGTCTTAATCTTTGTTCTGGAGGCGATTCAGTTGTACAGGGATGGTCAAATGAATTTACCAGGCCATCCTGCCATGCAATTACATTGGACAGCGGCCTGAGAACTCTTCACCACCCCTGTACATGCACGTCTGTATATGCGCTTACAGACGAATGGGCCTTGAAAGCTTTTGCTACTTTTTTATGTTATTCAATGCACTTTCCTGGATTTATAATACTGCTACAGGCATGTTATTTTCTAACTAGTCTTATCAGCATTTTGCAGTGTGTTTTGTGCACTCTCCTTCTATTACCTCTTCAACGCTGCTACACAACTAACAGTCCTTGATCGAATACTGCTCATGTGATAACTTTTTTTATGAAAATATATTGTGACCTGCTGCCCAGGTTCTTGATAATAAATCATGAATATATGAAGTTTATAATGATTCTAAATTCACTGTGGCGTAGTGCGGGCCGACATACAAAGAATTTCATTGCCGCAGCTACAGCCGAGTGCTTCGTTGTGTGTAATGTTTCTTTGGTGATAACAGGGACACTTTATTAAACATAGTAATTTCCTGAATTTAAACATGTCACTAGTTATAATTGTTTAAATGTTTACAGCATACTCTCAGTGCACAAAATTGCTGCTTAAGAAGACATGTGGCTTGTATTATTTTTATTTATTAATTGGGTGAACTGAATGAAATATAATAAGCTGATTAAAATTTTTCAGATTTTATGTCTGAATAGATTTTAGTAGCTGCATTAGAACAAAATATATGCAATTACTAAAAGCATATTTAGAAATTATGCTTCTAAAGAATTTTCAAAAGCACAAAAGTTATCTCACATTGTAGAGAGAGAGAGAGAGATAAAGATGCAAGGAAAGGCAGGGAGGTTAACCAGACGCACATCCGGTTTGCTACCCTGCACTGGGGAGGGGATAAAGGGGAGAAAAGAGGTTGCAGAAAGATGAGAAGGTACACACAATCACGAGCACACTCGGGGAGCACACAAAGTTTACAGGCGGTCGCTCAGGTTTGTTGACTTAAGGTAAAGTAGCAGTGCTTTAGTTGCTTTCTGCGCAACTGAGGCAGATGCCCAAGGTCCTAGTATCTTCTGCACACAAAATGGTCCGGGGTCAAGTCGATTCAAAACCATTCGTAGCTGGCATCACTGTGTGTCGTAGCAAGCGCAGCTGCACAGGACGTGTTCGATGATCTCTTCATCTCCGCAGTAGTCACATGTAGGAGTGTCTGCCATACCAATGCGAAAGGAGTACGCCTTTGTGAATGCAACACCCAACCAAAGGCGGCATAACAGTGTCGCATCGGAGCGGGAAAGGTGTGATGGTAGCTTTAGCTTGAGCGAAGGATCCAGTTCATAAAATTGACACCTTTGGAAGGTGGTAGACGACCAGAACGTGCGTGTGAGATCTCGAGCCAGCAGGTAAAGTTGTCTTGCTGCATCATTCCTTGATAGAGGAATTGGGACTACACGGGTTTCTTCATGGGCTGAGCGGGCTGCATCATCGGCTAATTTATTTCCGATAATACCGATATGTCCAGGCAGCCATTGATATATAATATCATGCCCTCGTGCTAGAGCTTCATGATGGCAATGTCTTATTTCTTCTACCAGTTGGTCATGGTTCCTCCTACGCATGGTAGACTGCAAACTCTGAAGCGCTGCCTTCGAATCACAGAATATGACCCATTTTCCTGGACGTTCTTGAACGAGATATTGTAAAGCAGCCCTTATAGCAGCAAGCTCTGATGCCGTAGATGTAGTCATATGCGACAACTTAAACTTGATTGTCATTTCTGCAGCCGGAATCACAGCGGCACCTGATGAGCTGCTGGATGAGACGGACCCATCAGTGTATATCTGCGTTCGGTCTAAGTACAACTCATGTAATAATAGCAGTGTTGCTTGCTTCAATGCTACTCTGGAGTGACTGCTTTTCTTTTTGATTCCCGGAATTTCTAGACGTACTTGCGGCTGGTCGAGGCACCACAAAGGGCATGCCGTTCTCGCAGCTGGCGTATATCCTGATGGAATGCTGTTTAGGTGCTTGGCTATGACGTCTGAAAACGTAGCACGTGGTCTTCCGGAAGGTAGAAGGGCCAAGTGGTGGTCGGGGACACGGCTAGCATGTCGAATGTGCACTCTGAGGCAATCCACAACTATATATGTCCTGACCGGATGGTCTTTGGCAAGCATGATTGTGGGCATAAGTAGAAGCGCATCGGGGCAGTCCTAGGCAGATACGCAGTGCCTGACCCTGCAAACTCTCCAATGAATGAGTATTCGATTTGCAAGTGTTAGTCAGTACCGGCAAGCTGTAGCGCAATAGACCCAGAAATAGGGCCCTGTACAGCTGTAGCATGGAGGCCACAGAAGTTCCCCATGCTTTACCGCACAAGAATTTCATGATATGCACAATAGATAGTAGTCTTCTTCAAGTACGCACAATGTGGGCTCCACAAAAGACTTCTGTCGATAATTATGCCCAGGAAACGATGCGTCCGTGCATATTTGACACTCTGCCCATTGATGTAAACAGGGTATGGCGTCATTGGTTTGCGTGTAAACGCCATCAACGTGCACTTCACACTTGATATATTTAGGCCTTGTTTCTGAAGGTAGGCTGTTGTGAGGGTTGCTGCCCGCTGTATTCGTGCACGCACCTGAGGGCGAGTAACTGCAGCACTCCAGAGGCAAATATCATCGGCGTATATGGATAGGCACACCGACTTTGGCAGAACCTTCACCAGACCAATGAGGGCCACATTGAACAATGTGGGGCTTAAAACACCTCCCTGAGGTACTCCGTAGTAGGTGTAATGTTCAGCAGTTTTACCCTCATCTGTTTGCACAAAGAAACCCCTGACAGTTATATAGTCTTTTATCCATTGAAACATTCGTCCACCAATGCCCATTGCTGCGAGAGAAGTGAGGATGGAATCGTGAGCTACATTATCATATGCACCCCTCACGTCAAGAAAGAGTGCCACTGATATGCGCTTGCGACTTTTTTCTTGTTGAACAAATGTCGATAAATCAATGACACAGTCAATGAAGGAGCGGCCCCGACGAAAGCCTGCCATGCAAGAAGGGTATTTGGTGTATCGTTCCAAGTACCACTCGAGACGAAATAGAACCATTCTTTCCATCACTTTTCCGAGGCAGCTTGCGAGGGCAATAGGGCGATACGCTGTCAAGTCCAATGGTGATTTTCCCGATTTCAAAAGTGATATTAATCGACTTATTTCCCATTCTCGGGGAACACTGCCGCGGAGCCAGGAGTTGTTGAAGCATGTTAAAAGTTCTTTTCTAGCTTTTTGTCGAAGGTGTCCCAACGCACTATAAGTAATACCATCAGGACCTGGCGATGACATGCGCTTAGAAGCGACTAACGCACCTTCCAGTTCTTCCATGGTGAACGGAGTGTCCATTTCTGGTAATCGCGTCTCAGGAACGATCACGGCGTCGATGCTCTCGTTCATAATATTCCCGGCAACTCTCGTGCAAAATTCTTCAGCCACCTCGAGTTCTGTTTTTCCATGATGGAGTGCCAAAGCTTTAAAAGGGTGCCGTTGTTGTGGAGAGGAGCGAAGACCACGAACTGTTCTCCAGATATATGACAGTGGTTTATGAGGGTCTAGAGATTCGCAGAATGCTTTCCAGCGTTCGCTCTCCAGTTTGTAAATGCGTCGTTGAATCTTTTTCTGGAGCCGCCTTGCTTCCCTCAGATCGTAAATTGATCTTGTGCGTCTGTATCGTCGTTCCGCACGCCTTCGTATAGCTCGTAATTTTTCCAGTTCGATGTCAAACTGTGTTACTTTAGACGAAAATGGTAATTTGCATTTGGACGCTTGCATAGCTTCCACTATGGTATTTTCCAGGCCGCAGGTGAGGCCTTCTTGGCAAGCGTTCTCAACACGCGATGCAAACATCGACCAGTCAGTGCCAATTGCAACACCGGAAGAGAATTTTATGATACCATCGATCGTCACGTAGGTGGGTATGTGATCACTCCCATGAGTCTCAATATCGCAAAACCACTTAACTTTGTGAGAGAAGCACCGTGACACCAATGTCAGGTCAAGGCAACTGCCATACGTGAGACCCCGCAGATATGTGGGGGTACCATCGTTCATAATGGAAAGGTCGTAATCGGAAGCGAATGTAACAAGGTTCCGGCCCCTGGCATTCATCCTAGTGACACATTGTAGGGAGAAGTTATTGTAGGGAGAAGTCATAGGTTGCATCCGAAAGGGTTAATATCACATTGTAGGGAGAAGTTATTTTAACCCTTTCGGATGCAACCTATGAAGAACTGTATGTAAATATGTCAAATAACTACTATGTTACTTCAAGGCACTGAATATTCTATTGCAACAAAAATAAAGAGATAATTATTGAATTTATGAGTGTTATAGCTACTCATCCTAATTAAGTTGTAATTAAATATCTCTTTACTCTGAAGTCATAGATGCTCACTTTTGGCATAAATAGAATAAAATATCAGGCTGGGAATGTAGTGCAAATTAATTTTCGGTGATGTCCATGTTGAGCAAAGAAAAAGGTTTCTTTTCAGATTGCTCGCAGAAAGCGGTACGTCGCATGAGTTGTCGGACGTGATAGTGTCTTCATAAAAGTGACCATATGTACCAGTACAATCAATGCAAAATGAGGCTAAATGAAGACAAATGTATGATGAAGAAGGTTCAATAATTCCAAAGTATGATATATCTTGCTCTTTCACAGCCTCTAATTCATGCAAATAGCAAAAACGAGTGATGTACACAATTGTGTACATAGCATCTGAAAGGGTTAACCGACAAACATCCCCACATATGGTAAACATATACAAGGCCTCTTTACTCGCACATCACCGACTGTTATCTTGTATGGTATTGTACTACTTCCAAGAATTTTCGAATGGTACTCCAACTTCAAAAAAATTTGAAGACATATATAAGGTGGTTTTCGATCATCCCTCGGGATTGCTTTTGTGTAAGCATCATGTTTTATAAATTCCCTGTCTGTATTCTTACCACCTCTCCATAGTGTGCAAATCAAAAATTAAGAATAAGGACCAATTCCCAGCTCAAATAGCTTGACTAGGAAGGAGGATGCAGACATTCAGTTTACCGTGCAGAGACTTGGAAAATAACATTACGTCGAAGTGATTACAGGACACAAATGTTAAAACGTGAGCTTCTGGAGTTAACTTTGTGTAGCAGTGAAAACAAACTACCGGAAAGACCCTCCACAAAATATCTGCGTGCTTTTTCTCGAATTTTCGAAGGTTTTTTTGTTAGCTTTGCAATTAACCTCCAATCACATTTTGATGCCCGTTTTGATGCATTGTGTTCTGCTGTTTAAGCTGTTTCAGCATCACTGTCCCTAAAATTTAAAGCATGTTGCCATGTTTTCATCATGTTGAAGTTCAACACTGGATTCTCTGGTTAGGAGTTTTTGTTTGTTTTTGTCTTGTGATGTGCTCTCCTTAATTTATATTTCCAATGAATATACATTGTATTGTTGCTTATAATTTTGTCTCTCTATTCTTTTATTTTCTTGCTGTTAATTTGCCCTTTTATTTGGACTGTTCGTTAATCTGTAGCTGCATAATTCTATTTTTGATTTTTAATTACGTGCAGCACTGTTTGCTGTAAATATGCCAAGGTGTACATTCGGGAGGCCAGAGCTGCTTCTTAGCTTTTGCTCCCAGTTTCCGTGATCTTTTTGATGCAAAATGAGGAACCTGTTATCATATTTCCTTTCTTGCTTTTTGGCAGCTTAGCTTTGTCATTGACAAAAACAAAGCATGTGACAAGACTGCCAGAGAGTTGGTCGAGACAATGATGGTAATCCGATTGTTTTTAACGAGCTTTGATTCTAAAATTAATGGACGCAAACATGAGTGAATTTTTTTTTGCTGCATACTATTTCTGAACTTCAAAAATTATAACTTTGTTAACAATTGGAGACGAAAATGCGCCCGTGTGCTACAATTTGGGTGCACGTTAAGGACCCCCCAGGTGGTCGAAATTTCCGGACCTTTCCACTACGGCGTCTCTGATGATCATGTGGTGGTTTTAGGATGTTAAATCCCACATATCAATTTTTTTAACGACATTATAACAAAATAAACAACATCACTGCTTATACAGCTTTCTGGCAATCTCACCACATTTTGTGTCTTGCAAAGCAAAGTTGCCCAAAATCCCCAAAGAAATATACTTAAATATGCATTAAAAATCGCATATCATTTGTTCTAATGTAGCTGTTAAAATTCTACTTCAAGATGGCGAACCTGCAGAAAGAAACTGGATAAGTATACTAAATTTCTTGCCATTCACGCAACTGCATATTTAAAAAACATTTTTTTTTGAGGATTATGTCTCCCCTAATTGATTGGCTCTGTACTTGGAATTGTGCACCTCTGTTGATCTTTCAGTGAATTGCACTCGTGGTAAACAGAACATGCTTTCCCAGTCCCTTCAGATTCCGCGAGAGTATAGTATGTGATATTACATTGTTAAGAGGCAATGGTTTTGTACTAGGGGAAGTACAAATATTCCAAAATTTCAAACAGTGAATCCAATAGTGTTGTATTCAATTAGGTACATTAATCATATGGCATATATTTGAATTACTGAACATTTTTCTAATATTTGCCGAATAATCAACACCAACGAAAAACACCAAAAAACTCCAAGTTGGAAGAATGAAACATTGTTTGTATTTTTAATTAATGAATTGCCCAGACATATGCAGTTCAAGCTTTTACTGGGGACTAGCGATAAGTTTTGCTCGTCACTGGGAGAAAGAATTTTCCCTTTAAACTCCTGTGTCGCGAAGCGAACGTGTTCTTAATGCACTGTCATAATAGTGGGATTCATGGTGTTAATTCGTGAAACATTGTTGAACATTTAGGTCTTAGTGTTGTAAAAAAGCTGGTGACAAAGTACCACATTGAAATGCTGTGTTCATACTACAGGCAAAAAGTACCAAAAAGGCTCCAGTTGCTATTCTATACGAGCTTACCTTATATAATTATGGTATTTTTGTCCATTAAATGTAATGCATTACTTTGTTGAAACTTGTCAGTGTTTTTCTGAAGTAAAAAGTTATACTGAAGTTGGTGAATGTAGCTAGAGATTGCCTTGCTATTTTCAAACTATTTGAATATCACTAGATTTTAAATTTTGCCATTTGTACACCACTATTATGTTATCACATTATTTACAGCATGTGCGTACCATGTCCACTAGATGGCTTATGTACACTTTCACGTTCTGTAGTACATGCAATACAATTGCACAACGTCCATTGGTTAGCCTTTATATTGCTTCTATTCTGGTTTGATTGGCGATATTTTGCATGGTTCTTCAATGTTTGCGTCTATCGCAAGGGAGCCAGGATTTGATTACACTCGCACACTCGGCAATGTTCTTGGACACCTAGGCCTACCTTAGTTTGTAATGCTAGCCCCATTGGTGGAGGCATGTCTGCATTCACCAGAGGTAGAAATGCCCCCTGCTTTCTAAAATTGCACCCAACCGCAGCGCGTTAGTTTACTTACATTTTCGGCACCATTAAGAGCATTCGTAAGTACTTGGTGGAGGCTGGCACAGAACAGTTTTCAAGTTATAACACGCAGAAACCTCCCTCGGCGAACACAAGAAGCGAATGAGTGCTATCCCAGGGCATTTGCCGATTCTTTTTTTCCACGTTCCAACAGTTTTCCATGACGATTCTAATCATCTTACGAGACTTGTAAGCCTCCTTGGAAAACTTGAGTATTGGGATCGAGCCTTCCAGTGGTAAAAAAAAAAAAAAAAATGTCAGCTGCATAAACCAAGTGCAGAACTCGTTAGTCTACTGTTGCATTGCGACTGAATAAACAAGACGCGGTCCGAAAAGGAGCTGCTCGTAGAGCTTCAGTCCAACCAGGAGGCCTTCAAGCAGTCGAGGTTATGCACAAGACGCACAAGCACAATTTGTGAGCGCAAGTAATATGCTTGGTAATCAAGATGTGCAGTGCGACCTACAGGTCAGCAATTTATGCACCGTCCTTATTTATGCTTTTGTTTAGTTGTTTACTGTAGTTGCAGAAAAATGAGTGCCTTTATAAGCTTTGACCAAAGGTAAAGATTGTTTACAAGATGCCTACATAGACTGCTGTCAGTTTCCATGAATTGGCCAGCTTTTTTTTAAATGAACACCACAAAAAGTATGATAGTAACAGAAATTTTATGTCCTAAAACTACACAATGAGGAACGGTCCAGTGGAGGGCCCTGGGGATTTTAACTATCCGGGGTTCTTTTAATGCACATCTAAATTCAGAAACATAGGCCTCTAGCATTTTACTTCTATTGAAATGCAGCCTTCACAGCCAGGATCCTGCGACATTTGAGTCTGCAGCTGAGCACTATAAGTAGGTATTATACTCTGATGCAACTCAGGAAAAAAACTGCGTTTTTCAGCCATAGGACCCCCTCTCCAGCCAATGGTATCGCAGACGTTTTGATTCCTTCTCTGGCAAGCATGGCATGAAAGCCGTATGCGGCGAGGTCACTGTGACACCAATTGCTGGAGGGGGATCTTTTGACGGTGAAAAACTCTACCCATACTCGAGAGTAGACTATCGTGCCAAGTATCCATGCCAATTGAAAGTTGACAATGCCTATGACTGAATGAAGGAAAAAAACACAGAGAAACTGTACAGCCACATGGGAAGCTTTAATGTCTTCGTGATGGACAGGAGACTCAGGCCCAGTTGGAGTCGGCACCGGCACCCCATTCGGTTGTGGTGGTGGTCGGTGCGGCCGGCGTAGCAGACCAGTCCTCGACGGCCGGGGCAGCAGTGGACCAGTCGTCTGTGGCAACGGGTGCCACGCCTACGGCAGTGGGTGCAGGTGCAGCGGCAGCAAAGCTTGTCACTTCGGCGGTTGCGGACCACTGCGAAGAATGTGCAACAAGGCCCAGTTCCAGATAGTGTGCATGTGGAGAAGCCTCAAAGCATAATGTCACATTCGAAATACATGCAGAACTGCCATGAAAAGGAACTGAATGTAAGTAATTTTGACATCGATACAAAAAGCACTGGTATTGCAGGCTAGAAGAGATTGAGGCAGAACTTCTCTTAGAGCCGGCATGGCCTGTTTTGTACTACTTCGCATATCCACTTGTCTCACAGCCGCACAGTGCTTGCAGATTGAAATACACTCAAACCTCGATATAACAACTTATTGGTTACAACAAAGCAAGCGAAAAATAGACTTGCAATACATATAGTGTTTAAAATCAACCTTCACAATAAATTTTCGTGCAAAATATTGTTACGGTGCGATGGATGGCTTTATTTACAGGAGATGATCAAATGCGAGAGTCCAGGGATCTGGCCGATCACCGCTCGTGCCAACCTCGTTCTCCTCTTCTTCCACGCGCATCCTCAGTATCGTAGCAATTCCCCCTTTGCAGACGATGCCCACCGGGCGAGTTAGGCTTCGTTGCGATGATGATAACGTTTTAAACGGGCAACATGAACGATGTTGGTCTTGCTTGAGCGGCGGCCAGTTGACAACAGCTGAGATATCACGTACGTGACATCGCTTAGACGTTTCAAGACAACAAACGGACCGGTGTAGTTGGCAAGAAACTTTTGGCAGAGGCCGCGCTTGCGAAGCGGCGTCCAAAGCCACACCAAATCCCCTTTCTCAAACCATACGTGCCGGTGACTTCTGTCGTAACGGTTTTTGGAGCGTTTCTGTGAGACGAAAGTTCGAAGACAGGCGATGCGTCGGGCCTCTTCTGCGCGGCAAATGGTTTCGGCGAGAGTAGGTTGATCAGTCTCGGAAAAAGGAAGAATAGTGTCAAGAGCTGTGCGGGGTTGGCGTGCGTAGAGCAGATAAAATGGACTGTATCTCGGTGTTTCGTGCTGTGCAGTGTTGTAGGCGAAAGTTATAAATGGCAAAATCGCGTCCCATGTTTTGTGTCCAGAATCAACATACATGGAAATCATGTTGACGAGAGTCCTATTTGTTCGTTCCGTCAAACCATTAGCCTGCGGGTGATACGGGGTAGTGTGACGAAAATGGCACGAAGCAAGACGAAGGAGGTCTTCAACTACATCGGCAACAAATTGCCGCCCGCGATCACTGATGATGACACGGGGGGATCCATGGCGTAATATAACGTGTGACAGCATGAACTGTGAAACTTGAGTGGCCGTTGCCGCAGGAATCGCCGCAGTTTCGGCGTAACGTGTGAGGTGGTCAACGCCCACAATAATCCATCGGTTGCCGTTCGTTGATCGCGGAAAAGGGCCGAGCAGGTCGACACCTACGACGTCAAATGGTGAACTCGGGGGTGTTATGGGATGAAGTAGTCCGGCTGGCGGAGTTGTAGGACGCTTGTGGCGTTGACATTGCTCACAGCTCGCAACGTATGCAGTCACAGTTTTACGCATCTTCGGCCAGAAGAAGCGTTCTTGCGTGCGATAAAATGTCCTAGAAAAACCCATATGGCCAGATGTTGGGTCGTCGTGCATTGCTCGAAGTACGTGTTGTCGAAGACTTGTAGGCACAACTAGAAGTAGGCGAGGGCCTACGCCGGAATAATTCTTTTTGTAAAGAACGCCATCCTTTACGACAAAACCACGTTGACTGTTCGTTCCGGAAATAAAGAAAGAAGCGAGACTGTTGTCATTGCGTTGCTCTGCTCGAAAAGTTGTTAGGTCGGGGAACGGAGTATCCACTACAGCCAAATATTCATCAAAGTTGTCAGCGTCACACTCGGTTGTCGGAAGGGGAAGTCGTGAAAGGCAATCAGCGTCGGCATGACGACGACCGCTCTTGTAGCAGACTTCAAAGTCGTGTTCTTGCAATCGTAATGCCCAACGAGCAAGACGACCAGATGGGTCCCGTAGTCCAGTGAGCCAACATAAAGAATGGTGGTCCGTGACAATCGAGAATCGGCGTCCATAGATATAAGGGCGAAACTTGTGCACGGCGAATATGACCGCGAGACATTCCTGCTCTGTGACAGTATAGTTTCGCTCCGGCTTACTTAAACAGCGACTGGCATAGGCAACGACGTGTTCAGCAGCTCCATGGCGTTGTACCAAGACGGCGCCAATACCTACACCACTGGCGTCGGTATGAACTTCTGTGGCAGCAGATGGGTCATAGTGGCGAAGTACGGGCCCTGACGTAAGAGCAAACTTGAGTTGCGAAAAAGACGACTCGCATTCCGCTGACCACCGAAAAGGTGCGTTCTTGTTGAGTAGGGACGTCAAAGGGTAAGCGAGGTCGGCGAACCTGGGCACGAAGCGACGGATGTACGAGCATAGGCCCAAAAAGCTTCGCAACTCTCGTACCGACTGAGGTTGTTTGAAGCTGCTGACTGCTGTGACTTTCTGGGGGTCGGGTCGAACGCCATGCTTGTCCACCAGGTGACCGAGAACGAGAGTCTCACGGCTGCCAAAGTGACACTTCTTAGAGTTCAGGGTGAGCTTAGCTCTCTCAAGGCAGGTGAGAACGATGTCTAGACGATGGTTGTGTTCATCGAATGTACGGCCAAATATTATAATGTCATCCAGGTAGCAAAGACAAACTTCCCACTTTAGTCCACGTAACACAGAGTCCATGAAGCGCTCAAACGTGGCTGGAGCGTTGCATAGGCCAAACGGCATTACATTGAATTCAAATAGACCATCTGGGGTTATGAAGGCCGTTTTCTCTTTGTCATTCGGGTGCATGGGTATTTGCCAATAACCAGATCTCAAATCCACGGATGAGAAGTACGATGCCGAATGTAAACAATCGATGACATCATCAATCCTGGGAAGCGGGTAGACATCCTTTTTAGTAACAGAGTTGAGCCGTCTGTAATCCACGCAGAATCGCCATGTACCATCCTTCTTTCGGACAAGAATCACAGGGGCAGCCCAAGGACTACACGACTCTTGAATAACCCTTTTCTTTAACATCTCTTCTACCTGTTGAGTAATGACCTTGCGCTCCGCAGATGAGACACGGTATGGTTTCTGCCGGATAGGGTGAGCGGATCCTGTGTCAATCCCATGGCGAGTACGCCCCTCGGGTGCACTTATTTGCTCTTCTTTCTGCGCAAAGTCAAATATAGTAGCGTGCTTCGCAAGGACTTCGACCAAAGCTTGACGTTTTTCTGATGATAGCGACTTGTTTACCATACTTAGAAAGTTGGCTTCTGTATGGTACGTTGCACAAATAGGATCTACTCTCTCGTCACTTAAAGATGCAATAAAACTGGTCGCATTTTGTTCGAAGCGGGCGTGTCGCATTCCGCCGGGTAGCATAACAGGTTCATTTGAATAGTTCGACACCCATAAGGCCGACCGCCTATCACTGATCGACAGAACACAATGTGGAATGAGCACATTTTTCTTGGCGCAATTAAGAGGAATGGGCTCCACAAGAACATCAAACTTTCCGGCGTCCGAGGCAGAGGCGTCAACGCGTACGGTCTTCAAAGAGTTGGGCGGCAAGACAACATCCTCAATGACGGTGATAGATCCTTGACAGCACCTAGGATCGTCAGTAAATGCCGATAGCATAATCTCGCCAGCACCGCAATCTACAGTAGCCCCGCACTCGCGTAGAAAATCGATGCCCAAGATGATGTCATGGGTGGAGCTGGTCAGGACGGCGAATTCAGCCTCGAAGACCTTGTCACCCAAAGTGACACTAACAACACACACACCGATCGGGCACAATGTCTCCCCACTCACTGCACGAAATGATGCACAACTGTCCCAGCGAAACATCACTTTATGTCCTAGCCGCAATTTGAAGTTAAGACTCATCACTGAAACAGCTGCTCCAGTATCTATTAAAGCCATCGTAGGAAGTCTATCAATAAGCACGGGGACCCTATTTTGAGTCATAAAAACGGGTGGAGGCATAGGCGGATGTAGTGACAAATGTTCGGCGACCTCACCTCCATTGGCCGCACCACCTAGTTTCCCGGAGGCGGGGAGGTGACGCGTCGACCAGGAGATGGGGAACGGAATCGGCGTGTTGTGGGGGGCGTCAAGCTTCGCACGGAGGAAGGCGAGTTGTTGCGTAAATTCCGGTGGAAATTGCGTCCTACATGTGTATCACTGTGGGTCGTTTGCTGGAAGCCGTCCCCAACGTACGCGTCCCGCATTGAACGCATACCACCGCGCCAGCGGTTTTGTCGAGAAGAAGGTGATGGTCCCTCGTAGTAGCGTTGCTGGGGGCGACGCCTTTGACCACAGAATCGAGCCACATGTCCACGGAAACCGCAGTTATAGCACACAGGGGCCTCACGCACGTCGCCAAACCTTCCACGAGGCGCCATGTGCCCATGATCGTCCCACGAAGACACCATTGTAGGTGGTTGGCGGGAGGCGTTCTGGAAACCACGGCGATGATGTAAGTTGTCGGTTGGGGGCGCTGGTGCTCTTGATTGGGGCACATCATATAGCGTGGCATCAACGGCAGCACACATTGCGTCGTATGGCGGGGAGGTGTCGATAGCAGGTGCTCTCGGCGGGTTGACAGCATCACGTCGTCCAAGTTCTTCGCGTACAATTTGCCTGATCATTGAGGCAAGATCACAGGGGGATGTTGGAGGGACGTCGACACTTACAACGGTGGTGACGTTGGCAAGTCTACCAAATTTGGGAGTGATGCGCCTAGCCTTCAGTGTCTCAAACGTGCGGCAGTGTTGTATTACGTCCGCTACAGACGCCAAGGTGTCCTTGCCGATGAGGAAATTGTAGACATCCTCAGCAACCCCTTTGAGAAGATGCCCTACCTTGTCATCTTCTTTCATGCGTGGGTCTACAGACTTGCACAATTTCAGGATATCTTCAATGTACGTTGTGCATGTTTCACCGGGGACTTGAGCACGCTGCATCAAAGTTTGCTCAGCGCGCTTCTTCTTCATCAATGGGTCCCCGAAGCAGCTCGCTATTTCTTTCTCAAACGCTTCCCAGGTCATTATTGTTTCTTCGTGGTTTTCAAACCACACCAACGCCGTCCCTTGAAGAAACAATCCGACGTTGGACAACCGGGAGGCCGCATCCCAACAGTTGTATTTACTCACACGATTGAAGTGTTTCAGCCATTCGTCGACGTCTTCTCCGACCCTCCCTGAGAAGCTTCGTGGTACCATGTGCCGGGGCCACGCAGCGCCAGACGAAGAGTGCGTGGTGTCGCCGTCAGCAATCGGATCCATAGAGAGCGGTGGTAGACCAGCCAGTCGGCGGCTTCGGCGTAGTTCTTGAGGTAGCGCTTCCGTGATCGTTGGCCTTGGATCGCTCTGCTGTACCCCGCACCTTCCACCAATCTTGTTACGGTGCGATGGATGGCTTTATTTACAGGAGATGATCAAATGCGAGAGTCCAGGGATCTGGCCGATCACCGCTCGTGCCAACCTCGTTCTCCTCTTCTTCCACGCACATCCTCAGTATCGTAGCAATATAACTGTTTAAAGAGGTTTGAGTGTAAGACAATTCAGGAATAGGCATATATTTGTTTCTACCATCTTCAGTTGGGGTAATATCATCGTAATTTCAACTTGGAACACATAGACCGGAGCGAACGTCATCGTTTGAAACCAGAATCTTCAGCATTAGGACGGAAAAGTGGGCTAGTTGGTAATTCATGATGGTTCAGGATATGACGTGCCAATCTCGAGCAATTGCATATACAGTCGCCGACCGATTTTTCGGACCTGGCGGTGACCGAAAAAAAGTACGAAAAATCGAACAGTCCGAAAAATTCGTTTTCGCCAAAAATCTGAAGTTTATTGCATCAGGCAGGTTTAAAAAAGTCCTTGATGCTGCCTTGCCTCACACTCCGCTTGGAGGCAATTTGGTTTGCCCGTATTTGCGCCAAGGTGACATCGTCGCCGTAAACGCTCGACAAAATTGTCACCGCGTTGGCGATCTCCGCCGCCGACATCCGACGACCGCCATCCGGCGACATCTAGCTGCGAACGTCCACTCTCTATTAGTTTGATTATGGCAGCTTTCTTCTCCATCGTCAGGGTCGTATACTTCCCACGCTTCTTCACACCACCTGGCTCCCGCGATGGCACAGATAGCGGAGCCATGGCACCGAGAACACAAAATTCGATGCCGCAGATAGCCGCTGCGAAGCACACAACGTCGCGACGCTACGCGACACAACACGTGCAGAATGGCGACTGAAAAAAGCTGCAACGACAATAAAAGAATCCTTCTTTCGCCTCCTCCCCGTGCGATGTGATGACGATAGTGCTGACCGAAGACGAAAAAACGGCATCCATCACCGCGTCTTTTAAAAAGCAAACACGGCCTCCGAAACTTAAATAATGGCGTGCACATTCCAATCTCGGAGGCAGGAAAGGCATCTGAAGACCAAGCTTAGCCAAGCCGACGAAAAATCCAGCATGGCGGCGTTCACAATGGCTTGGGGCGTGGCACAAAACGAGCGATTTAGTCCGAAAAAATCGAACTTTCAGAGGCAAATTCACCCGAAAATCGGTCGAAACAATGCATTAGCTCTATGGGATCCCTGACGGTGCATTTATGAAGTCCGGAATATCCAACAAGTCCGAATTTTTGGAGTCCGGAAAATCGGTCGGCGACTGTACACAAGTAGTACTAAGCTTGATGTTGATCCTAATGTTTGTTTCTGTTCAGGTTAAACTCCCAGTGTGTTAACAAGCCCCCCGTCGACGTCTTGTTCATGGGCAAGAGTGATGGCGAGGTGCTTGCCGCACACTGCACACGCATGGCCGGAAAGAGCGAAGCCTGCTCGCATTCCATTGCGCTGTTATTCAACGTGGAGTACGACGCACGTGCACGAGAAGAGCGCTCCTCAATTTACCACGGTGTTGGCAGCGACTTTCTTCATCCACGGCTCCCGCACCCGGCCACTCTACACAAACTTGTGACCCTTGTGGGCTTTTCTGAGCTTCGTCTGCTCCCGGGTTTTCGAACTCATCCTCGGAACGAAAAATTCATGAATATCAGAGCTGTCGACGTGCCGCCACAAGTGCACGTCGCTTACAAAGTCGTCCGCACGACGCGTGAATGGGTCCACTCAGAGCAAATTCTCGTCTCTTCTTCGTACTGCTCAAGGTCTTTCTGGCACAGCGTTGCGGTGTAGTCTTCCGGTCAGGCTTACATCGTGCATGACACTTCTTGAAGTTTAACTCGCGTCGCATTCGCACTCGATCACATCTGAAAGCTACGCCAATGCTCGCAAGCATGACTGTGCTGCTGCACTCCCTGGCCGCCTCCGACAAAAAAATTGGTTGCCCACCCAGAGTCCATAGCGTCGCCACCATTCATACTAGCTTCCTATAGGAAGATTATAAAGTGCTGTCATGATACTATATTTTCCGGCATGCAGTCCGCGCACAGATGTACAAACCACAGAAAAATTTTAAGGTACTTGCATACTGCCGTGAAGGCAGGCACCTAGGACACCGAAATCAGCGAGCAAGCCACATCCAAAGTTCAACTTTGAACTTGTAGCATTTTGTTCCCCCCTTTGCTTGGGTTAAGCACAACACGATGGGGTAGTTCAACTGGTAATGTGCTGCTCACACTGTAGAAGTTGCGTCCTCAGCTCCCACAACGTCCACTTGTGACAACACTTCATCTAATTTCTACATCGTATTACTTCACCACAGTGGCGGTGCCAACACTGCACGGTGGTGCCGCTGTTAGAAAACAACCAACGACATAAAAGAAACACCGTTCCAACCACTGGGTAGTGGTGCATTTTATGTTTGCCAGTGCAAGTTCGTGTCAACCTCGGCCATTGCGCTGAAACTCCCAGAGTGCTACAGCACATTACCTATGGACCATCCAACAGGCCTGCAAGAAAACTGAGTGTCACTCACGTCGGTGACCTCGGCAGGGGCCGCAGTCACGTCGCCACCGCCCCACTGCTCGGTGGAGTACTCAGCGGTCTCTTTGACGGCCCGTTCGGGAACGACCGCCTGAGCCTGCTCCTCCTTCTCGGTCTGCAACGACAACGGCAAGCGGTAAGGACAACCGGTCAAAACAAGTCTCAGCGGGAATCCCAAATCAGTACAGAACCTCGTTCTTACATTCCCATTTTATGCAATTTCTCAGTGCGCGCATTTGCGACATCATCATCAATGTTCTGGCAAGTTCTAATGAACAAGGTTTTGCTGTAAAAACCAGCGACTCGGTTTCTCATCTTGTGTCAGTCCCGGCTGGTATACACAGTCCATGCAAGTACAGTGCCAATCAAGATCATTACATTATCTCTGACCTCATTACTGTATCCAAGACCCTGGCCTACCCTCACCACAAATGCGAGCAATCAGATGAAGCAAACTATGCCTCAGATAGAAATGCATCAACCCGGGTACATGTTGCTAATGCGGAACATGCCGTTCATATCACACCAAGACCTTTATAATCAACCCGCCGCATGCACGCCAACTATAAGTCAACCCTTACAATCGGCACAGTGTTTACAGCCTGTCAACACTCGTTTTGCAAACCCCAGCGACAGGTCATGAACCATGCCACTCAGATAGGTAGTGACAGGGCGTTTTTACTCTGCCATTGGTGCTACACGTCGCAGACTGGTGAGCGAGTGCTGGCAAGCATGACAAAGGGGCAACATTCGTTTAGAAAATGTACAAGTGATGAAGATGATGGAAAGCGCATATGTAATGGACAAATAGATCATCACATCACAGTTTTCAGTTCGTCGCCATGCCATTCCTGTCAACCACTGTTAATCGCTGGATGATCGTGCTGATACCGCAAGCAGAATGTTGTTTCAACTGAAGCAGGATCAAAAAGAGCAGCAGCAGCAAAGGCATAACTATAATTCAAATGAGGTAGGAATTCAGGGGTAACTTAGAGCACGGGGCGTTAATGGAGTTAAAATTTCAACGAGCAGCCTTGTCTTCATTCAAGGTGGCCCTACAGTTTGCAACACATGGCGTATCCTTCAAAAAGCAGTCCGCAACGCTACCTTGTGAACACTCACCTCCTCAGGATCGCGGTAGAAGAACAGGTCAACCATGATCTCCCAGGGGATGTCGCGGAGGATTGATCCGCGCATGCGGAGCACCTCTCGCGTCAGCATCCACCACAGCAGCCCGATGGAGTGCTGGCTCTTGTTGTTGCAGGGGATGGCGATGTCCACGTAGCGGAGGGTCGCGTCCGTGTTGCAGAACGCAATGACGGGCAGGTTGACGTACGATGCCTCAGTGACGGGCTGGTGGTCCGCCCGCGGGTCGCACACGACCAGCAGTCGCGGCTCGCGGAACGCAGCCTGGATCTGTGAACAACACAAAGAAGGCACCGTTGTAGTCCCACCAAAGCAAATCCAAGAGTAGCACAGGCACTGGAGCTTGGAACTTTTAAACGAATTCTCGAAACTGATTCAGGGAGAAATTAAATTGAAGCCGATGGGGACTGCATCTGAACCTCTCCACGTGTTCCTACGAGTTGAAAGAATTTTGTTGTGTACAAACAGTGCAAGTGCACCACTCTTGGCCGCGGCAATCAGTATGCATTAGTCCTTTTGAGTAACTGCATCACACAGCATTTGAATAGGAGCCATTCACCGAGCTCAGCCATACAGCGAGTGCCTACATCCAACCGTAGCATTGATTGAACAGTGACTCAGCATGCGACAAGCCTGATCTCGTGCCTGATCAACAAGCCTGATCTCTAGTCCAACAATAGTGACCACTGACTGCGGCCCTGTCCCTTTGTAGACGATATCACGTGATGTAATCCTATACAACGATTACTTTCCCGATTTCTTAAACTTTCGCATGCTACCAGAAGAGGAGCACACATTGCACAACGCAGAAAGTGGCAACCTGTGCAATCCAAAGTCACTTTCAAACACGGCTCTTCGCTACGTTTTGCAAGCAAAAGCGCCTCTCCGTACCTGGTTAGTGAATGTTCCGGGCGTGAAGCGGCCAGCAATGGGTGTAGCACCGGTGAAGCTGGCGAACTTGAGCACGGCCCGCTGTCCGTACGGGCGCGACGAGATGGCGCACACTTCGGCCGGGTTTTCGATGGCCACGATGGCGCGGGCGGCCAGCAGCAGCTTCTCCCACGTCTTCTTGAGGTTGATCAGATGAATGCCTGCGCAAATTGCATCCCCCCAGAACAATTGGTCGCGATTCCACGGTAACCACCTCCCTCTACGCAATGTACAACGCGTATGCTTTCCTTTGGGCACAACGTCTTCGGGAGGTCAAGCAGGTGTCTGAAATATCCACGCAAGAGAAAAAACAAAGTATGAAGTAGGTGATCATCGTAATGCTACCCATGAAGCGACAATGTATATATAAAGGATTGCCTCATTCGTTGTAAATATGGTGTATGTACTGTGGTTTCATGATGGTTTATGGATTGTATAGGGCACATTTGTGTTGCCATTGAGGTATGCATGCCTATATATTGGTTTCTTGATTTCAATATAACCAGTTGGCAGTCTGCGCTACTACATCCAGCCTCTTTCCATCTTGCGCAGCAAGTCTGCATTTCAGTACCACCTAGCCTGCTAAGTATTAACGCGATTTGTGATGCTTTGGCGCCAACATCTCGCATCGCACGTAGCACTCTATTAGCGTTACCGAAACTGGCAATACTAGACGTACCATCGGGCCGGCGCTTGAAGCAGTACTCCTTCATCTGGAAGTCCAAGTTGTTAGTTCCCAGGTGGGTTTTTGCAGTCAGCATACGCCTGACGTCGTCTTCCTTCAATGCCAAAACGCTGCTGCCTCCCGACATCGTAGTAGGTACCGATTAGCAACGACGGACTCCTACAAAAAGAGGAATGGAACACATGACACGCGCGACACACCATCGAAAGCTAGGCCTAAAAATCCCCCTCGCAACACGTGGACTTTTTCACCGTGTACACGAACTTTCCGCAGTCACGCTAATCTACGCACGCGACATCACTTTGCAATTTTCGAACATCACTGGGATATGAAAAAACGTGACGCGACTTCACACCGCGTAACTGATTACATGCGCTACGCACAGCGAATTCAGTTGCTAGCGATCCCAGCAACAAGTTGTCCACGCCGGCGCCAGAGCCGGCCTGCGAGAACGACTTGCGAAGCAATTTTACGCCAGGAAATGCCGCGCTTGCGGTATACTTCGGTAGCGGAGACATTGATCCAAGTTTACGGCGGCTCCGCAAGAAGAAATTAGGCGCGTAAATTACGGAAAATTAGCAAAACAATGGGACCACGTACTGAACAGATGCCACTTGGGAGGCGATTGCGATGAGAAAGACCCGAGCGGAAGTTGAAAGCGCGCTTCTCGCTGTTTCTGGTTGAGTCCTAATACTCATACTTAGGCGTGTGTAATAAAACGCGTAAAACAAGCGTGTAAAAACGCAGACGCAACAATCTTATTGAAATATACTTTATATGATTTAACACAACATTTGAAAAAGTTATTTAGGCTTTAATGAAGGCATTTGTAAACATTTAAGTGTATAAACTACGAAAATACTAGTTTAGTATTAGTGCAAATCGTAGGGTAAGAGGCGAAAGAGGTACACAACAGGTTGAGTGGGGGAGAAAACCGGAAGTGGATTCGGAGGACAGCGTGGTGCATGTCAATCCCGACTCCCGAGTCGCAGCGAACTTCGGTGGCAATTTGTTTACATCGGAGGCGAGGACTAGGGGGCTCCGCATACTTTGAGTGATGAAGACAGCGTGAATAGAAGAGCAACAGGTGCGTAGCTCCACACCGCTGTCGCATTTCGTGAATCCCGCAGTTGTCGTGGAGCGTCAACCTAAAGACCCCGGAGTGGGGGACGCTTTCGGTCCTTTGGAGGCGTGACCAGTCAGTCGTGCTTGCGCTGTGTCGCGATCGGCAGTTGTCACTTGCTGCGGCTTCATTCAAAGAACGCTTCCACTTGGCGCTCGTTCGCAAAGGCGTTCGCGTTTAGACCCTGCATTTCGTTGCTCTGCGCGCTTAGCAAGGCAGCGAGCTGTAGGACGAACGAAACCCGTCGTGTACTACCAATTAATTCAGCTTTTGCATCTCTCGTCGTCTCATTGATTAGCGAAAAAAACGCCCCTTCAATCGCTGTACGATCGCATGTTGATCCCTGTCGAGTCGCTGAGTTTCACTGTAGCTCCGTTTTGGAAAGCGTGTACTTAGCTATGTCGCAGCCCCCCTCCCCTCCTTTCTTGCAACCGTCGGGTCAAAACAAAGGACCGTATCGGCTTCGCATCCGTCTCGGGCTAGGCCTAATTAAGCTGCTTAATTATCGCTAAAGCGCGGCCGTGACGTCATCGCGCTTGGGCTTCGACTCGGAGAGCAACTTCGAAACGTCGCAGTCTTCAAAAGTGCGCGTCGTTCCTTTTGCGGCGGCTTTCTAAACTTAGTTCAGAATCTTGCCCGAACTTCAGATTTTAACAAGTTTGCAAACTGGTTGTGTGTGTCTCTTTTAGTGCGTTATGAGTTACCTCGACTGCGAAAACCCAACTGCTGCGTTTTGTACTTTTACTCAACTCACTGCGATGCTAGTTTACTTAAAAAGACCTGTTTGGGTAATAATTACGTTCGAGTCGGCGCTCGATAATCCGTTGAAGCAAGTCGAAACGCCGTGGTGTCCGGCCTCAAGATCAAAATTCTTTTTTTTTTAAACTCTTGGCCGTTAGCTGATGGAGGCGACAAATAAAAGAAGGGACGTAGCGTCACTTAGCTTCTCTTCGCAAAATATTGTATAAAGAACATTTGAAGTTGGTGGAGGTTTTCACTTCCTTGTACTACGTTCTACCAGCTGATCCCCCTTGCGCGCGCTGCCGACCTGGTTCCTCCAAGGGGGCACCTGTTGACCCTTATCCCTCGGATAATAAACCGCTGCTGCATTGTTTCTTCCTCCTCTTCTTGCTATTTCGCTGACTGGTATGATAGCTTCCTCGCAAACGACCCGTTGTTTTATGCTGGCGCTGTGCAGCCGCCGGTTTTTGCCTGGTTGCGCGGTGCAGGTTCGGAGGAGCTCTACTCGAATGGGGTCGGGTCGCGGTGATGAGGTATGCGTGTGACATTAAGCGGTGAAACGCGGTGAGAGCAGAGTTCGGCGTTTTTTTTTTTTTCATCCTTCGTCGCCGATGTTGCTTGTTTTAGCCCTTAGGCTGGTTTTTCAATTTCGGGTAAGCCTGGCTGGCGTACTCTTTTTGCTTCTACGAAGATTGAGAGATTTTTATTTATTTCTCATTCATCATAGTACCCACAGCGCCTAATGGGATAACATTGGGGGGGCGGGGCGGAAGGATACAACGTTACAATAGAGAAATAGATTCCAACACATCGACATTACTATAAACGCAATTCACTACACAATATAAAGCAGGTTAGTACAGTTTTGCCCTTACACAACCGTGTGACTGTGCTGCTGGAGACCCGGCTGTGAACTTGAAAATACTTAACGTGAAGTAATTTCGGCAACATTGGGAGAAGGTGGAGTAGGTTATTCCACCGTCCTGAGGAAAAATGACATTTAAAGTGCGTCAGTCCCACAGCATATTTCCTTTAACTTAAGAGCACCAGACCTGTTCATATGTGAAAAAGTTTCAACCTCGGATAGTCTTTTCGTTTGCGTAGACGTTCCCAATCGAGCTTTTCTTTTGCTTTTGAAACACTGAAATTCTAGGTGCAATCGGAGCAAACTAACCGAACAGCCATGTTCTGAATCCTTTCTAAATTGAACTTACCTTCCACAGATCCCACACGACACATACGTAATCTTAGATCGAACGTTAGACATGTCTAGTTGAGTCTTGGTCTCAACTGGTAACCTTTTTGCATTTCTGTGCAGGAAGCCTAGCACATGTCTGGCTTTACTTTTGTAGTTTCCGCTATCAAGGAAACACTAGAATAAAAGAAGCTTGCATAATAAAAAAAAAGGGGGGGGGTAACCAATTTAATACTAACATTCATCGACATTTCACTGTGGAGTAATGAGACTGTGTTGGAATAAACAGAATGTTACGACATGGTTAAGGCGAAATTAAAGTCTTTTAGTTATTAGAACGATATCAACTCTGATGAGAGTCCAGTAGATTTGTTTCTGTCGCCAAATCATAAGAGAAGCCTGAAAGGTCACCGTGTTGACGGCGTTCCTGCCATCCTACTGGCTGTCTGCTTTCATGATCTGTCAACGAGTTTCTACTTTATTCAAGATCTCCTGAAAAAGGGAAGGAGGCACTTGCTTGTGATTTTACGGTAGTCGTATGCCTTCCAATTAAATACTTTTTAAGTTGAACTATTCTTTGACTGACAGTGATTTGTGATCCATCTGCCCACAATAGGTTGTACTTGCATCGTTAATCTCCCTTTTTTTTTTCACCCCCGAATGTTGTTTAGTTTCTCAGAGATTTATGCATTGTTCCCTAGCTATGTGATGGCCACAAGAGTGGCTTTAGAGGAAAGAAACAGAGAAGGAAAGAAAGATGCTTGTCTGCAAATGTGTCTAACTGGATTGTTCACATGTGAGAGAATGCTGCGAGATGCCTGTGACCAAGATGCACGGGATTTATCATTTAACTACCCACAACTGTTATGCGAGTGTCTTCTATCTTTGCAGACCGAACTTCAATGCTTGTCTAACACTTCTGGCACTGTTTGAATTCTCGCTATGTCTACAATGTGTCGATAGCTGCACGTTAGTGTGAGTGCACAAAGCGGAAATTACACCAACGGTTTGGACCAGCGTTCCTGTTCGGTCTTGTACCATTGTGTAGGTGCATCACTTTGGTTGTTTGCATTGCAATCATCTAAAAGTGTCCCGCAACTCCTTTCCGCTCACTCAGAATGCCGTTAGTGATCAACGGGGCTGTGGTTGACCAGCTTCCGCCCGACACGAGGACGCTGTTCGAGACATACCCGCACTTCAAGGTGAGTATGAGGATAAAACAAATTATAAATCTGGGCTAGATTTCATTGGGCTTTGAATTGTTAGGCTTTACCTTTCAACTGAAAAATCGACTTCAGTTCTGTGTGTGTATTGTCCCTCATTGAAAATTAGTCACGATTAACGTTGGTGGATCGAGACATATCTTTGTCAAAGCAGCTTGCTTACATGGGGAGGCAATTTCACTGAACGGCTTATGTACATAATTGCTTCTGAGCATTGCAGTTATTAAAGATATGCGGGGTCGGGGTGATTCACAGAGAAGGGGTCGTTATATGAAATTGGCATAGCAAAAATGTGAAAAGTAATGCAGCCTTGACATATTTATCAAACTGACAGTGGAGTGGAAGCGATGTGACCAGAGGAGCATTTCAGCATTGCAAAGAAATTTACTAACTTGATGACAAGAGAACATATGCATGGATCAAGTAACCATGCATATGTTTTCACTTTTCGAAGTAGTCATAGAATGAATTCACTAAAGGAGCCTATTGCCACACGAATTCATCACCACAAAACTTTTCAGAATCTGTCTAGTATGAGCATTTTCTCTTCTCCTGTCCCGACGATTGTGCTAGAAACTAAGGAAGGCACAGGGAAGGGAAAAATGTCACGCGTGTCTCAGGACCTTGGGAACTTTCTCACTTTTTTTTTTCGAGTACGCGGCTATTCAGTGTAAATAAATGCACGCGTTAAGTTGTGGCCTCCAGCGGCGGCCCCAGTAACGACCTTGCGTGCCATGCTCAAATCAGCCAATGGCTGGTACTTGGCCGGGCCTGTAGTGATTCTTGAGCCTGTTGCGTCACTTGTCGAGAGTAAAGAAAGTCATCTTTAGCTGAGTTTGAGAATTTATTTTAAATTTTGGGCCGGGGGCGGTGTGCATTCGAGAGCTTCGACTAGCAATTGGCAGCGTTTTCTGACCGTGCTGAAAACGTATTGCAGGGTTCCTTTAAGGAAAAAAGGCCTTGTTTCGGGTGTCAATATGCAGCAACAGTCTTCTGACGCGTTTTGAAACAGCGAGCTTGCTATGCTATGTTACACCTTTAGCATGTATGCTGTTCGTGACAGAAATATCGGGTGTGCAACTACTACATAAGGAAAGCACTCCAGGTACATGTTGTGTAGTAAAACAGGCACCCCTTTTTTTTTTTTTGGCGAGTTTTGGCTGTGAAACGAATCAGTCACGGATGCTCTGGAAACAACTTCACGTTGTTACCACAGTAGTCTCTCAATAATTCAAACAAAATTCGATTTTTGGGTTGGCCCTCTATTCTTTCAATGTATTTAAAAACCTCTTAATTCAAACTCCCTCACTCGGTTAATTCATATTTCTTGCGGTTCCATAACAGAAAATATCTGCTGATTTCTCACTACTATTTAAAAATTTACATGCTCGTATAATCCTAACATCGTAAATATGAAAAGCGCCTCAGGTCTTCAAGGAAGAAGGCTTTGCTAGTAAACAAATGTTTGAAATGAAGCACACGCATGGTAAACCGTGATGCTTCTCAACTGGTATAGAGAGCTTTCTGTTGAAGGCGCATATAGCAAAGAAGCAGTTGGGAATTCGCGGTTTCTTTAAAAGGCCTGATCATAAGTAAATGGCTGATAAACTTGTGCACCTTACACCTCAGCTAGGGTTTAAACACGCTTAAAAAATGTTTTTAAATCTGATGAAATCAATGCCTAATCATAATGTGTGGTGTCACCTCACCCACAGTCATACTTAAGAACTTCTCATAATTCAAACTTCTTGATAATTCAAACAAGATTCAGAGGTCCCTTCGAGTTTGAATTAACGAGAGTCGACTGTATTTGTGTTGTTACGGTGCTGTTGTGTGCACTACGGACATTCGTGTTGCGCAGTTTTGCTGGCCATCAAAACTGACAAAATTAACCATTTTCGTGAACCCACATACGGCAAGTACTTCAACTACCACTCGCGCCTCAAGTGGGAACGTTGCTGGACATGGTAGATTTGAAACCGTACTCTGCAGCCTAGTGGTATGCAAGCTACCTTGCTCATAAAAAGCTGTTGTTCATTGCATCATCTGCACTTGCTTTAATGGTTCGCACGTAATTTTTTTCTTTGCAGGAGATTGCGGCAGCGCTGATTTCCCAGGTTCCCAAGGTCATCGGTCCTCTTGGACTGTTGTATGTCCATCAGCGAGAGTTTGCCGTCACTGTACCACAAGACAGTGAGCTGCCACTTCCGGTGTTCCTCACGTTTAATGTTCGAATTGTGAAAGCTGGTTGGCAAGCGGTTCATTGATGATGTTGGCAATTCTGTCTTTCACCAGTGCTGCCAGCCAACTAAAGACATTGTACAGGTTGTCGGTAGTCTATGTAGAAACTTCATTTTTCAAATTAGAGAAAGCAAAAAAAAAAAAAAAATCGAGTTTATGGAGTCAGACGAGCGTTTACATTCGCAAATTATTTTTTTGCTTCTAATATTACATTCATGTCTGTTACAGGTACCGTTCTTATTTTCGGATTTTTTTTTTTTTTTTTTTGCAGAAAATGTCAGTGTTCTTGGAACTGATGAAGCCACTACATGCACCATGGCTATCATCCGGCACACAGGTAGGGCGATCCACTGCTAAAAAAAAAATTCAAAAAGAAAAAATTGTCGTTTCGCGCTGAGAATACATATACATTGCAACACAATATCTGAGTGTATGGCTGCTGGTGGCGAGGGGGAGGGCATTAGTGACGCGACTTTTACTGTATCTGATAAACCCGCGATCAGTGCGGGGTGCTCGGTGGCGCTGGGAGTGCAGTGCGAACCTTCGTAACGCACGTAATCCAGTTGCAGCCGCTTTGTGCTGCGGGGCACACGAGGGCAATGCGTGTTAAAGCCACTGCAAGCAATGCGGCTGACAGACTGAATAACTATTTAGGAAATGCAGTCACCATGTGTCACTAAATGCTCTGGCGCTCGCTGCCAGCAGCCACGTTCTTAGAGTTTAGCATTTCAATAGCCGAGTGTCGTATATTTCCTTGGATTAAAAAGGCAAAGTTCGGTGATATTTCCTCTGCATCAACACCCCACCGGTCTTAAGGGGACCGACAACTAGCCGGAAAATGTGAATGATTATATCCTGTTAGAAATGATGAGGCCGTGAATCGGGTGACAGATTCTAGCATCCTTTTCACAATCGAAGTAGGATTTACATTTTTTTTTAATAGCGCTTAAAAGCCTCAGAACCCGCAGTGTCACGCAGCCTAGCACAAGTCTTGTGTCGTACTGTAGGTAGTGCGATGCTTTAGTGTGCATGAAAATGAGGGCCAAATTTGAATATGTGTATTATTGTTTATCCCTGGTATTTCTACGTGGCTTAGAAGGTAAGAGTAGCAGAGCACGAGTAGTGGTGCTGCCTTTGTGGCTACCAGTGATTGATATGCAAGACAGGGGTGAACTTTTTCATAGTTGTTTTTATGGAAAAAGAAATAAAAATTCCACCTGTATTTTTTTTTTTTTTGTTCTCATGGCAGGTGTCTCTCTGTTCACCACAGTAGTGGTGAACACTATGGTGCTTGGCCGCTAACCCGTAAGTCGCGGGTTCGTTGCCGGCCACTGCAGTCGCATTTCGAATGGAGGCGTATTGCTAGAGGCTTGTGCACACTCTGGTGTCCATGCACTTTAAAAAAACCACCAAATGGTAAAAAGTTGCATAGCCCACCACGATGGCGTACCTCGTAATCATCTCCTGGTTTCAAGACATAAAGTTCGAGACCCTACTATGGTTGTCTCCATCAACGTGTTGCGGTGGCCGGGAGTAAAACGTGGGTCCTTGGAGTTGGCAGTCTGACACCCTAGCCGTTAGCAACTCTGGCAGGCCGACCGAACGTGCCATAAGTTTTGTGTTTCTTTCATTATTCTGTCTCGGGAAACTTCACCTTCTTCAGTGCAGCCGCGATGAGTGAGAATATTGTGTTCCAGGTTCCGGAGCTGTGTCATTAGCACACTTTGATGGCTCGGGCCTCGAGCAAGGGGTGGCGTCCATGGTGCGCAGAGTGCAAGAGCTTTCTCTCCCCATTCCAGAAGGAAGGTGGGCATGTTTATAGTTTTCCTTTTTCTTTTTTGAGAAGCTGTTTGCAATCTGTAGACTTCATTCTTAGCATCTTTATCCGCTTTGATAGTACATCTTGTTACACAACATTCCGTAAGACATAATCATTGCACTTCTGCAAGTATTAGTAGAAGAAGGTACAGACTTGTAGAAAGTGAATTCGCAGTATGCCAGGTGTGGCATGTTGGTAAGAATGCACATCTCATAGTGTGCTGCGCCTAGGCAAGGACAGAACAAATAATAAAAAAAAATAGAACAAAAAAAAAACAAGAACCTAAACGGGTCATAGTGTGCTGCTTCATTTAAAGTGTCACAGTATCTCACTCACAGATTCTTTACATCATGGATAAAGAGATTTATTTATAGAGTAAAACGTCTTTCTTAGTGCTTTTGACGTCAGTAGCCACTTCAGCGCTTGAGGAAATCTCTGTAATATAGTCTAACCTCATTAGTGCGTACCCATCTTAAATGTACCAAAGTCCGACGAATCCCCGACTGAGTATGATTGAGAGTAATGCATTCGCGGATCGCATGAGCCATAGTGGTTCATCTTATGCCTACCGGTCAGCATGTACCAACTCCGTACAGCGAAAACATCTTGCGTCATAAAAGTCAACAGCACTGCTGAACTTTCTGATGCCACAATGTGTCGCAAACGGTTTTCCGTCATTTTGATAAGTGCGTGCTGATCCTCCAATCAACTATTCTGGCTGCCACACGATTGTTACATTGCCTTTGCAGTCAATCGTAGGGGGGAAAATGAAGTTGAGGTGGCGACTTCCAACAAATGCGCCGGTACGAGTTATCGTAAACCAAAAGCCTAATCACTGTAAGCATCCCCAGATATGCGCCTGGGCATGTGTGTGGCGTAGCGCCACTGTAGGCACATGGCATGCTTTTAATAGGGGACTACCTGAATGCGCTGGGCCGCCGATCGTTGCTGCCTCGTTGTGCGAGACTGTGTTCAAGCACACCACTTTGCAGAAGTGGACACAGCTCTTGCTGTTTAGTGTTGGCGGTTGCAGGCCCCGAAAAGCATTCACACTTACATGCACACAGTACAGCAAGCATAGTGCTGTTGTAGCTAAAAGAGCCTGCGTACGCTGGGACTGCTAGAAAATCATTGAGTGTGCATTGCTTGCAGAAAGCTTGTCATCACTGCGTTAGCCCAACAAGCTACTTGCAGCATCTGTGCACTGTCTGTAGTGGACGTTTTCTACAGCCAGCAGATCGACTTTGATGGCATGCACCGAGTAGGCGAAGCGCTGCATGCAACTAGCTAGCAGACGATTCGGCTCTCTTTGGTCGTACTGCATTTAAGGGGAGACGCGGGTCGAAAAGTCGCGGTTTTCCGGAAAATTTTCGTTTTTTTTTTTCGGCTCTATTGACATCCTTGGACTATAATCTATTACTTCTGAAAATATCAAGCTGAAATTCGCACGAGAAATTATCAAAAAATGCTTCCAAGTGGGCAGCGGTGACGCGAGAAATGCGCGAAAGTCGCGAAAAACGGCGAAGTTCGCGTCGTCTTGTCGCGAAAACGACGCGTTGGCCGCCATTTGCAATCGTGCACGCATGCTGCGAAGGCCGTATCCTTCATAATCCACTAGTAGCCAGTCTCGTGCCTTCACGCAGAATAAACAAAAAACGAGAAAAACAACGCGTACGTCACGCATTTTGAATATCGCGGCACACAGCGCGAGGCCGCCATTGGACGGCGGTGCGCTCCACGCTCCTCCCCCTCCTATCTCTCCGGCAAAAGAGCGAAGCCTCGGATGTCGCGATCGAGTTTTTCTGCGTTTCTCTGCATTTTTGCGTCATGGCAAGCCCGAAGAAGTGCAGTTCAGATAATCGAAAGTTCAGAACTCGCCACAAGTATCGAGGGAAACGGCGTCGGACGCTTCGCAAAGCGACAGCGAACGACGATGTCGCCCCCGACCAACGCCCCGACGCTCCGACTTCGGATAGGCCTAACACCGTCACCGAACCCTGCGACAGTGGTTGTGAAATAGCCGCTGCCGTGGAATTCGTCAGTGCATCCCAAAGGAAGATTGGATTCTTCGAGAGTGAACGTAGACCGGTAGATGCTGCTACTGCGAACATGCTGCTTTGCGAAATCGATGCGCTGACGGCACTTGTGGCGGGTGCGCAATGCCCAACCTGCCGCGAACGGAAGCTCGGCGTGCGAGAGGCAGCTGGAAAGCGCAAAGGAGTTTCGGCATTCCTCGAACTGTGCTGTCAAAATTCTGATTGCCCTGAATCTGCACTTTCGTTCACGCACACGTCGAGACGTACTGCTTCGGCCGGGGACCAAGGAACGAGCGCTCGTTTTGACAGCGGCAGCTCGCGTGACAGCTTTGCTGTAAACGTGAAGGCAGTTCTGGCAGCATGCGCTATAGGCGCAGGCCATGACCAACTTTCACGATTTTGTGCGATTCTCGGTCTTCCGAGCCCGATGCATCACAAGACATTCAACGGCATTTGCAAGAAGCTCCATGGTGCGGCGATGACGGCAGTGAGCAAAAACTTGCACCAGGCACGAAACATCACGAAGGACGCAGTCGGCGGCAGAGATGTGCCAGTCATGTTTGATGGCACCTGGCAGAAAAGAGGTCATAAAAGCCACAATGGAGTGGGCACAGTCGTGTCCCTGGACACGGGGCTCTGCCTCGATTTTGAAGTTCTTTCGAACTACTGCCATGCTTGCAGTATACACAGAGACCTTGAGGAGGATGAAGAGATATGGCGAGCTTTTCATCTTCCAGTTTGCCAAAAAAACACTGACTGCTCATCCCATGCAATGAAACCTGCGGCAGCTGTCAATATATGGCAGAGGACCTTGTCTTATGAAACTCCACTGCGATTCACCAGCTTCCTAAGTGATGGTGACAGCAAGGCCTACACTGCAGTCTGCGAGGCAAATGTATACTGTGACACCCCCATTGACAAAGAAGCGTGCACGAACCACGTTGCAAAGCGCTTGGGAACTGCCCTACGGAAATTGGCAACGCCACTGCCACGAGGCGAAAAACTGAAAGATGCGACAATAATAAAACTACAAACATATTACAAGATCGCCATCACGAGCAACAAGGACAGTGTCCGAAATATGTACACTGCCATATGGGCATCGTATTTTCATTGCTGCTCCAGTGATGGTGCCAGTAGCCACAACTTTTGCCCCGCGGGACCAAATTCGTGGTGCAAGCACAAGCGTGCGGAAGCACTGGGGGAGCCTGCACCACGCCACACCCCACTGTTGACGAAGGCTCAAGGATTGGCAATTATGCCTATCTACAAGCACCTTACAGAGGAGAAACTCCTTATTCGGTGCCTTCATGGCAAGACACAGAATGCAGCCGAATCGCTGAACAGCAAGATATGGCTGCTATGTCCAAAAACAAAGTTCGCCTCCAGAACAACTGTGGAGACAGCTACCGCTCTTGCTGTACTCTGGTACAACAAAGGCCACAGGGGCTTTGAAGAAGTGCTCGAAGGCATTGGAATTCTCCCCTCACAAGATCTGGCCATGGTGACCACTGTGACGTCATGCGCATCAGGAAGATGAACCTGAAGCAAACTGCAGAAGAGAGGGCACACCGTCGCAACACAGCGAAGAGAGCTCGTGTTGAGGACACTGACCGCAAGAGCCGTGAAGGACCAAGCTATGGTGCAGGGGACTTCTAGACACTTGCAGTGCATTCAAGGCAAGGTACTTTTCATTGTGCCCCAATTTGATGCAAAAAGAATGATTTCCTAAGAAATGCCAACTTTGCGAACTTTCAAACTTGTTTTTCTCATTTTCATTTTTTCTGACAGTTTCACGTTATCCGGGCAGCCTTTTAGAAACTTATATTCATTGTATAGTAACGAAACTTGGCACACATATTCTTCAACACATGAAGAATGCAAATATCTACTCTAAATTGCAATGCCTACCAGCATTAGTTGTGAAAATATTAGCTTATTGTTTCAAGGGAGATTGAAAATAATAAGTCATTCAATACAATTTTTTTTTCTTGGTTCCAATATTTCTGTGACATATCTATATAGATATTTGCACTTTTCAATCTACCAAGAGTCAAATAAGATCAGACACTGTGCTTTTACTGAACGTTTAGTACATAAAAGAGTGCCCGCAAAAAATGTAACTGTTTGCTATTGTTTATGGCATAACTCAATAATTATATCAGCTACACAAAAAATGATTGCATATTTGAAATCTGCATGAAAAACTATACTAATAACAAACTTTTCAAGTCTCTATTACTAGAAATAAAAAAAAAAACTTTTTCGAGGAGCGTCTCCCCTTAAAAAATTATGTCCGTTTTTGCTTGGAAGCCGACTGCGGAACAAATTTGTCACGGACAGCGATTGTGTCTGTTTTGTCTCTATACCACACTGGGTATCCTGGACCCCACTATAGTTTCGAAATGTTCCTCGGCGTCGCCACCGCAAGTTTGTGCGAGAGTGACAAAATCTTTTCTGCACTTCGGCAAAACGAAAGAAATGGCTTTGTGGTGATCACTTGTGGGAGTACAGTCGAAGCCCGCTACAACGAACGTCGCTTCAATGAAATTTCCTCTACAACGAAAAATTCTCGGTTTCCTGTCAGCATTCCATAGAAGTCAATACATCAATATTCTTGCCGGGACGAACACTTTTTCTTCTGCCGTTCCACTTTAGCGAAATTTCACGATGTAATTACAGGCTTAGATATTTAATGCCATGCAGTAAACACTTTCTTGAACATTTTGATTATTTTTCGGAACGCAAAAGTACATCTAAAATGTCTAAACCTCATGTTTCCACCACCAGAAACCGTCGCCGTTTACTAAGCATGGAGGCCGCCATTGCTCAATAGCGATGGCAGTGAGACTGCCTTGCTTTCGCCACTGGCTTGCTTTTGGGCTGCAGACAATCCGAATCTGAAGTTTAGTTTCCTACACGCTGCTGCTGGGTGCAATTGCGGAACGATGCCTTTTCTAATGCCAGTGCTTTTGGTTATATTCAAGCTTGACCTGTGTGGCCACTGGTCAAAGCGGCAGTTTGTCCGCATTATCAACCAGATAAGCCAGCCGCTACTAGTGGAGGATAAGAATTGCACAGAATGAGGCAGAAGTCACCGCTCCCTATACCAAGCCGACATTTCGTCGTTGTTGGGTACCTTTTGACGGAGGACAGCTGCTGGGGTTAGCATGTTAGTGCAACTGTAGTGTTCGTTCACGAAAGCCGTCGCGCCCGTTGTTTCAGCGTGCTTTTCAATATGGTGTCGCTATGCGTGTGGGAGAATTGCGTCTAGATGCTTGTGGGAAAAAAAAAGAAAGGGGCTAACACTTTTCCAATTTTGGAAGTAAAAGTTCCGTTGTTTTGCTAGCTCAGGTCTGCTATAGTTTATTTGATTTCACTACAAATTTTTTTTCACGCCCTCTCAGTTTTGTTGTAGTGGAGTTTGACTGTTTGCTTTGGCACTGTTTTTGTTTCTTTGTTAGTGGCGATGGCATGGCGCATGTCAGGAGATGACAAACTTGTAGCCGGCGATTGATGCATAGTACATTTAGTGTGTAGTTGTGCCGCCGTTCCCAGCAGGTACGTATTAAGATAAATTTTGTCCTTGATGCAGGTTTGAGGTCTACCTTGTTGGTGGCTTTTTGGACCGTAGGGGTTACTCTGAAAGTTTGGCCAATCAGCTTCTCTGTGAGTATTCTTCTGGTTTTTGTACTACTCGTGTTGCTTTTTTTTTAGTGTCTATGCCGCTTTGTTGCTCACATTGTGTGTTAATCGTAGCTTTTTGACTTGCCAAGAGACACAGCGTTGTAATAAGAAAGAAGTAAGACTGCAGCATAGCAATGAAGATTTTTAAGTGAATGGGGGCAGCCAAAGCTCCATCGAAGGTTTTGAGAAAGTGTAGCTAGGCAGGCAGTGTCACACGTGAAACATGACGATTACCACTTGTGTAAAGTCCGACCATTTATTCGGACTCTGTGGGAAGTGCCGAGAGGTCGGTACGATGAGTCCAAAAAGAAATGGATTCACCAGGAACAAAAAAAAAATTACGGCAGATCCACGAAGAGAATGCCGATAACTGGGCGAAAGAATGTGCATTGGATTGTGAATCGTGGTCTTCTATTTTGTTCTGGTTAGCCTCCCCTTATTTTGTTCTTGTTAACCTTTTGCTCTGTCATATGCTCTGATTGACGGGTGGGGAAATGTCGGTGTTTTCGCAGTGCTGTGGCGTTTTATTTTGTAAAACAATATGCGCCCTGTACGCTCTGTATAAGGTATTGCGCGTGGATGTTTTGCGGCTGCGCTTCAACCTGGGACCATGATGAGTCGAGCCTCGGTTTCGACGGCCGGTCATTGTGTGGCTCTCAAGCGCTTCACCCCTAAAGAGCGTCTTTATTGCCCTAACAATCGGGAAGAGTTGTCGATGCAGGTCCGCGCACAAATGTTCACACGTGGCAAGGTCATCCTGTATTTCAGCCAGTGTTTGGCCTTTGCGGTAGGTCCACAGTAGCGTTATGACCTGCGCTAAGTCTGCGTTTCCCGGGTATGCTGGAAATTCATTGCTGGGTAATCGAGGATTTTACTTGGAATTGTACCTAGTTGCAAGCGTGATTACCATGTCTACTCGGTGGCTTCAGGACTTGTTCCATTGTAGGCATGACTGAGCATGTGGATGTTTTTCTGCAGATGCCTTGCACAAGCAGCCTGTCAACCTCCACTTGGTGACTGCCTGTGTTTGTGGTGAGGATCAACGCAGCTTCCTTACTAAGCCAGTAACCTCGCTCATCTTGCGCACTTGAATGTTTCTTCTGCCGCATGCAGTTATGGGCTAGTTTTTGCTTTCATATGCCGTGACACTTTAGTGGTTTCGCTTATATAGACTTACTCAGCTGCGACAATGGGCACTTGTGTAATACACTAAAACCTTAAATAATGAACCCATATATATTAAAATATCGGTTATAACGAAGTGAATAAAAAGTAGTCTTGCAACAGATATAGTGTTAAGAATAAACATTTATAACAAATTTTCGAATATACCGAACTTAATTTTTTGTAAGATGCAACTTTGATATAATGAGGTCTGAGTGTAACAGCATCCTACTACAAGCTGTAATAGCATATACGTTTCGTGTTGTTTTGTGCTTCGTTAATGAAGTGTGGGGTGACAATTGCAAATGAGTGGAGATTTTTGAATGAGTTTTGATAAATGTTCTGACTTTTGAGTACTTTGTCGAATCAAAACTCAATGCATGTGAAAGTATGACCATTAGCAGAGAATGCTCGCTGCCGTGTGTGGTCGACAGTTTTTGAAACAAGAATGAGCAGCCTTTCTTCTTTACAATTCTGACAACTCGATAAAAATGCTTTGTTAATGCTTTGTTAACCGGGTTAACTGGCGGAACATGGGAGAGGCCTTTGTCCTGCAGTGGACGTAGTCAGGCTGATGATGATGATGATGTCAAAGAAGTCTTGAGATTGACAAGGAGGCATTTTTTTACATGTAACATCTGAGTTTGCTTTCACATGGTTGTTCACTGGCGTGTGTGCCTTTGGGTTGACTCGAAATATCTCGGACGTAGATTTTTTTTTAGGTGGTGTTCTAGAAGTCACCCTAGCTGTCTTCTTTTGTTGCAGAGCTGAACAATGTTCTTCGCGGGAACCTGAATTGGCCGACTATTTACGGCATTGGTGAGCAGATTTCTTTATCTCTAACATGTTATTTCGATTGCACTATGGTCTTAAATTAAAGGGGCAGACTGGTCTTTGAGGCCAAAAAGTGACAAAAAAATCCATTTTTTTTAAATTGACATACTTGGTTTCTGCAAGTGTTTTTTATCTCTCTACAAAAAAAAAATTACCATTTTCTGGTGTGTGAAAATTTGCAATGCCATTCTAACTGTCCAGATTCTTGGTGCTGTTAACATGCAGAACCCGCAAAGAAATGGGGAATCGACTTCGAGGCTTCTTTGTAATTTGCCGGCGCCTGTGTTAGAAGCTCTGCTACGAATTTATGAGCACCTTTGTGAGGATTGCAAAACATGCGCACCATGATTTTTGCTTTTTGAAGGAGCTGTGTGTTTTCAGTTTTTTCCATTTTTCTCAAAAAAGTAAATTTACACCTGCTTAATTTGGAGGCCTCAATATCTCTGCAGCTAGGGCTAGTACAACAATAATTCTTTTTGCAATGGAAACCTGTATGTGTGAAGAATGCAAGTATGGGAGAAGAATTTAGAGCACTAGCCTTTTTAATTAATTACTCATCAAAGTTTTAACATAATTCCAACTGCTTCTGAAAATGGATAGTTCATTTTTGCTGTAAAATAACCAAGAAAGACCTAAAAACGAAAAAAAAAACCTCTTGCGTACTTTCAATCTATAGTCATTAGTCTATGTTGGCATATCTTAAATATCACTTTTAATTCAGCACTTTTTCTTCTATGGTGGCCTCAAACAAGGGGGGGGGGGTGAACTTAAGTTTTCTCAGGAACAATATGAGAGACAAGAAAACTAATTAAATATTTGAAATTGGCAGAAAAAACTACATGATCTCGTGCAGTTTGATCAAGATCACTGAAGAAAATGAACAAAAAAATGTCTTAAGACCAGTCTGTCCTCCTTAAGTTGGTGAGCTCGTCAGTGCCATGCTTCTAAGGGCGTCATTTGTCAGGAGCTTTCTGTGGCATGGGATCCAAAATTTTTTGTTTTTAAGTGGGCGCCTATCTGGGCCTCAAAATCTCTGATGCAGTGGCTTATTAAACAGCTACTGACTCGAGGTTTCCACACTTTCTGCATCATGCAAGGTCTTCTGTGTGTATAAAGTAGCCATAAGCCGTTGACAAACTGAGACTTTAATTGAACATGACTGCCAATTGATGGTTTGTGCTCTTTGATGGGTAGTGTTAAAAGTGTTATATCAGTACATCTGAGTTTTTAAGAATAAGCTATGTGGACCTTACAGTAAGTATTTTGTAGATTTAATAAGTCGCCCTGACAGTTTTGTATTATCAGTAAAGGAAACTCCCTTGTCAGGTTTCTAGCCACTTGTATAGGATGGAAGACTAGGCTTGCAAAATCGTGGACACAGTGTGAATTGGAAGAGGACGAAACAAATGCTTTTTTTTTTGGCCATGCAGGTAGATTCTGCAGCTTTCTTTTCTGCCACTGTGTGACATTTCTGTTGATTAGTCAGCCACTTGCATTGACCTTCTCGTTGGTGTACCTGTCTTTACCATACAGTTTACCTTGCGTATATAGAACCTCCCCCCCCCCCCCCCGGAAAAAAGAATTGGTTCAATAACTTTTGTAAGTGCTAAAGGCACTTACGTATAACGAGCAGAGGACACAGAACAAGTGTCCTTCGCTGGTTTTACGTATGTGTCTTCAGCGCTTGCAAAAAAAAAAAAAAAAAAGGATCAGTACCCACTAGCCTGAACACAGTGCCTTCTTAGTTCAATATATAGTATTATTGAAGAACTTGGGTTATTTTCGGTTTTCAAGTTTGGCAAGCGTTTCATGGCCCTGTCTGTCTGTGAGCGAAATGTGTGTGAGGAGTCGGCTCGAAAAAGCCAAGAGGGACAAACTCATGGTGCTGGCGTATTTTAGTCACAGTGGCCACTACAAGAAGGATTGTTCTTTCTGGTGGGCAAATTTAATCTGATTTAATGATATCTTTTATACATAAAAACTCAATTTTAGCTTTAAAACTCGTTTTTATCAAAACACAAATTTTGCCATTTTTTCTAATGTGCCCCACCTTTTTCGGGCACTTCTAGTGCTCGGATCTGCGTGAAATTTTGCCCGAAGTTTTTCCAAAGTATGACAAATGCAATTATCTAGTTTAAATTTCAATATTTTATTGTATAATAAAAATTGTATGTATACCTTTACTAAGGTAGGTGAAATATGGACTTCTTATGTCTATTATTTTTCATGCATATTGCATATTTTGTATGTGCTTCATAATTAGATATTTGCACTCTACAATTTATTTAAAGCATTATGAGCTATGAATGGCAAAAAATTACAGAAGTTTAGGGATGAAAAGAAGGGGGGGGGGGGGCAGAAAAGTTAAGGTTTTCACTTTGTCATGTTGCAGAGCTAAAAGTGTGTAACTTGCAAGAAAACTAATTGTATATTTGAAATTAGCATAAAAAGTTCCATAAACAGCTCAAGTGTCATTGCTCTAGGGTGAATATTAAAAAAAAAAAAACAAGTGTCTTCGAGTAGCATCTCCCCTTAACTGAGCTTCATATATTTAGGTATGACTATGTGAATTCCTGCTAGCGTACTCAGGCTTGCATTATTTCAAGGTCAGTAACTGGGAGACGTTTCAAATTTTTTGAGTTTCTCTTGGAGGGGTGGAAAGGGGAGATTCTTTGTTGCTTTCTTTGTAAACGTGGAAGGGTATTCTTTTGGTCTCGCAATGACCACAATCAGTCAGCCTGCATCTTGTGACTGATCAAGCGAACTTCTTTGAAAATTCAGGTGTGAACATCAAGAGTGGCGAGATCTTCCCTGCCACATTCCCCGACAAAGGTCCCGAGCTTCCGCTTCGTTCGGCGAGACACTTTACCGGCTGCCACGAGGCAAGTGTTTCCAAAAGGGTGTCGCGTGTTTCAAAGCTTTGCGACTGGCAGCACTTGTCAATTTTGCTCACCACTTCAGCGTCTTCTGTTAACACTTGCTTTAAAACTCGGTATGCTTCTGTTTGTCAATCCCTTTTTTTTGTGAGCTTGTTTTTGTTGCATCATTTTCGTCATCCGCCTTTAGCTCGACCTCAGTCTACGCCAATGGTGGATTGGAACAGACGGCGAAAGGAACACGGAATTCCTCGTGAAAGCTTGTCACTTTCACAGCAATAGCAATCGCTTAATACTGACATTTTACCTTATTTTTTGCATAAACATTTTGCAACCTCTTTTGCTCATCGGAGAGATTTTAGACTACCCTTTAGTCAACATGTTGCCACACAGGTTGTTTAACACTTCCCGGCTTACCCAATCATAGCCTGCTTTCGATGGTTTTCAACTTCGAATTTTGTGTGCTAGAAGTGCTTATGGACAAGTAGTGTCACCCATCGTATATAACTAAAACTACTGTTTCGTTTTGCTTTTGCTTAATTTTTACTCAACTGAGACACTTCTCTCTTGCTGCATTTTGTATGATCCCACTCCTGCGAAAAGGGCTGGAATAAATAAATCTAGTTGTAGAACAGTCTTGTAGGCGAGCCCTTTTGATGTACTGATACATCACAAACTGAATATCGGCGCGTGAGGAGAACGGGAGCATGCTTGCTCAATCAGCGCCGAGTCCATTGTTTTAGGGATGAACAGGCAAATTAGCCGTTGCATGTTTTTGAACTAGCCCAGAGCTACGCTGCTGAACATTTCCAGGTACTACACCTAGGCATAGTATCCCAGGTTGTGCCAGGCCTTAGCTGGAACGATCTGCTTGCTTATCTTTGCGCTACACAAGTTCGTGGACCTCCTTTGAGACTTCGACAGAGAACGGACTGCTTTCGCTTGGAGTTGGTAGCGTGCGCTTTGAAGCGACTGCCTTGACGCATGTAGTGACCTTACCGAGCCGAACGGGGCATTACAGATGTGCGACATCTACGACTGCTCGTTAGGAATGATGCGCATCGGGCCCTTCAACTACGAGCCGATGCGGGGAGTGGACCTGTGGCTGTCGCAGAACGACGACTTCATCCTGCAGGTACGGTTAATCTCTCTTGTGTTTGCCTCTAATGCCAGCGAAATCAGCTGGCCACTATAGCAGCCTCGTTGAAATATTGTCGCCGTCCAGATGCAAATTCAATAACACCTCAGTGATGCGAATCTTGTGGGATGACACGAAATGTCTGTTTTACTTGGAGTATGTCATGAAGAAGTGCATGTGCTTGTAGTTGAAAAAGTTTGCTGATTTTGAACACCACTGCAGGTACAATGCAACGCAAACCTAGGATGATTGCATTACTTGGGTTTTTGCCATACTACAATAAAGCTGCAGTGGAAGCTTCGAATTGGTTTCTCAAAATGTTTCCAAGTTTGCAGAACTTTTTTTTTTGCCAGGTTGTGGGTCTGCTATTTACCGTATTTACTCTCGTAATCCTCGCACTCGCATAATTCTCGCACTCCCCCACATCGCCCAACAAAAATACGATTTCTTTTTTTCCTTGAGTAATTATCGCACCCCCGAAAACTGCTGCAATAATGTCGTCTGCTCTTTCCAGCCACTGATGATGATAGCGCACGCCATCTGGCGTCGTCTCTTAAGCATCAAGCGTACTATTGCACACAGATTCAATCCAATTCAAGCCAAGCTGAAGTGGCCAGTGCACGTTGCGGCGTGTTTTATATGTTGCGTCAGTAACCTTGTCAAGTTATGAGGTGATACTGAAGCTGTACGGCTGCTTTCAAGCTGCAGGTGATAGATCATGCACTAAAGAACGGCACAGGGCTGCCGGTAGGCCCTTCAGAGCCTACAAATTTTGTGTTCGTTACTGGTGATGGCTGCTGAAAGCCACCAAGACGCATTGGGCTTGCCGTGCGCCTAAAACTGGGATTGATGGTAAACTTTATTTCTTCAAAAGGACACTGCGGACCATTATCTTAAATAGCCATTAGCCCAATACTGACGTCCCACGCTTACCTTTTGAGGGCTCCTGTTGAGCGACGAACGCTACCGCTATGCCCGCAAAGTCCGCAAGCTTTGCGTATGGTATTCTAATTCTCTACTATTTGCTTCCACTTTTTGTGTCTCAAATAAATCTCGTCTTGTGTTGAACCTCTGCTTTTATTGTTGAGGTAAGTTTTAATTAGTACTTCTTAAAGCTTGCTGTTAGTTGCTGGTGTGAGAATCCCGTTTTGTGGCCACTTCGTTTTCTTTTTCACTCTGTCAGTTTTCATAAAAAGTTTTCCCCGCATAATTCTCGCACCCCCAACTTTTCATCGGTTTTCCGGCAAAAAAGTGCGAGGATTATGCGAGTAAATACGGTACTTATGGGCAGTCTTGCTTTACCATCTGAAATGACTTATGAAGGCCTGCAGGAAAAAAAAAAAGGCTTACGTAGCTGGTGACACTAAGCAATGAAAGAGTTTATCAGCCTTATTGATCTTCCTTCTTTTATATTCAATTCTAAACAGCGTAACACACAATAAACTTCTTGTAAAAGAGAGAGAGATAGAGAGAGAAAATGTACGTTAGTTGAGCATTTCTGGTACATATATTACTGCACTTGTTTGCGCTGTTGATGCAGCACTTGTCGACGTCCCCCGAGGTGGAATCGCCCATGTTCGTGATGCAAGTGCGGGCTGCCCTGAAGTACATTCAGCAGCACCCGTTTCCAGGCGTCACCGTGTTTCCCGACAACCGGCCGCACTACTTCCGCAAGGATGAGGGGGGCGCCTGGATACCGTTCTGTTACTGAACGGTGCTCGTTTTGCACAGTGTCTCGTGATGTAGCGAACGCTGACTCGCCCTTTGCGTGCACTGCTGGGTTGCACTGTTGCCGTGAATGTTTCTTTTGACACCTTCTCCAATGTCGCCAATTAGTATTATTGGTGCGACGGTTAGTGCTTCCTTGACGGAGTTCGGGCAGCTTGGAGAGATCTTGTCTCCATTGTTCCAAGTTTCAAAGAGCGGCATTGAGACGAGGCTGCCCACATCCATGGACTTCAGATCTTGATACTCGTGTTACGCGTGGTGAAAGTTAATTCTCTGAATCTCTCATTTGTTGTGCCGTATGTAGTCACTTGTGCCGCATGCCCAATGGTGTGACCGTTAGCACGGCATTTTAGAAGAAACCAGAGCTCTTGAACGTGTTCTCTGTTCCGAGAAGTTTTGCCTCTGCTTGTTAAGAGTCTGAAAAAAAAAAAATATTTTCAATAGTACTTCTCGCAAAGAGAGAGTGTCGGCAAGGTGGTGTGTGCATAGTTTTTTTAATCGCTAAGCTCTCAATGGCAGGTTATGCAAAGGCCCAGTTGTAACTACGTCACTTTCGCCGCTGCTGAGTGGTGCAGGTGATGCGTTAGTAACGGCCCCTGGTGGCGAACTTTGCAGTTATGTCAGAAGTGACTTGTGCTTTTGCATGGTTGGTCCACAGCCAAAGTAAACTTTGCCAGTGGTTACGATGTTGCCGGAGTACCAGCAAGTGGTGCCATATTTACAACAGGAAAGAACAGCCGGCTTTTCTTCCAAACTGTCAAGCGGGGTGAGAAGGGGGAAGAGAAGCAACTGGTAAATGTGTTTGCAGTTTGCGACGCTTATTATTTTTTTTTCTGAGCTTTTTTTAATAGTGCGAAGGTTTTAACCCATATGGGTATTAGTTTATATTGTTATAATATTAACATTGAAGCCAATGTGGGCTGGAGGTTTGAATTCAAGTACAAGGTTTGATACCGCACTACTTGAAGGGTCGTATTTTTCGAAAGGACGTTCCACAAATATTTTCAGCTGTCGAACCTAAGTGTTTGTTGTCGTGATGTGTTGATTGTTTGGCCTTGGGCATAAAGCATTCGCATGTTAAATGTACAGCACATTACAGTTGTAGACAACACTCTTTCATCTTGTTTTGGGATGGTTGCTGTTCACCAAATATTGTGAATGCGAGGTCGATTAAAAGACATCATTCTGTAATGAACTGATGTACTTGCGCTTTGATGCTTCTCAGGCCATGGGCAGACAGGTTGTTAAGGTATGCACTATGAAACTACCATTCAGGCAGGCATTGAAGTAGCATTTAGCTTAATGCATAAAGGCATGCCCTTTTTAGTAGTGTCCACTTTGAAGCTACAAAGTAATCTGACAAGCCAGCACAAGTTTAAATTGTATTCAAGTGGTTGTACTGCTTGAACTGTGTATTTTCACTAACAAACAGTCATGCTAGCGTGGCAGCTGTGCTGCTTGGCAGTTGGCCTGCTAAGCACAAGGACTCAGCTTATTTCTGGCCAAGCCACTTACGCATTTATCATGGCAATATGCAAAAAAATGCATGCACTTGCTTTCTAAAGCACGTTAAAGAACCCCATGTGGTCAAAATCGATTTAACAGCGTGCCTCATGATGTGTCGATTGTGACTCGTAAGGCCTCGGGAACAGGTTGTCTTTTTCCACCAGGTAGGTGGCCCTTTTCAGCAGTCTTGTGGGCATGTGAATGCTTCGCTTTTGCTTCCATTTGCATCTGCTTTCTGTACTAAAACAAGACAGTTAGTGAGGAGTTCTTAAACCTGTCAGCACGCGACACCTGGCGTTGCTTCAGTGAAGAGTGACGTAGCCTGATATTCTAACGTGTAGGATGTGCGTGCTACTGCTGGTGGCACCACCTTGTGTAGCTGCACAATTTAACTTAGGTGCAGGGAACTTTAACAACGGGCACCGAACTCCAACTGTGTGCCACTATTTGCTTGTGTGAACATGTCCGCAAGTGCATAGCTATTGGAGGTTGATCCTTACATGCGTTTCTTGTAATTAAAGGTAGCAGCTGGATAACTCACTCATGTTTTTTAGCGAAGGTGGGCTTGTTGCTGCATCGTTTCGATATGTTGCCACCAGCTCTTTCATACAGAGATGCGTTATCTGCTTTTACATCTCGCCCCTGTGGTAGACCTCCTTGGCACTCTTAAATCGTCAACCTGGTTTCAGGAGTTGCAGTATTGTGGTGTTTCTGTGTTCGCAGTTACGACACGTGGCAAAGTGTCACGTTTGTGCAGTATGCAGGTGGTTTTGTTTTTATGAACGTATATGTGCGACTTTAGAGAGTCACGAAAAAGGTCACATCTCTAGAGTTGTCTATCTGGCTTTTTAACTTCATTGTTGCATCTAGTGGCTAAGATACTCAACTGCTGACCCACAGGTCGCAGGTTCGAATGCCGGCTGCGGCGACCACTGCATTTTCGATGCAGGCGAAATTGTTGTGGTTCCATGTGCTCAGATTAAGGCGCATGTTAAAGAACCCCTGGTGGACGAAATTTCCTGAGCCCTCCACTACGGCGTCTCTCATAATCATATGGTGGTTTTGGGACGTTAAACTCCACATATCAATCAATTAACTTCATTGTTGCACATACTACTTGTGTGGTTTATGACTCGGTCATCTATTTTTCCTTGCACTGGAAAAACCTGTTGTCTGCTTCGGGTTATTGCCTTGAGATTGTTTTGTTAGCTTTCGCATAAAATGATGGGCCAATTTTTTGTGAAACAGTATTCTTGTTTTGATATTCTCCTCCATCATTCTTAATGAAATGAACAGTTTGTACGATTTATAGTGAGAAGCAGGGCTCAAACATTTTATGAGCAGTGTAATAGTTTTGTTCCAGGTCGTTGACCGAGAACTGATAATTCTTTTTTGTTTGCATATTATCAGCTTCTTTAAAGTCAAACTTTACAACCTAGGCATTATGGCAATATTTGCGCAAAAGACTGAGCATTAGTTTGAGGTGTCATGCTATCTGTATTATAGATCATTGTCATGTTTGACGGGCATGTAAGACACCTGTGACTTTTTATTACATTATATCAAATGTTAAAAGGATCAGCATTTCAGCATTACTGTTCAGTTCTGATTGTGTAGCAGGGCACTTCACTCTTTTCCGGTGCTTACGCTCAAAATATGTTATTTTAAGCATTCTATGTGAATTCTAAATGTATTACTATGCACTGATACCGCTATGTTATATAACCAACGGCTGCTATTGCAAAGCATTTGCCTCCTATATGTGCCTTGGCTTCGATGGATCATGTGAAATGCCTGTAGTATGGCAGCCCACACAAACGGAAGTGTCCTTTTCATAGTTGTTTGTTCTGTTTTTTATTATGCTCATATATTTTAGCTGAGTTTCGCAGAGCTCATTTTAAGCCAGTAGGTTTTTCTTGGCCTGCTATCGCATATGCTCTCATCTGTGTTGGTGCTCTTTGGTGCAATGAATCAAATTACGTGGAGGATGTTACCATTACGTCACCTTTTCTTTTACACAATAAAGTTCCTTTACACCTTTCCGACTTTCGTGCCTGTATCGTTACTTTCATTTCGTATTTTTACATATGCTGTATATACTTCAGGATGTGTTGATGTTAGCTGACATACGCTGCATCTCTTCAAAGCTGCATAAAGTCCAATGCACACTTTCTGCATGTCAAATAATTCCTTATAGCGCTCATATAGATTATGGGAAGCACCTGTGAAAATGTTAGTTTGACGCTAGTTGGCGTTGAAATTCTGGACCCGATACTGCACATCATGCTGTCTCTATTGAATGTTTTTATGTGGTCAATTGGTCAATGCATCCATTTGGTCAATGCATCCATAATGCAGCGTGTCCGTAATGTGGCAAGTCTGTAACACAGTGCACTCACATTAAGGTGTATCCTTAATGAGACGTGTCTGTAATGCAGTTCATCCGTAACATTGCCAAAGCCTTGTTACCGACTCGGCAAGCAATACCGAAAAAAAAGCAACGCACACACTGAGCTTGCGGAATTTGTTATTTTAATAATGACATAACAAAAAGAAAGAAAAGGCTTGTTCCCCCAGCGACACATCTCTCGTTTGAGTTAACAGGATCACAGCTTACTCGCCTCGACCACAGAGCGAGTCGCACCTTCAGACACGTCTTTCAACATTCGGGTCACTGCTACCATCAAGGGCAGCGAAACAGTCGTGTTGACTATTTTCAATTACGTTCGACACTTGCTTTCGCCGTGACCCTCGCAGAACTGCAGGCTCGATTGACGACGTCGCTTCTCGACAAGTAGTGCACACTTCTGCGGAAAGGCTGTCCGGTGTTGCGCAGGAATTCTTGCACCCGGCCGGGTGCTGTCTCTCGGCGTGCAACTGAACGTCTCTACCGATAAGCAGGGAGCATTGAAACAATCGGGGAAAAGGGCTCGCAAACGGCGGTTGCCAGCTTTGCGAGACACGTGGCGAACAAGCTAAAGGCAGTAAGGCAAGTTGACGGTGGCGGGTGACCCTTTTCATTACGCGGTTTTTGTGTAGAGAGAAGCTGGTTGAGCGAGATTTATGTGAAGCAAAGTGACTGCACTGGGAAAGGGTACGCGAAGACTTGAAACACCTGTACAGAACTCTGCATCTCGCATACCCGAATGTGCTTACCATAGTATGCTACATGTGCACTCATTAGAAATCTTAATACTGATGACACTTTTTTCCTTGCAGATATGGGGGGGGGGATGGGGGTGGAGGTATGGGGTTTCTTGTTTATGAGAAGAATCTGGTCACCTTGCCTCATGTTCCTTTGAAGCACTTCAATTATGTCGGCATGTACATGTTGGCGTTAAACAGCTGCTGCACAATCATGCGGTCGTCTTTCGGCACAGTTTAGTTTTGAAACTACAAGTCTAGCTTTTGCGTGGTTCGTGTCAGTGTGACACGAGGCTAGTCTGTGCAGCTAAGCCATACCGAATCCAGACCATTTTGGAATCTTATGGACGTTTTGGAATCAGTGTTTCGATCTCCAACTCCCGGAGGCAACCGGAGGTCAGTGCTGGTAGCTGAATCACTAGAAGAGTAATGTAACGAGAGCCGACTTGCATGCACTGGCATATCCTGCAAACTTTGTGCCTTCACTGGTTATTGCTACACTCTACAAAAAATCTAGGATTTGTTGACCCGTTGGCTACCACATAGGACATTTCCCATTCTCTGGATTATTTATTTATTTTTCTACCTTGTACATGCACTATTCTTCCATACACTATTGTGTAATGTAATTTTCTACAACCTTAAATTGTTGAAGTGGCAAAGAATTTATCTTTTTTTGCCATAAGAAGCGTGTTTGAATTCAGAACCATAACTGTCAGATTCATTTTTTTGTGGGCAAGTTTGAAACATTTGGGCAAATGGAAAGCTGTACTGTACCTTTCTCTAATACTTATTCCTCTTCTCTCTATACTTTCACTTTTGTTTTATTTTTGTACTGAACTTCAAAACGGCATGATGGATATATTATGGGGCTCACAGGAATGATCTAACATGGGAAATTCTCACAGCACTGCTTCAATTTGCATTTGGTTGAATTACATTCACAAGGTCTTTAAAAAAATTAACTATGTAATTTGCCTAGTACTATTGACATTTCTAGCTCACCCTGTCTATGTTTGCTGTTGTGCCATCTACTGAATAACTTCTCAATGCAAGAGCGCTTTCTGCCCACTGAATCGGTGGCTTCAGCACCATCGCCCTTTTTTTCGCACCCTACACTTTGCTGGTTCCGGCATCCAGTGGGTTAATAAATGTTAATCTCAGATGCTACGTACGTACCACTTATATGGAAGCGCCTAAGAGACTTTACTTGTGCAACAACATGCTGCACCAGAATGGTATGGGTAATGTTTGGTCAAGGGTTGCCTCTGGAGGCAATGTTATGACAGGTTCATCAGGGTCATGAAAGAGGAAGGCTTGTCAAAACAATAGTTGTCAAAAATGTCAGAACAATGGTGGTTGTGAGAGAAGGCTTGTTAAAACAATGGATCCACTGAATTGAATTTCTTGTTTCAAGTTATCTCAGTGACTCCATCATCCTGTGAACATTAACTTGTTAAAAAAGGCTGCTATTACTGCATGCAAAAAACTTATGCAAAAATAATTCTAGAACTGTTACGTCTAACTTCGTTCTATTCTGCTTTACAAAATTTCATTGCATTAATGGAAAGGAGTTGTCCAATTGGTCAGCAGAACTATTGTATTGCAGAGAGATAGCTACTGAAAGCGGGGTGAGCTGGCTCGACGTCGATGCTTGTATGCTTTTTGCGGTGTGTCATGAATGGACTCTCTTGCCTCTGCCATGCCAGCCAGTCAGATCGCGCTTCCGGAGGGTCTCCGAGGGGATGGAAGTCAGACTACAGCCTCCAAGTTGTACAAAGGCAAGTGTCATACACACTACTTGAACACTTTGGACAGTCACAACATTCAAGTAGCGCAACTAAAATGCACTGTCTAGACACCAAGTGACGGATTGATATCAACAAACAAGGCAGTCACAATATGCGTTTCGCAGAGCTAGCTACGTCCCGTCACAACAATATTCATAGTAGAATTAACCTACATGCATGGTGTTCTGGTAGTTCACTACCCCATTGTTTGAGAAACAAACCGTGAAAAGTCTTCTTCTTTTTTTTTTTTTTTCATTTGAACAGCACCACTCATTGGAATTTGAGTGAAAAGCAAACACCGTCCATCAACTGTTTCCCAGTTTTACTAAGCTGCTGGACTTGCAAGGTGGGGTTGCTTATTTACAAATGATGGCTCGCGACAAATGTCAAGCGCTTTTTAGTTCCAGCAAGACAGCACACATTTTAGCAACATCACAGTTCGGGAACGTAGGCAGTGAACACTATGTACAAACGAGGGGCTACGACAAAGCGATTTCAAACAGGAGTTCATTCGAAGATGTTGAGGTTCGGCTACAACAGCGTTGCAACACTCAAAATGCGATTCGAGCACCCGTGAGACATCATGAGGCGTGTGTGCTTGGCGCGCACAACTCGCGACACTTCAAACGCCAGTGTTGCATAGCAATGAGCTGTGTGAAAAGGTCTTTGTAAAGCGAACTTTCGTGCATTGTGCTTGGCATCTAGATTTTTCTTTCGCTTCAACTCTGTCCGTTTAGAGCGAAAGAGTAATAGGTTAAAGGTGTAGCCAATGCAAGGAGTGCAGAAAGAAATTGTGATCAAAAGCACTGAGGTGTCATTTTGTTTGGCGAAATTGGCATACCCTGAAAGGTTTACTTCGCAATGTACTTCATATTCAGAAGTACCTGCTGATCTGAACAGTATTTGGCATGCTGCTTGGCCTTGTAAATTTTCAATTTATATGTAAATTACCTAATTTTTTACTTCATTTAATGTGAATTTAAGATATGCTGCTTGGATTATTGTATATTTTGCTTATATCAATGTTTCCCAATCTAAGACTTCATTGACATCATTTACTGCGAATATAAGAAAATTGCCCAATCAATAATGTGTTCATGTTCAACACTGAAATCACCGTGTTCATTGATGGGCTCAGCTGCAATACTAGGGTTGCTGTGTACGAAGGATGGCTTGTCTGCAAGGTGGTGCCAGTGATCCAGCCAAAGGCAAGTGTTGTTTATGTGTCGTGTCTTGTAGAAAATTCACAAGTTATACACGATCATTTACATAATCATGACAAATGACACTGCAGGCATTCTGGAGCCCCCAATTACTCCTCGGAGAGCACCGTATTCAGATATTTTAAGCGTAACCATGTGGCCTCCAAGAATGTTGAATTGACAGGAGTCGACATTACTTAAGTTCAATGCCTTCAATATGGGATGTGCCCAACTGTAATGGCAAGCATTGACCCTGAATCTGACAGCAGATGACCAGAGACGGTTTCAACACTTGAGGCATCATGATGAAGTCATTAGTAGAAATGCTAGTGGCCTAAAAGAAAACAAAAAAAATAAAACATCGCATGCAACACTGCTGCGACATAAAAACATGGCAGAGCTGGTAACGATGTGTAGTTGTGAATCTAGTGTGAGGCACATGGGGAATCCTAGTATCACGTAGCGAAAGCCTGAAAAGAGGTGGCCACTTGGTGTTCGGTGAGGCTCGTGGTTTATCTTAAGCCCTCCTAAATACACCAACTGAAATCTGCCAACAAGGATGGAGTGGTCCCTAGGAGGTGTCATTTGCGCCAACAATAGGAGGAGGCTACGTTGGCCAAAGGCGTATCTTTACATGGACTGTGTCGAGGGTCGATGTTTCGACGACGGAAAACAAGTTGCATGAGAGAATTTTTCGCCGAACGACAACAGGCAACACTTTTTAACTAGGTAACAATCCGCGTAAGTCCTTATGAAGCTCCCTAGCTTTCAGGTCTGGAAGAATGCACTGTTAGGCATGAATTCAAATGCGAAAGAGTTAAAACAACTAGCACACATAATTTTTCTGGGATTGCAAGATTCCCTTAAATTTCGCTACAGAGCTATTCCACGTTGAAAGTCCACGCAATAGTAGACAGCTGAAGTCCTGACAAGCCTTTGTTCTCGTTCGAGCTTCAATTTTTATAACTTGATATAATTTGGTTTTGCAGCTGACATATAATCTGTGTTTAATACCTACGTCTCTTGCTCAATGTCTATTATGCGAAAGAGAACGCTCCTTGCACTATTTCGTTAAGTATATATTCATGCAGAAATATCGTGGAAATGGCCTCTGTGTGGGGGAAAGCCCTGCATGTTTCCTGAGGTCTAGTAGGCTTCTATCTACGTGGATGAAAGCCTCCCTTTCCGTAACATTCTGGCAGCTAAAACCGCACTTCTGCACCACATTTCAATGAGTGACGGAGACTGTAAGTGATTGGTTTATGGTGTGCTCTAAGGTGGGTGGCGTCGAGACGAGCTACAATCGCGTGAGCGCACAAAACTGTCTTGGCGTTTTCGCCCAGCGACTCAAAACAGTGCAAAGTTGAACACGCCACATAAAACAGTACGCATTCGCTAAGCACTCTTCGAAGGACAGGCCTACGCACACATGCTTGGAAAGAAAGAAAAAAAAATATATGTATGTATTCAATGAGGAAAGAAGGAGAGGTAGCGGAAGTGCGCGCTCCGTTTGCGTCGGAAGTTCAGGAAAACCGCTTTCCTTCGCAATGCTTTGCAGGGGTCAAGCCTGGTTGATAACCCCGAACGCACACGTCTGCGATTTCAGGATTTGCGGTGCGAGATGAAAGTAATGAAAATGCAGCGCCACCGACCTGCTGCTGCAGGCGACGGTGGCAGCGTCAAATCTAGGAAGGTAACGACACGCAAGCGACGACAGCGCGTAAAGTGCACGGCACACGTGCTTTGCTGGGGACCAGCAGGGTATGGCAGGTCGGGTAGGGCGTGACAACGGCAATAAACATGCACATAAAAAAAGGGTGTTGGTATCCTTCCTGGGAACTCATTTCGTCCCCGCATTAGAAAGCAACTTCGCTCTGTGGCCTTGGCTTGCATACAATATTCTGCGTTTCGAGTCACCCGACACACCACTGTGGGATTTCGGCAAATGCTCGTTTGTAACAACAATGGCACGAATGAAACTAGAAGATGCGCTTCCCCCCTTTTTTTTTCTTTCATCATCGCTACCGAGACACCTATAAGCCTTCCTTCAAGAGGAAGGGGTAAGGGGGAGATTTCACAGCGTTTTGTTTTACAGCAACGAAAAAAAAGAATACTTGTTTGCTTCGTGAATTCTTAACGTCATCAGCATTTTATATCAAACTTCTAGAGACTCCACTGCACCTTTTGCTTCGATGAGGCGGGGGAAAGCTCTTCTGTGTGTTTTAATGTACATGATGAGACGATCTAGAATATAGTTTCGTTTTTGACTCGGTGGTTGGATGTCTCGTCCACTTGCCTGCGGGCATGATTACATGGTGACGATTACGAAAGTGTTGGTGTGACATCTGAGCTGCAGTGCATGAGGGTACGTGTGAGGTAAAATTATGCAATGTGGCATGCGGTGTATTCTTTTTTTTTCTATTGTGGTGACTGCGAACTTGAGTTCAAAGTTGGGGGGAAAAAAAAGAAATGCTGCTCTATAGAGTCTAGAAACTGAGGGACCCAGATAATGGCACCTTGGTTTCACGGAGATGCAACGATGGCTGGCCTTCTAAAGCTAATTTTCATCTTGACGTCTCTAAACTCACTAAGTTGCTGTTCTCGAAAATAATGGTGTTGGCACAGTCGTCTGTGAAATTGTCTCATGCCGTTGCATCCTTATTTTTTGTTTTTGTTTTACAGCTGACAAAAGCATGACAGAACGTTAATTTTGGAAATGGCAAAACGAAATGGTCAAAATATTCTTCCAGCTAGCACTCTATGACTTGAGAAAATTTCTGTGCTGAATGTATTGCCTACTTGCAAACTCAAGCCAGGCATTTCTATTTAAGAAAGAAAAAAATGCAGATGCGCAAGTTGGCAAGGCTTTTGCAAGATCGCGAGATCGAGAGCTTAACGTTTGATCACAAAGCTTCGCTGGAGTTTTCAACTTTTCTTTGAGCTTTGGGCGAGTTGCCCATTCGAAGGGATGGCAATGTACTGCAAAATTTCTCACAGAGAGATGTGTTTGCCTTTCGATCAATTGTTGAGTGCACGACTGGATACTGTTACACATCATGTTAAAATCATATACAACATCATTAGAGTCAGCTGAGCCTTTCGGTTTTCTATCTGCGATCTGCGCTGCTCAATAGAGCTACAACACTCGACAGAAGTGTCGAACTTTCATAAAAGACATCAGTTGCTTGCTGCCACTATTCTGTTAAGCACATTAAATAAGGCAGCGACTCCTCACAAAAAACTTCAGGCTAATTAAACTTGTTGTTTCTTCAACATTCATTTGCTTGGATCCGAGCGATCCCAAGCTTTCTGGACCCGAGCGGGTTTCAAGCAAACGTGGCAGCGGAACATTTAAAACAAGATACATTCTTGTCTACTGTACACGGGGCGTTCTACCACTCGCGATTGCAGGCGCACTACCCACTTGGTTGTGCACTGTTTTCTATTGGGGCAAACGAATGGCAACATTTAGAAAACTGCCTAATGCTTCCACACCCTTGATTAATGGACATAATTCATCGTCTTGCTAGAAACAAGTGTTACTAGTTGATTCCACACTACTTTTAAAGATAACTGAAAGACAATAAAGATATATATATGATATATATATGTATTGTATACATAAATGATTGCTGGTGAGTGTGACGTGGGGCAAGGTCAGCACCATTCTCGGGACTACTAGCCTTACCTTATATTGGCAGAAACAGACATCTTTTTTTTTTTTAAACCAGTGAGTCGACTCACTTTTAGCATGGCACATGTGGGCTGGTTTTAACAACACGGGTTGTGAAAAAATACAAGCAGCTTCAACACGCGGGGTTTTAAATCTAAGCACACCTGCTTTCTCTTCCTCCTATTCGCTCTACGGTGTTATCTCTGTTCACTATTTTGTCATTCCCCTACCGAAAAAAAGTCGGAAACCAAGATGCCAAAGGATATTTCTTCAGGCTTTGTTCTAAGGAGCAAGAAGAGACTGCCGAGCCCGCAAGAAGGTCGACTGAAGGCCTACTAGTTATTTAGCATTCGTAGTTGAGCAGACGAAACATGTACGAGCTTGTAGAACAGTTTCTAAGACGTGCAGCTGAGTGGTGCAGCAAGGGTCGACAACGTAAATGGTTAAGTCCGGTGCGACATAAGCTACAACAAAAAGCTTCGTTTCCGGCAAACTGTCTACCCCGCACGAATGCTGCGCAAATGAGTTGTCGGCCAGTTAAAGATGGAGTGAATGAAAATGTTATGCCTCTGGCATTTCTTTGTACGAAAAACTGCTGGAACAGTTGGGCCTTCGGACAAATGCATTTTGACACGGGTGAGGTGGCTGCGAAAAAACAAACAAAAAGTCACTCATGGGCATAAAACTAGCGCAGCTGCAATTGTGAATACGACAGTACAGAAAGAAGAAAAAATCTCAGTAGAAAACGAAAAATTCCACTCATTGGCTGGACAGTAATATCGGTGTCACCACGGCTCACAATAAATGACAGTCGAACAAACAGACAAACAATAGCAATTGAAATGAGGCTAACGTGGTAGGCACCTCGCATGACTCATTCATACGACTCTTGCGTGTAGCTTGGTCAGCAAATGGTTCCGAAGGAGCAAAACACTATGGAAACAAAGAATGTTGGTAGTGGAAACACAAGCTCGGCTTAACAAGAGTTTTCCCTCGAGGTCCTTCTTTCTTTGCACGGAGCACAGAGCCAAGCTTGTGGCGCGACTCGGTGTGCCCCGCACTTTTTTCACCCGCGCAGAAGAGAAAGTGTCATAGTTGACAAACAATAGAGTTCTGAGAGCACTGTGCTGGGGACAGTAAATGTGCTGTGAAGGTGTCTTCCTGCAGAAACATGGCTGCCTGCGGCATTCCTCTATGCCACTCGACCAGACAGCGCAGCAGGTACTTCACACGGCACGAGATATAATTACAACTGGTTCTCTAAGAGGTGAGACTACGCCACGGTCACGACGCGGAGTCACTTCCGGGCTGGATTGCAACAAGGTCGCCATTGTTCTCCTCGGCGACGACAACAACGGGCGCCACAGTCGCCGCGTCGCCGGCAGCGAGCGCCGTAGCCGTTGGCGTTCGGGCGTCAGCATCTTCGTTTTCATCGTCGGTCGCGTCCGCACCCACCGTCGTCCGCAGCGACGACGGAAGCTCGGCCGAAAACGTCCAGGATGTCGACTCGCTTGAATCGGGGTCGACAGCCTTGCTCAGTTCGGGGTAATTCGGGAGCAGGTAGCGAAGCTTTGACGTCGATGTGCTCGTTGTTTCCGACTCTTCGTCGGACGGGGATGTGCTTCCGCTGGTGAACGTGGACGCCTGCGGAGGATCGCCGGACTGTTCGGAGTCGAAAGAGTCGCCTGACCCCGGCTCCACGGACTCCTCGCGGGGATCTTTTTCGTCAGTCGACGTGGTCATTTGCAGGTTTTCAGATTTGAGGGCGCACGACCGTAAGTCTGCTACGGCCACTTTGTCGGTCGATCCGTTGTCGGGTGATGCGCGTCGAAGGTTGATGTCGGGTGGAGGAGCCGTTGTTTCAACACAGGCAAGCTCAACGTTGATGACATCGATGTCTTCAGGTCCGACTCCCGAGGATGATGACGATGAGAAGCTCTTTTCTCTGGACATGACGTCCGGTTGGTCTGGAATGCAGATGTTGATTACCGGTAGCGTTGATGACGTGGACTCGCCGCCTGAAATGGTGATAACATACACGCAGTAATCTCTGCTTAGCAGGTCGATGAGTATCTAAACAATGAAACTGAATTGCACACAACTGGTTGCAAGTGTTTCAAATCTGTCTTTTAAACAAAAATATGAGTAAAAAAATTTGCTTACCGGATTTTTAAAGCTTACACAAGTGAATGCGTTCAGTTTGTAATTAGGTCATAGCTATACATTGATATAATGAACTTAATATGCCATTCTCAATGTAATAATGTATATCATTATATGTCTATAGATTATCGTGTATCGCGGATTTAGGTAGGACATTTTAGTGCTATGTAAAGCCCATATTTTCGTTTCCACTGTCTTCAGCTCGAGTTATATTGGCATAATTAGGACTAGAACGAGTAGATCGGAGCCAACATTGTCTTGGAAGACCACATTAGGGTCGTGGTAATTAGAGACGCGTGTCAGTCCTTATACTTTGTTGCGGTTGATTCTGCAAGTACTGTTCTTCAGGAATGTTTGCATGATCTGATACTTTGTGGTTCTGCTACGTGGCAGAATTGTGCACTACCACGTGAGCCTATCTCAATAAAGTAGTCTCTGGTGCTTTTCTCCCTTCCTAATTAACGTCGAGGGTCTTAAAATAGAAAGAAATATTAAAAAAATAAACTATGTCTATTGGAAATCACAATATGAGGCATTTATTGTTCAAATAATGCTCAGGAAAAATAGGTTTCAGCAAAATACTTTTTAGTTCTCGTACAGGCTCAATAGACTAAATTACAAATGTTTAAGGAGCTCGGTCGGCAAGCTTCTATTGCTCGCGGCTTGCCCAGCGGCGGCTGCCGGTGTGTACACAAGTATGCCCAGTGCATTCTTCTCCGGTTGCCACTTAAGATTGCTGCTTTGGTTCCTTCTCCGGTGATTCCGGCAATGCTCACTAGATGGCGTGCCCCACCCAAGATGTTGGTTTTTGATGGCCGGCGCGCTCGCCTCCTCGCCACTACGTTCACTCCGTTCTCGTCACTTCGTTGGCACAGCAGCACATGACAAATTCCTACGATAAATGTTATGCACAGGTACTGATACCCTCCCTCACCCCCCTCACCTGCCTGCTAGAACGCCTGATAGGCACATGTCTGCCATTTATGAACATGAGCCATTTGACATGTGGCCGTGGCCAGTATGGCATAAAGGGGCAGGTGGTTAACGTGCCGATCGACGTAGCCAACACGGTGCAGTGCCGGCCGCGGAACGGGCCCAACAACGCTGCCTTCGACGCACACATCATGTGCCATCTCGTTAAAAGCATTCCTACAGAAATGCTCTTGCCAAGAAACACCCCATACACCTCTGAGCATGCTCATCTAACATCACTCACTTTTCGGAAATGGCGGTGAATATTTTTAAAACTTGAAACGCAATTTTCTTGGCTTTGTCACTTTGTGAAATTTGTCTGACTAGCAGAAGCATTGAGGAAGTTTCTGTGATCATATTTAAGCAAACTTGGTATCGTTTTTTTTTTTTTTTCGCAGCACTTGAAGTGCAGGTGAAAGTTTTTTTTCTCAACTTGGATGGAATTGTAATTACTTGAAAAATAAGAGCTATACAGTTACTGGAAGCTCACGTATCCCTTCCAAGTTTTTGTTTCTCATTTCTGGTGGATGATTGTTGGTTAAAGAATCAGCTGTTTTGACATCTAGTTTGGTTTAGCCTAGCGGGTAGAACTTTTGAAAGAACCACATAGTTTTGAAAACTGTCTTTTTGTATTGTAATGTAAGTCAGCATAATGGTGTTTCGTTATTTCTTTATTTCTTGTTATTTATTTTTTCTTCCTCTTTAAATAAAATATTCGAAACTTATTGGCAGAGTTGAAATCTTCATTCAATGATGCAAATGCACGGTTATCCTCATTAAGATAGGATAATAAATAAGCATATAAGACTCTCAGGGCACAAAAGAGCTAGATGATTTTCCTAATATTAGTAAACCACTCATTCTCGATACCAAAAACACCTTATCTGCAGCAAGAAGATGCTTAGTAAGCAAAAAAATGCATAATAATAAAATGTAGGTGGTGACACCGCCTTGAAGTTTCCACACCATTCGTTGTGACATCACATATTTTGAGAACGCCTTCTAAAAGCTACAGCGTTTCTAATCGGTAAGAATGAATCACAGTATCCTCTGAAGGGGCCATTGATTCAGCATACCAAGATTGAGGAAATTTTGTGGAGCCAATGGCCCCAAAACATATTTTAAGTACACTCTAAAACCAGCGACTTCACGTGTAAAGATTTCGGCACGAGATTTAAAAATGAAGCATTCACATGAATAAATCAATGAAGGTGGCAACGACATATAGAGTTCTCAGAGTACAATGTATCGATCAGTCAAATAATTATTGCTCTTTAGTGTCCCTTAAGATGTCATGAACTAATACTGTTACTTTTTATAATGACAAATTACGGCATTCAGAAATTACAGTACAAGCGTTAGCACTTTCGAAAGGTGCTATAAAAAATATTGTGAAGAAACCAGTAGCAGATGTGTTGTTCATTCCATGAAAATCTGACTTACCAGCATCATCACACTGGAAATAAAATGTGAAATTGGCTGGCAATGATGACATCTTCACAATGGGCCTGTGGAGCTCTAACTTTGCCTCCATTGCCAGCTTGTTCTGAAACGAAAGCCCAGCATTTCGTTAGCAAATTTCACTTTACGTAACTGAATTTATATAGCTAGGAAGAAACTTTATCCAAAGATAAATGCCTGGGTAGTAAAGAACATTAGTTAACATGCAACAAGACTGAAATAAAAGGACAAGAACGCATTGTGGAACGAGGTTGTCAACATAAAATAAGAAAGATAAATAACAATAAAGCAAGAATGTAAAACAATAAGCAGATGCAAGGAATTACAATAACAAAGCGAAAATTGGCACAGAATCTCCGTGCTTCACTGCAAATGCTGTCGAAGTCCTCTGTGTGGAGGCGTTACGCGAGATAATAACGCCATCTGGCTGTGCCGTTGGGAGACAAGCTTTTGCGGAACCCAGGGCCGCTGCCAGGTGGCAGCACCATATCGCTGGCAGAGCGCTTTTTCATGCATAGCATTGCACTTTCAGCACAACATAATAAACACTTAAGATCTTTAGAATTACGTAGCTATATATTTTCTAGTAAAGGAACACACCACCTAATGCTTATGTGTTGATTCTGCACCTCTGGTATGCGTAATATTTGCTTTTTGATCGACTGCGTTCATAAGTATGAACGTAGCCACCAGTTCAAGATGGCTGGGTGTTCAGAAAGGGCCTAAACTTTGGCCAGGTTGCTGCATCGTGTGACAGACCGACAGACAGATAAAAATTGCTGCGTTCAAGTATACCAAGAAAAACTTGTCTTCAAAAATTGACCCGCCATCCTGCCCAGTGAACGTGAATGTCCAGCAAAGTTGTATCAAGTGCTACACATGCATGGAGCGTGGGGTACGTTTTATTATTACTTTTGAGTTATAGCAGTGAATTCATGAACGTAGACTAATAATAACCCAGCGGTAATCGCTGGGTGCCCGTGCCACGGACTTATTCAGATTCCACGGTAGTGGGGCATGCATTTAGTGTAGTATATGTAGCATTGCTAATCGCTACACAATGGCACTAGTGCTGGATTTGAACTACCTTTAATGGTAGATGTGATTCGTCTTTATTTAGTCACTTGCCTTGGCCTCAAGCAGTTGCCTCTCCTCCTGTTCCATCTCCTCTTGGAGTTCAGCTTCCATGTCCAGCTCGTCGTCGGCCTGCTTGTGCGACTCTTCCAGGTGCTTCATAAGCACCGCCACCACCACGTTGACCAGCACAAACTGTGCCATCAACACAAACACCACAAAGTACAGTGGTGCAATCACCGCCGACACGCAGCAGTTGCGGACACAGTCACTCCTCGAATCACACTCGTCGCGTAACGTATCCTGCGCACGGGGAGAAAGACAGAGGTTGCACATTACGGTGCGTGCCATTGTTTTGGGATGCGACAATTAGTGCATCTGTTGGCCAAAGTTCGCGCCAAGTAATAGAAATTTGGGCGAGGTGGTTTACGTTCATAGTGAAGACGAGAAGTGCGGAGCACAGAAGTGCAGAAGTACATGTATGGGAAGGATCTCACTTTTGCTTCCTCAGTTCATCCTTGCCTGTGCTTCTGTACTTTGCGATGCTCATCTTAACTCTAAAAGTTGTGCAACTGAATTCTTGGCATTGCCAGCTTTGAAAGGCCAACTTGCCTATGATAGGAGAATCTAGGTTAGTGCATCAACGAGCATATATACTCATTTTCATTAATTTTGTAAAAATGGCTTTGGCATTCATTGTAAAACTTACAGCTTCGTTTAATTTACAACCACCATTAAAGGGCCCTTGCATCACTTTTCTGCATGATAAAAAAACAACGCTGCCCATCAATAGTTGAGGTTCTTTATAACACACGGCAGGCACGTAGCCACAAATTTTTTTCGGGGAAGGGGTGTGTGCACTGTTCGAAGGCCTTGAAAAACACCTATTTTAGTCATTCATTTGTGATAATACACCCTCTTTGCATCCAAATTAAGGGAGGGGGAGCTCGCGCCCCTACAGCACCTCCTCTGGCTACGGGCCTGACACGCGGGCCAAACATTATAGCGCAGCACGTGGCCTGAAGTTTACAATTCTGACTCAACTAGTAATTGTTCTCTCTTCTCTCTACAAATGATGTCTTATACACAAATTACTGGGCCATATACCGAAAGTCTGCTGCCTGCAGCTGATTTGAGCATCGTGAGCTGCGTAGTTATCGTATCTGCCGCTTGATGCTGCTACGTCCCTGTGTGCCTGTCTCAATGGAATCCAGGACTAATGATCCCACTCACCAATCTTCTCGCACAAAAAATCAAATAAACCTTTTATTCTCTCTCTCTTCCGATGACAGGGAACGTAAGCCGCGCACTCGAAGAAAATAAAGAAGAAAAGAGCTCAATGTCAAGACCCACGCTGACAAAGAAGGGAGGAATGCATTCTCATGCTCTTTTCTCTAGCCCCTCCCCGTGTAGATTTCAGTGCACTCTCTTGACGAATGAAGAAAGCGCGACTAGCCTCCTTAACTCCGCTCGTACTTGGCTGATTAAAAAAAAATGTGGCAGCCGATTCATAAGACTATAGGGTCGCTTTAGCCACTCGACGATTACTTGGAGATTTATTTCAGGGCAACTTAAAGAAAAAAAATTCATGGCAATGCATCGTTCACGATCCTGTTGTGGTCGCTGCATACGACACTGATACACCACAAGCATGCCCATGGGAGTTGGGCCACTCCTTCTCGCTAGACATGTAAAGGGGGCGCCGAATCTGCTCAGTTGCCTCTGTCCTATCCTCGTTCGAAAAGCAGGGTTATGACCACGCTAGTTTTTAATGATAATAACGGCCAAGGATCCTCATGTCGCGCATCAAAAGCTGTTTACGCCACTCGGTTGCCCTCGGAAACTAAAAAGTTGATTCAGAGGGGAGGGGAGTTGCATGCTTTGGAAAAACCCCCCCTATATGGTTTGTTGGAGCTGCATGTTTTTGTGTTTGGCATACAAACATCACAGATGCACAAAAAAACATGCTCTTCTTTTGTGGGTCTCTGTAAAGTTTCGGAGCCAAACATGAGGAAGTTTCGTCACACATAGGCGATGGGAAGCGACCACACATGCACTGAGACATACCTTCATGATGCCGTTCCAGTTGTCTCCTGTAGCGACTCTGAACAAGGTGAGGAAGGCCATTCCAAAGTTGTGGAAATGTGCATGCTCTCCGAGGCCTTGACATGGGTGGCTTTCGTCGCACTCTGAAAAAAAAAAAAAAAGACAAGCCGAGCCAAGCATAGGTGGGCTCAGATACAGATAGACTCTATGGCAGCATGTCAAGTATCGTCGATTGGAACAACGACAACAAAATTGGTAGTACTGACCAAGCCTGCCAAAGAGCTCCACGCCAAGTGCAGCGAAGATGAAGAAAAGAAGGAAGAAGAGCAGGCCGAGGTTTCCGACCTGCGGAAGCGCTTGCATCACGGTATCCAGCAAAGCACGGATTCCCTTGGCCATCTTCAATAGTTTCAGCACTGCGTAAGGAGGACGGCAGTTGTTGGTGAAAAGCCTCCGCTAAGCTCCGAGATATCTTCTTTCTGCTATCTTTAACTTGCTTAATCTGCCACTAGTCTACACCTAGCATACTGCATTCTGCTCCAGCGTTTAATTTCATTTTCACTAAACAAAACAGGGGCAGGACATGTCTTGACCAACTTTTAGCATTGCAGTGGTTGGTGAGGGTCCCTGAAGCTCTCACAAACCTTGTCCTTGCCAGTGTTTACTAGTGTGGTCTGCTGAATAGTCTACGTCTTGCATACCGTACTGTGCTACAGCGTTTAACTTCCTTTTAAATAAATTAGTCGTGGGGCACGTTGTTGACTACCTTGTAACATGACAGTAGTTGGCGAACACCTCTGGAACTTTGACAAACCTTGTTCACGACATTAGGGTGATGCGACGAAAAGCTTTTTGTTTCAGTTTTAGTTTCGTTAAATCGCAAAAAGTTCCATTTCGTTTCTGTTCCAGCACCAAAAAAAAAGAATGTTATGTAACGATACATAACAGTTTAATTTGTATGCAAGATTCGATGTTAAACTAACGATTGCACTCCGCTTAAAAAAGTGGGACAGGGATGAAACATACTCTTCAGAGGAGCGGAAGTAACTGTAAAATAGATTGCTACCAAGTAGCGCAAACGAGTACTCTTTGAAGTCTATTATTTGTTTTTTCATAAGTCTGCAACAAATATTTCTGCGAGCAAGCTCAATGCTTTGCGTCAAGGGAGTGAGCATCATCTCAGAAGCAGGGCATCGTTGATTGTTTCTTTGATATGTGAGACCACTGTTCTGATAAGATAAACCAGCGCCGAGGCTGCCCTCTTTACACTGGCCAGCGTGACAGGCACACGAGAGTCCACTTGCACTACAGTAATCATTTCTGGTGGCCCCTGTTTTCATTTCTCGCACAATTTCACGGCATCTTCATTTAGAAATTCCTGCCTAGAAGGTGCGCTATTACTGCATTCTGAAGTTCGCATTATTGATTTATAGTTTCGGATTACCAAGTTTTCCAATGAGCTGAGAAACGATAGAGAAAAAAAAAATCGGTTTCACTCTTCAATGAAATAATAGGTAAAGTTTTGGTTACATTTTCCTACCGGTCAAAAATATAGTTGTTTTTTGTCGTTTTTAGCATTCAGTTTTCATTCCGTTCAGACACACTGCCTGACGTGATTTACTTGTATGGCCTACCACTAGTCCACACTTTAATTAATGTACTGTGCTCTGCTCCAGAGTTTAACTTCCTTCCCAGCAAAGTATTTGGCAATAGAACCTGCCACCTTTATCACCTTGTAGCTTGGCAGTGGTTGTTGAGGGCCTATGGAGTTCTGACAAGTCTTGTCTGTGTCATCTGTGGCTCCTCTATTGGATACCCTAGTCGGCTGTATCAAGTTACGTAATTCCTTTTTAGTAAGCTACTGAGTCGTTGTACATGTAGCCCTGACCACATCTTAATGTGATATAGATAAATGAACATGGCACGCCATAATAGATGCTTAGATTATGATATGGAGAGATGACACAAGAGAAACTCAGCGGCTCCTGCTGTCACCCTGCTTCCTCGGGTTATGTCACTAGTCCTAACAATTTAACCTGGATGTCTAGTAATCAGTTGAAAACATAAGTCTTGTTGACTTATGGCTATTACAGCAGACTTCAAAGTTAGGTAAATTTGATAATTTGGTGTAATTAATTCAGGGCATTGTGTGGAGAAGGTAAGACAAATGTGCAGATGATGGTAGACAACGTGTCAGCACTTTTTTGTCATATCCTAGCTCTGGCTGCTTTGTCTGGTGTTTTCCATGCCGTGTTGCGAATCACGCGAGGGAGTCGTATTATGTTTGCTTAACAAAAAAGTTAATCCAAACGCAAGCTTGGGTTAAATTTGAATATGAAGTTAAAAAATATGGTAGGGCATGTTAGTTTGCATACGTGCAAGAAATGTGGTTATCAGCTCGCGCCTGACCAACACTCTAATGCGATCGCTACTTGTGCTCGCATAATTACACTTGTGCAGGCCGATCAAAGCGTAACTGCAAACGAAGCACAATAAAGTTGCAGTGATGATGATTGCAGTGATGAGGGTGATGATGGTGGCTGTTTTAGAGAAAACTAGACAGTGCGACATTGCAAGCATCACTGTGAACTTGCCTCGGGCGATGCGAAGTACACGCATGACACGTATTATGGTTGGGTTTATAGGAATCAGGTCTGACTTCATCTCCTCCAAGACAATCCCCATGATCGACAGGATGACGATCAAAATGTCCAGTTGGTTCCATCTGTGGAACAATGACAACGTGTGTTGTTGTTGAACATCGACCGAGTTGGTATAATAGGCAGCAATGACGACATCGGGCTCATTAAATTACTGATCATTAACATACAGTCGAACCTGCGTATAAAGCATTTTTGTGTATATAGAACAGTTGAAATAATAGTACCAACTGGGCTTAACATCTCAAAACCATTATGCGATTATATGAGGGACGCCGTTGTGGAGGGATCCTGTAATTGTAATTTTGACTAGCTGGTGTTTTTTAACGTGCACTGACACCGCACAGTACAAGGACCGGCTTTCGCCTCCAACGAAATGTGACTGCCGGCCGAGATTGAATCTGCGACCTCCGAGTCAGCAGCTGAGCGCCGTATCCGCTACACAACCACTGCAGACTATGGAGCAGCTTTAAAAACTCCTTGAATATATTTATGATATGTGAGATATTTTGAATATTGAATTACTTATACATAGAATTTTTAGTGTGATTCCCTTCAGATACCATATACTGGGGTTCGACTGCAGTACAGTATTAATTGAATTGGTGGGTCTCCAGGTCCAAGAGCTGTTGGCCACCTCCTCATTAATTGTTAAGTGGCAAGAAAATTGCAGGGGCAACAAGTGATAATAAAGTTACGTTTAAAATGCTGTGAATAATAAAAAAAAGATGCCTCCAAAAAACTGGGCATGAGCATAAGTGAATTTTCTGTAGAAATTTTGCAAGTCATTGTTGTTTGGGCTGTTATTAAACACTGACTGAAAAAGTCAATTATAAAAATCAGCTATGGTAAAGCTGTCAGTCACTAATTAATGATTCAAAACAAGACAATGTGCCAAACCTGAGCTTTTATCACTTTGAGACAAGTGTTAAACCAGTCACCAGACAAGTGATTTGAGACAAGTGATAAATTGCACCTTTTGTGCGGTTTATTGTGCTGTTATTGTGCTGTTTATTGGCAAAGTATGTCGAATCCCATGTGCCTAGTAAGTGATGGATATTTTTCTTTACGAAAAATATTTATCACTTACGAAAATTGTCCAGCACTAAACTTTAGGAACACACAGAAATACACGGCATGACTGCCGCTGCACTCCAGCTATGTTCATTTAAACAGACACATGGCATACACTCGGCAAGCAAGAAGATACTTGGTGCACGTCCAATATGTGTCCAACTTGTTTCGCGTATTGGACATATCAGCATGTGTAAGAGCTAAGCTTACAATTATCCACAGAAAAGGGGTACTTGTGACAAAAAAAAACAACCTCGGAAGTGACACGAAAGTGTGTAAAGGTATGTAGGAAACAGAACGCCACTCAAAAACCGCTGTACGAGCTGGTGGAACGTAATGTAGCATCTACTCACTTGTCAGTAAGGTATCGAGGGATGCCAAGTGCAACCACTTTCATAGAAAGTTCCAGTAGGAAAACGGCGGTGAAAAAATAGTTGAAGATCTTCAAGGCATACTCCAATTCCTGCATTGTTTGGGAAATGAAAGCAAAATACATGTGAATTTGCACTTGCAGCATCACTTGCCGTGGTGAACAAGAATCTTGGCCAGAGGCACGAGCTTGAATAGCTATACAGTTTCTTGTACTGAGTGTATTTCTACATTTATTAGATGACTTAGAGTAGTAAACACACACATACCAGTTGCAAGTGATACGAGGTTTCACTAACAGGTACATGGTTTTCACTTCAGGTGCACGGTTTTAGTTGCATAATATATTAACTAAAATAATGCTCGAGCTTATCCTACCAGCAGCACTTGGAAACTTGATTTTCCAACACACGTTTATGTTGGCAGCTCCTTGCATAGGCTCATAGTTTGATAATTCATTTCAAAGCATGAATTAATTCTTACATAATTAAAAATATATATTTATTTAAACGAAATCATTGACACTGTAAGGTTTGTGCAACCCCTAGGGATTTTTCTGGATAAATGCCATGGTCTCCCCTTTTCAATAGAGTTGTAACATCTAGAATTTCTGTTAGAGGGAATGGTCGCTGGTCTCATGAAATAACAATGGTTAGTTAACAAAACCCAGTGCAAAAGGGTACCTCTCTGCAATTTACAGCGAAAATGTGGCCGACTTGCACTAATGGGGCAAGGCTGGACTAAGAGCGGAGTGTGGTCGACCTAGCTTCTGTCGACTACCGCAAGCTCGACTAAGTCATTGCTAGGTTTGTCTAAGTATTGCGAAGATTGGTAATGTGGTGCGTAGAATATTACTGCTTGTTGAAATGTTGTGGCTACTTGATGGGAACAATTAATTAGCATGTTATTAACTCAGTCTTAATTACTACCACATTTACATGAATGAAATTGACATGTTTTTAATGAACTAAACTATAATGAACAATTATTCTTAATTAGCATGGGCTTGGGAAAATTAAGAAGAGGACGCTGGGAGTCACACCATTTGAGCAATGTGCTAGAAAGCAGAGGCCAATCATGATAGTTTTTTGTTCACTATGCACAACCTTACTTCAAGCTTACACGGCTTCACTATTAAAAATTTGTCTAGCAACTGGCTGCGCTAGAATAGGTGGGGATACGGGTGGTATAGTGCATCACATGCTCACCAGGGGCATGCGGTAGAACTCCATGGCCATGGTGACCACGTTAAGTCCAATGACGGCGGCGATGGCGAGGTCAAAGTATTTGCTGGTGACGATATTGTGGGTGAATAGGCGCGGGCGGGAGTAGCCCGCATAGTAGGGCGTCTCGCGCATGCGACGCCGCTTCTTCTCCAGCTTGCGAGCCCTCTTTGCGGCGCGCAGGGCCCGCTCCTCGCGCTCTTGCTCTTCACGGCAACGGTGGAAGTTCTCCACCACAACGCCCACAAACATGTTCAGCACGAAGAAGGCCACCAGGAGAAGGAACGAGATGAAGTACAGCAGCCGCCACTCGTTGTAGTTCTCGACGGGCTGCGAAGACACATCGAATGCGGTGATTTGAGCAGGTCGATGATAATATCTTGAAGTGGCTCTACCACACTTTTTGAGCACCGTCAGAAAACACTGCCGATTGGTAGTCGAGGCTTCTGAGTACATGCGAGCTAAACATTATGGTGCAGCACGTGGCCTGTAGTTTACAAGTAATTCCTCAAGCCAGCTGGAAGTTGCTCCGTCACCTTTCTACAAACGACACCATGTACCAAAACAAGCCGGCCATGTACCCAATTTTATGGCCTTTGGTTGATTTGAATAGTGTAAGTTGCACAATTATCGCGGCTGCCACAAGAGGCCGCCATGTGCCCGCATGCACATTTGCGATCACACTGAAAGTAAGCCGCGCATTTGAGAAAAAGAAAAAAAAAGTTGCTCACGGACTCATGACACACGCTTTACGTAACTTCTTTCCCGTGTGTTATCTCCCTGCTTAGTTTCTAGCTTGCTTGTCGACATGATAGAAGACTGAAACGTCTTGAAATTTTTGTACAAAGCAGCATGCTATACTCGGCACATTGGTATGCCACACGCACTCACCTGTATGCCTTCTCCGACGGCGTCTAGTCCTGAGTACATGATGTTTACCCAACCGTCTTTTGAGGACAGGACAAACAAAGCCATCAGCGCCTGCAGCAAGGAAATGACATATTCCAGCAAAAGAACAATTTACTAAACATTTTGTTCCCATATAGGCTACAGTTGCACATTTTGCAGAGATGCACCGAAATCGCCCCTTTGACCTACATAAAGATTCTCCCTTTTACAGATTGTTTTTTGTTTGTAAATTCTAAGTTTGGTGTCTTTTCTTTTCGTAGGTGATGGTACAGCCTGAATGGGACATTATATATTAACAGTAAATACAACCAATACTTGTTATGCTTTAGACTAATTAAGTGCTCAGCTTCTTTTATCATGTTTTTTTTATATCAGTGGATTGTTTTCACCTTGTGGCCAGCAGCATTGTGTTTTAGCCTCATTTACTGACTTGCGGGATAGACTGTTGGTTCCATGCATACACAGACAACCTGTGCCGTACTCAATTCAGAACCCTTAGTTGTCTTTGCGAACTAGCATTTGTAGTTAACGGACATATGCGTTACAGTTGCACAGATCTTTAGTACCACAAGTAACTAGACATCTGAGCTCAGGTTGTTTCTTGTTGAATGATACGGAACAATTAAATTAGGCCTGTTACGAAGGAGCAGGAGGTAGAAGCAAGGGAGGAAAGGTCATTTAGACTCGTATTTGGTTTGCTACCAATCTCTGTGTGAAAGGAATGAAGAGATCAAAAGAAAAAGAAGGGGTAGGAATGTATTGTCAAAGTGAAGATCATGCACTTGTCCATTGTGCCTACCCCTAATCAGTAAACCTTTTATGAAATTTTAGCAAGAACCGCAAAGCATGTGAAAATTTGTGAAAAAAAAATTTAAAGGTTGCCAGGATTACAACGCAGGTCATTTATTATAATAAAGGACTTTTGAACCGCCCAGAGCTGGACATTTAGTAACTGTGTTGAAGTTGTGTGATGCAGTCTTTAACAAACACGCGACCGCGAGAATTTTTAGAAACGGTGCCGTACAGTAGTGGAGTTACTTGCGTTTGACAATTCAAGAGCATTCCTCACTCGTATCGCTCTTTACTTCACCAAGTGCCGTTCATCGCCTCGCGTCACCTCCTAGCCAAGTGCTCCTCCTCCCCTTGTGAGAAGAAGGAGCGGTGAGCAGACAGACAGGCTCTTTTTGTGAATCACATGACCAGACATGAGTGGTGATGTCACGGCAAATGCTGGGGATACCAGAAGGTCCAGTGGGGACCAGAAATTGTTATTACTGATAAGAAATCGTGGTGCACCCATGGCTTATAGCGCTACTGCGTTTGACATTGTTCATCGTGACGTCATTCTAAACTTGATGCACTTGTTTACTTGCTATGCTAAAAAAATATTCGGAAGTGGTTTACGAGCCCATCTTAGTGCCTAGTGAGTGAACTTCATTGAATAGGCACAAATATTTCTGGCACTAACATTACATTTACAATGCTTATATGGTTCAGCTTGGAATGCACAATAAAGACAAAAAAATGCCGCTTTACATATTCACGGAGGTAGAAGAAGAATTGAAGGGAACGTGCGATTGAGTGATACTGACTAGAATGACATGTAGGCAGAATGAATTTGGCGAAGGTGGCATGCATGGTAGCTGCGAGTGTACAAATAGAGCCATGCAGAGCCTTGAAACAAACCTGGCCTAGATGATCAAAGTTGTATTTTCTGTTTGTCCACGTCATACCCCTCTCCAGGCAGTCTTCTTTCGTGCGCACGCCTTTCACGTCTGGCCCTTCGCAGAAGTAAAAAGAGCCCTTGAACAGCTGCAAATGAAGAAAGTACCTTCAGATAGCTGCAAAGGTATGTATTTTGTTCCACTAGCCGTAAGGCTCACTATTAATAGTTCTTTGGTTATACATGGGCACTAGCACAAACATCGAGGTAATGAGTGCACTGTCAGACTGTACTGTGGCCCGGCACAAAAGATCATCTTGGCCACGCTGCATATGTACGCATCACTGCATAACACAGACTGTATTGCATTACCACACTAAAATACTTCACCTCAGTGCGTGGTTGACTGCAAAGCATGACTGCATTGCAAAACTGTGCAAAGAAGCTTCACCATAGTAAAACGTTGCTTCTCTCCTCTATGTGACTGTACCGCGGCACTTCTTCCCAAAATTCAAACAGTTACACGCCGTGGTAAAAGAGTGACAGCGAAGCTGTAAGCGCATCGGTGTATGCGATTGGCTAGGGAGATCACGTGGTGTCGCAAATTCACAGCTAGATATGAAATATGCGCGCTTAGGTTTGGTTTTGCACAGTGTGATCTTGGGAACTGCAGGCTCAAGCAATGGTGTTTGAGCGAATGCTTTGGGTCGCGTGATTTGCCGCTTGTGCAGCCGGTATCCTAGAAAGTGAGCACTCCTTGTTATCTAAGTGGCCCCCTTACATGCCCACGTGCCTTGCCTTGGCTCAATACAATTAAAGTAATTATTGAAACGGCAAATGGCTTCCATTTGCCTTAATTTATTACACCAAATGTGAGTCTCTAATTAGTATAATTGTTGAAAGTACTAATACTATTCCTGGTAGTCTTCATTCAGAAAGTCATAACCATCGTTTTGTTTTTGTTTTCCTTATTCATAGTCCCTTGGTTCACGTAAATTGTGTGACTACTACTACTACTACTACTACTACTACTACTACTACTACTACTACTACTACTACTACTACTACTACTACTACAACGATGATAATGATGATGATAGCATTAGGTAGACTGAAAGCTTCACTGCAGAACACGACTGTATTTTAGTACTACACGAACTTTCTCAAATATCGACCAAACTTCGTTCAGCAACTAACTTCATTTGTGAAATAGTGGAGCCCCTGGCGGTCAACTTGGAAGGTTTCTTACGCACCTGGACTCCAAGGATTCCAAAGATGATGAAGAAAGTGCAGCAGATTAGGACAATGTTTCCGATAGGCCTCAGGGAGGACATGAGGGTCTGGACCACCAGCTTGAGTCCAGGTGCACGATTGATAACCCTGAACAGTGTGAACATCAGTAGCACGGATCAGTCACAGATGTTTTCCATAATGCCCATGAGACCTGATGGTTTGGGCTACAGTGCTGCTAACAAAGGACGTAAACAGATTGTTGCAGACACACAAATAAGGCCATTGGTGTCGGCAAGGGAGGGGGGTGTGGGAAAAGAACAGCTGCCTCCTCCACGAATTTACACCAACACTTGCTCCACCCCTCCTTGCCACCACAATTCATCAGGGCTTTGCACTTCTTGAGACGAAGCCCTGCGTACGGCCGTGAACAGAGCTGAAGATATCACTGTGATCTAACACGTTTCATAGATAAAAAAAAATGATCACAATGATCGAACTAGATTTGTACAAGCTATAGCTGGATGTGATTGCCTGTTATAATTTTTTAAGCACAAACCAGCACGACGTGTGCTGCCGCTGCTGGCGATGAATGCCAGCGGCAGCATAGCGTATGGAAGCTCGAAATGATAACCATCACTCGCAATGACTCACCTGAGGGGTCTGAGTGATCGGAGCAGCCTAAAGACGCGAAGGATGCCAAATATGCGGGGGCTTCCGTCGGCAACGAAGGTAAGGAGGAAGTCGACGAGGGAGATGGTGACCAGCACTCCGTCCATCTTGTTCCAGCCGCTCTTGAAGTACGCCTTGTCCCCGTACCAGAGGCCCTTGGCAATCACCTGATTGAAAGCAGTTTTCAAAGTCACAGCGAGGGCCGTTTTATTATAATATTGAAATAAACTGAAAGCTCGAAACTATTCCGCTAAGCAAAGATGGTTGATTAGCAGAGCTAATGGATGCGCTGCCGTCTCTATACTTGTCACATCTTGTTAATAAATAGTAGATGCTAAATGTGAGATAGATAGATGCTAAATGTGAGTAGATGCTAAATGGTGAGATCATCGGTGCGTACCGGCTTAAAGCCGGTACGCACCGATGATCTCACCAGAGAAGGATTGGCCACCCTGGTGCAGTATCTGGCCACCCCCTCCCGTAGGCATTCGTCAATTAACTCACGGCCCTCAGTCCCCACCAGCTGCGGAGCAACTGACCACAGCGGCGGTCAGATCTGCAAAGCAGCAGAGGGTGCTAAGAATCTCTGGATACGGACAGGCCACCATTGGAACTTGAACTTAGCAACGTTTAACGTTAGAACGTTATCTAGTGAGGGAAGTCTAGCTGTATTATTCGAGGAGCTAGAAGGCATTAAATGGGATATAATAGGGCTGAGTGAGGTTAGGAGGACAGATGAGGCCTATACTGTGCTACAGAATGGGCACGTCATTTGCTATCGGGGCTTGGCAGACAGAAGAGAACTGGGAGTAGGGTTCCTAATTCACAGAAACATAGCTGGCAACATAGAGGATTACTATAGCATTAATGAAAGGGTGGTAGGCATTGTAATTAAACTGAATAAAAGATACAAAATGAAGGTAGTACAGGCTTACGCGCCTACATCCAGCCATGATGACGCTTCAGTTGAAAGCTTCTATGAAGACGTGGAATCGGCAATGAGTAAGGTGAAAACACAGTATACTATAGTAATGGGCGACTTTAATGCAAAGGTAGGGAAGAAGCAGGCTGGAGACCAGGCAGTAGGAGATTATGGCATCGGCACTAGAAACGCCAGAGGAGAGCTACTAGTAGAATTCGCAGAACGCAATAATCTGCGTATTTTGAATACCTTCTACCGAAAACGAGAAAACCGCAAGTGGACATGGAGGAGCCCTAATGGCGTAAATAAGAACGAAATAGACTTTATAATGACTGCATACCCAGGAGTCGTGCAGGATGTGGAAGTGGTTGGCAAGGTAAGATGCAGTGACCATAGAATGGTACGGGCTCGAATCCGCCTAGACTTGAAGAAGGAACGACAGAAACTGATACGCAAGAAGCAAATCAATGAGCTAGCACTGAGAGGGAAAGTACAGGAATTCAGAGGGTCACTGCAGAACAGGTACTCTGCTCTTAGCGAGGAAACCAACCTTAGCGTAGATACAATGAATGATAATCTGACGAGTATCATCACGGAGTGTGCAGTGGAAGTTGGAGGCAGGGTAGCTAGACAGGACACCGGCAAGCTTTCCCAGGAAACGAAGAACCTAATTAAGAAGCGTCAAATCATGAAAGTGTCAAGTACAACAGACAAAATAGAACTGGCAGAGCTTTCGAAGCTGATTAATAGACGTAAAGTATGCGATGTAAGAAGGTATAACATGGAGAGAATTGAGCACGCTCTGAAAATCGGAGGAGGCGTCAAAGCAGTGAAGAGGAAACTTGGGATAGGCAAAAGGCGGATGTATGCACTAAGGGACAAAGAAGGCAAATTAACTACCAATATGGATAGGATAGTTAAAATAGCGGAGGAGTTTTACAGAGATCTGTACAGTAGCCGAGACAACCACGACCTTAATACTATAAGAACTAGCAGTAACCCAGACGACACCCCACTGGTAATGATAGAAGAAGTCAGAAAAGCTTTGGAGAGCATGCACAGAGGCAAAGCTGCTGGTGAGGATCAAGTAACATCAGATCTGCTGAAAGATGGAGGACAGATTGTGTTAAAAAAACTAGCCACTCTATTTACGAGGTGTCTCCTGACGGGAAAAGTACCAGAGTCTTGGAAGAACGCTAACATCATCTTAATACATAAGAAAGGAGATGACAAGGACTTGAAGAATTACAGGCCGATCAGCTTGCTCTCTGTAGTATACAAGCTATTTACAAAGGTAATTGCTAGCAGAGTAAAGAAAACATTAGAATTCAATCAACCAAAGGAACAAGCAGATTTAGAACAGGCTACTCAACAATTGACCACATTCATACTATCAATCAGGTAATAGAGAAATGCTCAGAGTATAACCAACCACTATACATAGCCTTCATAGATTACGAGAAGGCGTTTGATTCAGTAGAAATATCAGCCGTCATGCAGACACTGCGGAATCAGGGCGTAGATGAAATATATATAAACATTCTGGAAGAAATCTACAGGGGATCAACTGCTACCATAGTGCTTCATATAAAAAGCAACAGAATACCAATAAAGAAGGGTGTAAGGCAGGGGGACACAATCTCCCCAATGCTATTCACTGCGTGCTTACAGGACGTTTTCAGAAGCCTAGAATGGGAACAGTTAGGGATAAGAGTTAATGGAGAGTACCTCAGTAACCTGCGCTTCGTCGATGACATTGCATTGCTGAGTAACTCAGGGGACGAATTGCAACTCATGATTACGGAGTTAGACAAGGAGAGCAGAAAGGTGGGTCTTAAAATTAATCTGCAGAAAACTAAAGTAATGTACAACAACCTCGGAAAGGAGCAGCGCTTTGCGATAGGTAATAGTGCACTTGAAGTTGTAAAAGACTATGTCTACTTAGGGCAGGTAATAACCGCAGAGCCTAACCACGAGATTGAAGTAACTAGAAGAATAAGAATGGGGTGGAGCACATTCGGCAGGCACTCTCAAATTATGACAAGTAGATTGCCACTGTCCCTCAAGAGGAAGGTATATAACAGCTGTATCTTGCCGGTACTTAGCTACGGAGCAGAAACCTGGAGACTTACAAAGAGGGTTCAACTTAAATTGAGGACGACGCAGCGAGCAATGGAAAGAAAAATGGTAGGTGTAACCTTAAGAGACAAGGAGAGAGCTGAGTGGATTAGGGGACAAACGGGAGTTAAGGATATCATAGCTGCAATAAAGAAGAGGCAATGGACATGGGCCGGGCATGTAGCACGTAGACAGGATAACCGCTGGTCATTAAGGGTCACCAACTGGATTCCCAGAGAAGGGAAGCGGGGTAGGGGGAGACAGAAGGTTAGGTGGGCAGATGAGATTAAGAAGTTTGCGGGTATAAATTGGCAACAGCAAGCACAGGACCGGGTTAGCTGGCGGAACATGGGAGAGGCCTTTGTCCTGCAGTGGACGTAGACAGGCTGATGATGATGATGATGATGATGATGATGATGATGATGATGCTAAATGTGGACAGTGCACATGTTTGGAAAAAATAATTGTAACCCCCTGACTTTTCGTAGTAAAGATAACTTTTATTGGTCAGAACACCGAGATTAACTTGAAGGATGACGTGATAGGTCCTCACGCTCAAGTAGTATTAGAAGTTTTGCGTAAACTTGCGGTATTCAAAAGAACTAGCGTGCTCTGCGCTGGGTTTCTACGTGAACTTGCGATATTCGAAAGATAACTTACGGGCTCGCTCTGTCAGTCAAGACAGATGAAGGTGTCGACTAAGGTGCTGTCATTATTTATTAAATCTGGCAATAATAATGAAACTATTTTCACTCGTTTCTGCATGCATTGGATTTTATATCCCGTGCGATTACATTAAATGATGTCTTGAGAGTCAACATCTGTAAAACAGTTGAAGTTTCTAATTGAGGAGTACTGCGAGACTGAAAAGGTTGTTACTATGTTCATTTAGTGCAATAAACAAACAAAACAAAACAACGGGCACATATGGCCAAAGCAGAGAAGAACGACCTCTCAGTCTGGGGTGCTATTGTATACACTGTCGAATTCCGCCCTATTATCAGATTCGCCATCTTGCGATTTCTGACTAGCTCAGTGGGCTGCTACAGTCTCTCTGATTGGACTAAAATACTACCATTACAAAATATTACAATATGGCGGCGTCGGCCTGGGGTGCTGCCAACAATTTCGAACTCCGCCATGCTGCCTACTCCAATTGGTTCAAGGGGCTGCTACATCCTCCCTGATTTGCTTAAAAAATGCCGACATTGCAGAATTCTACAATATAGCTGAATTTTACAATGTCCAGCCTCTAGTCTGCTTTGACAATCGACGACCCTTGATGCTTACCTTGACGAGCATCTCGAATGCAAATACCACCGTGAAGGTGTAGTTTGCAGCTATGAGCAGTTCCCGCTCAAGGCTACGCGGGGGAATGTTTGGCCGCTCCATGGCTAGCGTGATGCAGTTCAGTGCGATGAACGCCAGAACTGTGTAGTCGAACCAGCGGCCGTCTGTCAGCCGATTGCAGTACATGCGCACTCTGCAAGGGTGAAGTGGTACAGTCGAACAGATTGATAATGACATGCCTGATAATGCAATAACGAATCTGGCATCATTCTGTGTTGTAAATGGTTGGTTTTCCTATTGCGTGTTCCTTAACTGTTTTTGCTACTACGAGTTGACGTAAATAATAAACAAAACACTGTCTTCCAACTTCATATTCAAGGTGGATGAAAACGCAAAACGCGGCTAGGTTGAATGAGCAGGAGGAAGTGCCTAAGACTGGCTAACATATCATTCAAATACTGGCATGCTTTTATTACTCCATATTTGCAACAGCTAGTCTATCATCCAAGTGACTACTATCAGTGAGGGAGACTGATGGCACACTAATGCATATGTTTCTGTACCATGCATGAAAAAAGTAGTTGCGGCTGCTGAGATGTGGCAGCCTTATAGTTATGGGAAATAAGGTTACGCTCAAACATGCTCACGTAAAACTTGGCATCATACAAAAAAATCAACACTGAAGAACTCTTCGTCAGTCTGCAACTCCTTACGAAAAACGCTTGCATTGTTGGATGCTATGTTTTCCTGGATTGCACGTTCACTTTGTATGCGATTCTTTACGAGACGTAACAGCGAGGTACTACTGCGCACTATGACCAGCATATATACTCGACACATTTGGGACTTGTACTCACTTGCTGTCTGGTGGGAATAAAAACAGTGCATAATCCTGACGATTTTCGAAGCACCACCTCCACCACTGCGGTTCGAAATACCAGCAAAGCTGCAAGAAAAAAAAGAAAGAATAGGGCAATGAGTTCATCGTTCGCGGTCCACTGCGCGATTTAAACAGGCCATTATCAGGTTTGTTGGGAGAACACATCAAGCAGAAACACTGCTATGAACATATCATCCAAATCTTGCAGTCGGGTGCGGCAAGTAAAGCTTACAAGTGGGGCACGAAGGTTAACACGGTTTCAAAATATGGAACGGATATCACAGACTTTAGAAAACAAGCTGGCTTTATTTTAAAGAGATGTTAGTTTCGGTTTGCGGTATTGGGGCATGCACTGTCGCGGTAGACAGGAGAGTGATAACGCGCAGTACTGACCTTAGGCACGTTCACGACACGCTCGCCATAGACCAGAGTTGCCGCAGCTGCGGCAGTGTTGTCCACTTTGACGTGAAGCACAGCGCCACCTTCAGTGCTGATCTTCTTGCCCCTGGGTTTGACGAGGAGCGAGTTGTGCCTCGTCTCGGCATAGGAGATTCCCGAGCCACTTAGTGAGTTGTGTCGACTCGCCAGGACACTGGCACCGCCTCCTCCTGGAATGGCGTTTGGCGTCAGTTGAAGCGACTCGCCGAGACACTATATAGCATTACTTGAACTCTTGCTTCATACCAGTGGGACCTGGTGATTGGCCAGGACACTAGCATTCATCATCATCATCATCATCAGCCTGACTACGTCCACTGCAGGACAAAGGCCTCTCCCATGTTCCGCCAGTCAACCCGGTCCTGTGCTTGGTGCTGCCCAATTTATACCCGCAAACTTCTTAATCTCATCTGCCCACCTAACCTTCTGTCTCCCCCTAACCCGCTTCCCTTCTCTGGGAATCCAGTCAGTTACCCTTAATGACCAGCGGTTATCCTGTCTACGCGCTACATGCCCTGCCCATGTCCATTTCTTCTTCTTGATTTCAGCTATGATATCCTTAACCCCCGTTTGTTCCCTAATCCACTCTGCTCTCTTCTTGTCTCTTAAGGTTACACCTACCATTTTTCTTTCCATTGCTCGCTGCGTCGTCCTCAATTTAAGCTGAACTCTCTTTGTAAGTCTCCAGGTTTCTGCTCCGTAGCTAAGTACCTGCAAGATACAGCTGTTATATACCTTCCTCTTGAGGGATAGTGGCAATCTACCTGTCATAATTTGAGAGTGCTTGCCGAATGTGCTCCACCCCATTCTTATTCTTCTAGTTACTTCAATCTCGTGGTTCGGTTCTGCGGTTATTACCTGCCCTAAGTAGACATAGTCTTTTACAACTTCAAGTGCACTATTACCTATCTCGAAGCGCTGCTCCTTGCCGAGGTTGTTGTACATTACTTTCGTTTTCTGCAGATTAATTTTAAGACCCACCTTTCTGCTCTCCTTGTCTAACTCCGTAATCATGAGTTGCAATTCGTCCCCCGAGTTACTCAGCAATGCAATGTCATCGGCGAAGCGCAGGTTACTAAGGTATTCTCCATTGACTCTTATCCCTAACTGTTCCCATTCTAGGCTTCTGAAAACCTCCTGTAAGCACGCGGTAAATAGCATTGGGGAAATTGTGTCTCCCTGCCTTACACCCTTCTTGATTGGTATTCTGTTGCTTTCTTTATGAAGCACTATGGTAGCAGTTGATCCCCTGTAGATTTCTTCCAGAATGTTTATATATACTTCATCTACGCCCTGATTCCGCAGTGTTTGCATGACGGCTGATATTTCTACTGAATCAAACGCCTTCTCGTAATCTATGAAGGCTATGTATAGTGGTTGGTTATACTCTGAGCATTTCTCTATTACCTGATTGATAGTATGAATGTGGTCAATTGTTGAGTAGCCTGTTCGAAATCCTGCTTGTTCCTTTGGTTGATTGAATTCTAATGTTTTGTTTACTCTGTTAGCAATTACCTTTGTAAATAGCTTGTATACTACAGAGAGCAAGCTGATCGGCCTGTAATTCTTCAAGTCCTTGTCATCTCCTTTCTTATGTATTAAGATGATGTTAGCGTTCTTCCAAGACTCTGGTACTCTTCCCGTCAAGAGACACCTCGTAAACAGGGGTGGCTAGTTTTTCTAACACAATCTGTCCTCCATCTTTCAGCAGATCTGATGTTACCTGATCATCACCAGCAGCTTTGGTCCCCTTGGCATGCTCTCCAAAGCTTTTCTGACTTCTTCTATCATTACTGGTGGGGTGTAATCTGGGTTACTGCAAGTTCTTATAGTATTAAGGTCGTGGTTGTCTCGACTACTGTACAGATCTCTGTAAAACTCCTCTGCTATTTTAACTATCCCTATCCATATTGGTAGTTATTTTGCCTTCTTTGTCCCTTAGTGCATACATCCGACTTTTGCCTATCCCAAGTTTCCTCTTCAATGCTTTGACACTTCCTCCGTTTTTCAGAGCGTGTTCAATTCTCTCCATGTTATACCTTCTTACATCGCATACCTTACGTCTATTGATCAACTTCGAAAGCTCTGCCAGTTCTATTTTGTCTGTTGCACTTGGCACTTTCATGATTTGACGCTTCTTAATTAGGTTCTTCGTTTCCTGGGAAAGCTTGCCAGTGTCCTGTCTAACTACCCTGCCTCCAACTTCCACTGCACACTCCGTAATTATACTCGTCAGATTATCACGAGTATAATTACGGAGTGTGCAGTGGAAGTTGGAGGCAGGGTAGCATTGCTTTCTCCTATAATCATTTTTAGCATTTTCGATGGAGGGGAAAATGCTTGATGCCCATGTTCTTAGATACAGGTGCACGTTAAAGAAACCCAGGTGGTCAGAATTTCCGGAGCCCTCCACTAAACATGCCATAGGAATGCGAAGGCAGCTCTCGTAATAATATAATGAATTGGTACGTTAAACTCTGGCAATTATTATTATAAATCATAGCGAGTTCTGGGTGACTCGTCTAGGTATTAGCAAGGCTGCCTCCTGGGTTCATGTTTTTTATTAGTGAGTGGTGACGATTTGCCAGGACACTAGCACTGGTTTCTCCTCAAGTGACGTTTATGTGGGAGAGTTGTAACTCACGAAGATGATAGTAGCCAGGAATGGTGTTTGACTTAATGAGTTGTCGCGACTCGCAAAGACACTGGTAAATCACTAGCGATTTGCTTTTATGCAAGATCTTTGTGGAAGGGGACAGCAATGGCTGTTGCCGATTTTACATTTTTCTTAGGTAATAACCGACTATATCTTGGTCATAAGCACTGCCCCTGATGTCACATAATACTCGCACCAACCTCCGTGTTGGCTTTGTATGGAGTTCTGCCGACTAAGCGGAATGTACGTTGGTCGCCCACCAGAGTCACTAGTGATGACGGTGGGCGACTGGGCCAGATAAGCTGCCGCCTCTGCTCGCTCGTCAACGGGCTCGTGGTTTCGAGGCGAGCCGCTCGTGCACCCGGCAGCTGCCATGTTGTTCTGCTTGGCGAGAACAATTGGGACGCTTGGGTAAACTAGTTGGCCGGTGGGCGCTGTTGTTGCTCGTGGTGGTGGTGGTGGTTGTTGCTGTTGTTGTGGTTGTTGTTGCTATTGACGGAGGCTCCATTAGCGCCGTTGTTGAGGCCCGGAAGCACACCGCCATTGCAGTGACTGTGGTCAGAGGGCCGATGCGCTTCCACCACCGCTGTACCAACGAAAGAGACAGTGAGTTGGCATACAACTCCAGCATATTCGTAGTCAAGAATGCGGTACAAGGTAACACTCTGGCTCATGTACCTTCCAATCTGTTATTCAGGAGTATGTGATCAGAATAGTAAATTATGGGATTGAGCTGAAATAAATCGAATCCAAACTATAGGTGAATTGGATACACTCGAAGTACTCTAGCGAAATGAACCATATCGAATATTGAATATGTAGTTATTGAATGATGAAGACACATTTTCGCAGCTGTTACAATGTTGTTTTTATGTCCTCGCTAGATTTACAGCCTGGCTGTGAAGAAACCGTCAGTTATTTGACAATCGATGTTATTCTCTTGGTCTCTTGGTACAGGTTAGCACAGAGGGAAGCAAGCCTCTCAGTTTTTTTGTTCTGATGTGTTTGTGGTAATTTAGTTGAACGTTAGCACAGGCAGAACGGTCATGGACCTGTAATTCTACGATTTCGAAAGAAGACGTGGGGACAACTTTACAAGAATGAGCAAGTTAGAAACTTTGACTTTCTGATTCATATGACAAAGTTTCCTGTAACGCTTGGTATAAGCGAGCTCATTGACTGCCCCGGACCTGAGCCGGACCTTCGCATCGTGGGTCCAAAACTGATCCCCATTGATGGGGCTTCTGACGATAGAGTACCATTTAGCTTTGTTTAGATTGGGCAATACCCAGTAGCGAGTGGAATCACCGAAACATCTTGTAATTAATTTTTGAAGATGCATTTACGCTTACCAGTGCATTTATCCGGCCCCTTAAGGGCTTGGTCTTAATTTGTCGAAAAAAAAAACCGCAACTGAAATTTGTATCAGTCTCTCTTCAAGCGACATTTCCTGTTCAATGATTCTTTCATTACCATGGATTGTGTTGGTGTAAGCAGCATGTTTTAACTCACTTCTGACCGACGATCACATTGTTGAGCGGTGGCGAGACCACCAGTAGGCAGGAGGAGTCCTGGGAACTGGTCAGCTCGGCGTCCAGGAGAGAGTCCGTGTCGGAGTCGGCCGAGGACCGACGCCGACCGTTCGCTGACCCGCTTCCCTGGCGGTGGAGTTTGATTAGAGGGCTGCCAGGAGGCGACGGTGGAGGGGAGCCCTACGGGTAAGGGAGGACCGGGAAGGGGTGCGTGTGCACAACGCCAGTGGCGCCGCTCAGTCGTCCGCACTCTTCTTTCCAAAGAAGGTGTTTGCTTTTGTTTGTTTGTGTGTGTGTTTTTTTTGTTCTTGCAGGCCTCTTTGTTGCACCTTAGCAGGACCGGTTGCTGGACTAGCAGTTGCACATTTTCGACATGGGAATATGATTATAGCGTAGACCAGACTGTCAGAGAAGCAGTGCTGAAATAAACCCTGGCAGTATTTGCAGGTCCATTTTATTGTCTGCTTGCTGAAACTCGTAGATTTTCACAATATTACGCTAGAGAGAAATCTAGTGCTAGTGTTCATAAGAGCTGCGACACATGACACTTCAGGGTGCTAGTCTTTACACTGTCAATAAAAACCCGCCATGCTGTAATATTTGGTAGTTGTGACATTTTAAGTCAATTAAAGAGGGCTTAGGAGCCATCGGCCCAAACAGGGTTGAAAATGGCAGAGTTTGACCACATAGGCGAATTTCATCATGTCCATAATAGCACCCAAAGCCAGTGTGGGAATGACTCAGCTTCTTCCTTCAGCTCCGTGTTACCTGCCGCCGCTTCGTCTCGAGAGGAAGTTCAGCAAAAGTTCAGCTGTCCCACTTCACCACCTTGACCATATTTGACTCACCGATTCAAATCGACTTGTGGGGTTCGTAATGAGGCTTTCTTTTGTCCGAAACAAAAGCCGAAGCTCAACAGTAAGTGAATACGCAAGTGCGTTCGTGGCCACAAGCCCAAAGACTAGGCAAGTCTACGTACTACCCGTCGTTTTCCTGCGAACACTGTCAAACGTCGAAATGGCAGCATTTTAAGCAAATCAGAGAGTTCGCAGCACCCTTGTGGGCCAAAATTTACCAATTTTGACAAACATGGCTGAATATCACGGAGTTCCAAATAGCACCCATGGTAGCTGAACAAGAGTAGCGATGCAGTTTCCTTGGTAAATATTACAAGAAACCCAATTTTACAGAGCAAAAAATTTTAAGAGAGGGATTTCACAACTTGCAGCCACCAGATAAAGTTACAAGCTCGCAGAGGAACTGTCTTGCTGGCGGTTCCTAGCAGACGAGCAGGAAATTGCCGCCGTTTAGGAATGCAAAGACAAGTGGTTGCATGGTGTTGCTCCTGTTGGTGTTGCGTTCGTTGGATACGGAGGCAAGATGCACCACGGCCTCAGAGAAGCAGCCATTCTGACGCTATTTTTGTGGCATTATATAGTAGCCTGCGCTGACTGGAGTTTCACC